>JASEVX010000002.1:136023873-136465405 GCA_031761405.1 Serripes groenlandicus | reverse complement strand
GATATACATAGCGACAAAAGAAGAAATTGCTCAAAAACGAGCAATTTTCTCCCTTTTTGCCACAATGTTTTTCCACTTTTAGTCATAGGTTTATCCATTCAATTTATAGAGATTTTTCCAGTTTTTTTACAAAATATGTTCAAAAGTCGTCTGCTGCAGAATTGTTGTATGAGGGAAAAGGGTAAAACCCTTTTCCCACATACAACAATTCTGAAGCACATGAAAACTGAAAATATCTTGGTAAAAAATTGAAAAAACAAATCTCCGTAAATGTGAGTTAAATTATTAAATAGAGTTGAAAACATAGTGGCAAAAGGAGAAATTGCTCATTATGAGCAATTCTTGCTTTTGTCACCATGTTTTTCAAAAGTTGTTTGCTGCATAGGCGTCAGTCAAAAGTGTTTGAATGTGGAGACTTACCTTGAAATCAAAACGGCGTAAGATACCATTTGCAAAAAAAAAAAAAAAAGGCTTTTGAAAACATTGTCGAAAAAGGGAGACATTTTTTCGGAAAAATTAGCAATTCCTCATTTCTTTTACAATGTTTTAATTTTCTATCTATTTAATTACACAATTCAAGGTTTTTCATTTAGTATATTTCTTATAAAATAGATGGTATCAAAATGCAGACGAGGTTAAAATTTCCTTTTAGGGTAAATGTTCTTCTTTTTATTCCGTCAAAGGTTCACTTTTTTTTTTAAAGAGAAAAAAAGATGAAAACTGAAACACCGGTTACACTGGTTAGGTTTTGTTTTGTTTGGAGTTTAACGCCGCTTTCAACAGCTTTTGGTCATATCACGGCGGTCAGTGCAACCTACCCATGTTTTCCTGGCTTTCCCCACACCAGTACTTACACAACATTCTTTCGAAGCCACTGACTACTTTTCTCACATAGATCAGAGGTGAGAGGCAATGGAAAAACATCGCCCGAAAGAATGTCGCCGCAACCGGGTATCGAACCCGTGACCCTCCAGATCACGAGTCAGATACGCTACCAATTGAGCTACCACTGGTTAGGTATGAAAAAGCAATTAAGAATGGAAAGTTTTCTTATTTTTCTGTCATTTTTTTTCTACTTTTTTTTACTCAAAATTGAACTGTCATTTGTCCCAGAGATTTCTTTTTTGCCAGTTTTTCATTTTATCTATCCAAACCTTTGTTTACCCTCTGACGGCTTTTCCAGCAGATGACTCTAGAAAAATATTTTTGACAAAAAGAGAAAATTCTCATTTTTGCCACAATGTTTTCCACCTCTTTTTTTCAATTATTTAACCTTCATTTACAGAAAATTATTCATAGTTTTTGCCAATATGTTATCAAAGTCGTCTGCTTCAGATTTGCTAAATGTAGGAAAAGGGGGGGGGGGGGGGGGGGGGTGGGGGGGGGTTAAAAGTAGAACATTAGGCAAAGGAATGGGACAGCAAAAGGTAATTTTCGTTATAATTAGTTTTAACACTTTCCCACATTTTCTCCTTTAACCGCAATGTATTCAACCCTATTCGAGTATGTTATGTTCATATATATAATGATTGTTTTCATATGTTTGCCTAGAAAAGTACAAAGTCGTCTGCTTCAAATGTAATTTGTATATGGGAGTGGGGTTGACTTCCATAATGGGTAGTCGTTGCTGAACGGTACGAATGATGCTATTTTGATAGATATCATATGTGACTTTGAGACTGTTCGTTCCCGTGAGGCGGGTCATGATGGCGTGTTTTGGGGGGGCAATGTACATTTCCTAGCCTTGTACATCAGTTCATCATATAGGGGAGCATTGATTAGTGTGCTCTCGTCCGTCGTGATACAATTGAAATACTGTTGGGAATGGTGTAAAGCTCCAATAAAAAACAAATCAACTACTGGATCACCTTAGTGTGCATGTTATGATTCCATTTTATACCTCGGACGTCGCTCATGAATACACCTAAATCATATGGATTTAGACATCCGTTTTGTGGTTTGGCATCCGGTTCCGTAAGCAGTTCCAAAGTAAGATGATAACCTCCGAAGCACTCGAAGTATAAACATAAACACCTGTGACTTTTTTGGCCAATTACAAAATATATTGAAACATTTGGTGTTTTTCTTTACCTCTATCGATCTTTATCAACGGGCCTACATATCTTTTTCTGGCTCTTGTTTTGAATAGTTTCACTCACTGTTCTCAAGTATTTTACCTAAAAATAGTAAATCAAAAGGCCGGATCTTTTTGTTCGCTGTTTTCCAGTCATACACATCCATGGTGAAACATTTCATTTTCTGGTTGGAAGCCAAACTACATTGACCCCTAACCTTAAGGCATGCCACAGCACACAAATAGTCCTGCAATATATACAAATTATATGCATATAAAATTATACAGAACTGAAAGTAAACAAAACAATTAGACCTCTCTGACTCCTCATCTCAATGAAACAGTGCGGGAGAAGTGCTACTTCAAAATTTCGAAATTGACTACTTTGGGGAATTAGGACCCGAAACCAATTCCGTTGTGATGTTTACACCTACAGGAACAGACCGGATGAATAATATCCGGGGAACCCGATTTATAACATATTCACTCGGAATAGATTCAGACCGGATGGATGACATTCGTTAGAACCCGATTTTATAACATATTCACTCGGAATAGATTCAGATCGGATGGATAACATCCGAGGAATCCGATTCAGACCGGATGGATAACATCCGAGGAATCCGATTCAGACCGGATGGATAACATCCGAGGAACCCGATTTTATAACATATTCTTTGGAATAGATTCAGACCGAATGGATAGCATCTGCGGTACCAGATTTTATAAACATATCTATTCGGACTAGTTTTTAGACCGGAAGGATAGCATCCGAGGATCCCGATTTTATAACATATTCATTCGGAATAGATTCAGACAGGATGTATAAACATCCGAAGAAACTGATTAATGACATATTCATTTGGACTAGGTCCGGTATATTAACTCATGTAATTCACGAATGCGGCTTATTATCTCCCTCTTCACACACTAGTTTCTAGTTCATTTCAAAATTATTAAAAAATCTGATGACATGCCATTTTTAATGATCAGGTCACGATGTCCTTTAAAAAAAATAAACCTTAAACCCTGGATCAAAGATTGGTATGACAAAACCGTTTTTAGTACTGGCGCCATCGAGAGACTGTAGACTGCAGACTGTCAAAAGGCTTGCTTTTTGCCTTCTACTTGTTTTAACCCTAGAAGTATTGCGCTTAAAATAGGGACCACGTGTACTTTTAGCGAAATTCTGTCTTAAAATAAGAACACTGGAACAGGTTCAAAAACTATGACAATAATCAAGGACTTTTTTATTCATAACTTTTAAGGTTTTTCCAGCGTCTAACTTTTGGCTTTGACAGCCTCGGTTCTCTATAAAGGAAGAGCATCCGCTTCGGGTGCGAGAGGTCGCGGATATGATCCCCGGCCGGCTCATACCAAACACTTTAAAACTGGAAGTAATTGTTGCCCTCCTTTGCTCTCAGGGCTGCGGGATTAGCATTACGACTGATTGGCTTGAGTCAGGATAAAATGGATCAGTAGTACTGGGATAGTTAGCATAACGACTGATTGGCTTGAGTCAGGATAAATTGGACCAGTAGTACTGGGATATAGTTAGCATTACGACTGATTGGCTTGAGTCAGGATAAAATGGATCAGTAGTACTGGGATAGTTAGCATTACGACTGATTGGCTTGAGTCAGGATAAAATGGATCAGTAGTACTGGGATAGTTAGCATTACGACTGATTGGCTTGAGTAAGGATAAATGGACCAGTAGTACTGGGATAGTTTAGCATTACGACTGATTGGCTTGAGTCAGGATAAATGGACCCAGTAGTACTGGGATAGTTTAGCATTACGACTGATTGGCTTGAGTCAGGATAAATGGACCAGCAGTACTGGGATAGTTAGCATTACGACTGATTGGCTTGAGTCAGGATAAATGGGACCAGTAGTACTGGGATAGTTAGCATTACGACTGATTGGCTTGAGTCAGGATACATGGATCAGTAGTTACTGGGATAGTTAGCATTACGACTGATTGGCTTGAGTCAGGATAAATGGACCAGTAGTACTGGGATAGTTAGCATTACGACTGATTGGCTTGAGTCAGGATAAATGGACCAGTAGTACTGGGATATCGTTCCCATGACACGACGTGATATAACTGAAAACTGCTGTAAGCGGCGTAAAAACATCAAACCATCAAACAATCAGTCTTTCCTTTTTAAAGTTAACCAAGTCTGACGCATAAGCAGGTTCGGTCACATCAAACTCTTTAAATGGTAGTAGTGGCTTCTAAACTTGGACCTAAAAGCCGATGGGTGGTATAATATAAACGTCTGTTGTCTTGAACTTACTGGTAGTATTGGTGTGTTTGCCCAGGGGAACAAAACTGCTATGGACGAAATTTTAAGATAATCGACAAAAGGTGGAAAAATCCGTTATAAATGAAAAATACAATTATTAAATAGATCTAAAAAAATGCTCATCATGAGAAAATTATCGTTTTAGCTGTAATGTTTTTAAAACTCGTCTGCTTCAGATGCGTCAAAATGTGTATATACGGTAAAAATGTCGCATCTGGAAACTAGACAGTTGGGTTTTCATAACTGTTTCATTACATTAGTGAAACTGAACAAATCAATTCGAACAATTCCTTTTTTTTCTTATGTTTTTCAAAATTCGTCTGCTTCTGGAAGGTAAAAAACTCGTCTGTATCACATTTAGATTTTAAATCATATTAATGACTAGGAAGTTGGTGAAAATATTATAAAAAAATACAATTCGTTACTGAGGCAATTTCTATTTTTAATTATTTTGTTTACTTGAAAGCTTCCTCATTTTTTTCATCTAACATCAAACACCGATTTCCTGCTTTAGTGGTAGTATAAGTGTGTTTACCCGGGAAACCTCATGATGACGTCACGTACAATAAAACAAAACAATTATTGAATAGATCTAAAAAAATGCACATCGTGAGCAATTCATCGTCTGGCTTTAATTAGGAAGTTGTTGAAAATATTATAAAAAAAATACAATTCGTTACTGAGGGCAACATCTATTTTAAGTATTTTGTTTTACTCGAAAGCTTCTTCATTTTTTCATCTAACATCAAACACTGTTTGCCTGCTTTCAATGCCGTAAACGAACCCATTCGACAGGCATATTTTGTTTAATCCTTTCCGACCTGCAGACGCATTTTTGACGCAATAGCAGCAGACGACTTTTGAAAACATTGTGGCATGATGAGCAATTTCACCTTTGGGCCACAATGTTTTTCAACTTTATTTAACAATTAAGCTATCTTTTTATGGAGATTTTTTTAGGTTTTTTGTCACTATGTTTTTAAAAGTCGTTTGCTGCAGATTTTGTTGTATGTGGGAAAAAGGGTTAATACTTTTCTTTCTGATAACTCTGCAGCAGAAGACCTTTGAAAACAGTATGGCTAACGTTGAAATTCCTCATAATGAGCAACTTTTTCAACTCTATCCAGTAGCTATGTATTTATATATTCATTTATAGAAAAGTTTTCCATATTTTTTGGTCTAGATATTTTTCAAAGTCGTCATGTTGGAAATGGTTAACCTGATGAAATGAGTGGATACATACCAGCGTGACGCTCGTTGCCGACCCGGATGCACATTTAAATAAAATGTAACTTGCGGGGTTTATCGTGGAATGCGACAAAGCCCAGTCATTTTACCCGAGCTTTACTTCCTCAGATACCGATCATTACTCACTCGTGTAGGAAACGAACACTCTGTGATGTGTCGAATACTTTTTTGTTTCATTTTACGACATTAAGACTTTCCGGTATCTTTTCCGAGAACACCCCCCCCCCCCCCCCCCAACAACAACAACAACAACAAAAGTTAAGTGTTTTTGTGACACGTACTTTCATATCTATTGTCAAACCTCGGTGGCTCGAACACCATGGAAGCTCGAACTAGTCTATCGGTCCCGACCAAAACCTTATATACAGTCAAACCTCGGTGGCTCGAACATGGGAAAGCTCGAACACCATGGACAACTCGAACTCGTCTCTCGGTCCCGACTGATACCTTCATATAACTCAAGTTGGTCTAATACGGAAAGCTCGAACATTTTCGAACCAACTGCACGGTCCCTTTCGCGTCATTACTGTCACTGTATAGCACATTGATGATACAGCAGCATTAGAATCACCAACCGCTACCAGATCTGATATTTCTAGAGTCATCTGCTTTGAAAACGTCTAATAGGAAAATACTACATAGTGAAAAAAGAAGTTTTATTTTGGCACAAGATTGAAAATATTGTTGGCAAAAAGAGATCATGCTCGTGTCGAACAGTTTAAATATAAGCCGTCCCTCGAGAAAACCAACATTAAGTACTCTGGCTGCGTAATGGATCGACCAAGATCAGCCTGCACAGACCGCGCAGGCTAATCCGGACGACATATTCCGTCTCAGGGCGATACAGGTATAGTGTAATGATACCTGAAAATCCACAGGAGGCGAAATTTATCTGTCCGGGTTAGCCTGCGCGGCATGCTTAGTCTGATCCGGGTCGATGCGTTACGCAGAGTCCACACTGTTGGTTTTTTCGCGGGACGGCTTATATCGTCTGCTGCAAAGCCGTCAACTTGCGTATGGTGGAAATAGTTAAACAAGAATAGATAAGATGATGTGATGAAAGCAGAAAACAACAAATTAAGAGTTGAAGATGTTGTTTTTTGTGGGTGTATACAAATCTCTTTCAAGCACCTGCAATATTAGATCTGGATGACATTTTTGTGGGAAAATCTCCATTGCTCGGATTCCCATACATTCTTTCAGTTACATTCCGATTGTCGTAAACTTTGATTTGAACCATTCACCTAACCCTTCTCCAAATACAACAAAACTCTATAGCAGACGACTTTGAAAACATCTAGGGAAAAAGATGGGTTATTTCTTAAAATGGCAGTACAACTATTGAAAAGGTTGAAAATCTTTATAATTGAAAAAAAAAAAGCAACATATTAATTGATAAGTTAGCACGTGCGTGTAAGGCATTTGCGATCAATGTAGATCCTGATCAGCCAGCGCTCCCATAGAGTAGATCCAGACCACCCTGCAGACTGTTTTCGATCTGCACTGTTCTTTACTCAATTAAAGAAGCATTTGACATAAAATGGGGACATTTATCATCTTCTACAATTGTCTTCTTCTACTATGTTATACAAACACTTTCTAACGCCTCTACAGCAGACGAATTTTGAAAACAAGGTTGCAAAATGGGCAATTTCTTCCTTTTTCTTTCGTACTATTTCTCGCACCTGTAGTGCACACACCATTCTTCCCAGGCAACTGGCTACCTTTTAACTATTGAGCCCAAAATGGTGAAATACGAATGCCGCTAGTTACAATGAAATAATCCGTGTCAATCATCGGTAAGAAAGAAGTCCTGTCCCCTTGATTGATGGTCCTCGGTGTTACCGACTGAGCTTAATCGGCTCGACATGGGCTCGGCATGGGCATTCCGGTAACCTTGTGCAGAACATTATCACAATAAAGCTCGACATATTGATTATGCCATATGACGGTAATTGCCAATCATTCCAAAACCTCCGATGTTCGTTTTTCGTTTAACGTGAAACAACTTTAATCACAATGAGCAAATTTAATTTTTGCTTCAATGTTTTCAACTCAATTTATTAATAAAACTTTAAAATATTGAGATTTTTCATATTTATGCCTTGATGTTTTCAACTCAATTTATTAATAAAACTTTAAAAAATTTGAGATTGTTTCATATTTATGCCTTGATGTTTTCAACTCAATTTATTAATAAAACTTTAAAATATTTGAGATTTTTCATATTTATGCCTTGATGTTTTCAACTCAATTTATTAATAAAACTTTAAAATATTGAGATTTTTCATATTTATGCCTTGATGTTTTCAATGTCGTTTGCTGCAGAGGCGTCAGAAAGCGTCTACATTTAGGGAATGGTTTAACTGGACAATGTGGACCAAGACTATAGACGACACCTACGTGATAACTGATCTTTATCTGCATGTTTTGTAAATGTCGGTTACAGTTGGTGGATAACCACCGACATTTTTAGACAAGAATCCAGACGGACTGTCTCGATATAAACTTTCTGACCACAGTGTTTCACCCTTTCCAATATAAAGACGCTTTCTGACGCCTCTACAGCAGACGACTTTTGAAAACGTTGTGACAAAAGGGGAAATTAATTACACAGCGTTTTCATCTCTTTTCAATAATTTCATTTTCATTCATGGAGATTCTTTATATATAAGCTCAGATGTTTTTTAAAGTCGTCTGCTTCAGATTTGTTGTATGTGGGAAAAGTTTAATAGAAATCCCATGAATTCAAGCTTATAATTTTTTTTTTCAGTTCGAACAGTTTAACCCCTTTCCCTCATACGACAATTCTGCAGCAGACGACGTTGAACGTATTTTGTAAAAACATCTACATAATTGAATGGATAACCTATGACAAAAAATGGAAAACATTGTGGCAAAAGAAGAAATTGCACGTTTCGTGCAATTTCTTCTTTTGTCACTATGTTTTCAAAAAGCCGTCTGCTGCAGAGGCGTCAGAAAGCGTCTATACGAGGGAAAGGGTTAAGCCCTGGTAAACGTAAGTTGATCTTCAAATGTTCAGGAGAAAGCATCGCTTCGTTTCATGTCAGACCCTCCATCGTTCTTGCCACTTTTTATTTTGTACTTGTTTATTTTACGCCGACGACCAACAGTTACTGGCTGTAACCCTTTTCCACATACCACAAATAAGCAGCATGCGTTTTTGAAAATATCTACTGAGGCAGAAATATGGTCTAAATCTCTAAAAATGAATAAATAAAGAAAATGATGATGCTATGCTTATTATGAGCAATTTTCTCCTTTTCCATCTCTATTCAATATTCTATACGTTCATTTTCACAGATTTTCCATATTTTTGCCAAGATGTTTTGAAAGTCGTCTGCTGCAATTTTATTGTATGTTGAAAACGGTCATTTTAAAGTTTTAAACAATAGGAACAGTTTTATTGCTTGTTTTTACAGAATCATGGTTAACCATTTCCCACATACGGACGATTTCTGACGAATTTACAGCAGACGACTTCTGAAAATATTGTACTAAAAGGAGAGATTTCTCAGCATGAGCGATAACTATTCTTTTGTCACAATGTTATTAATAATCATACTCTTAATAATGGAGATATCTCACGTTTCTGACAATTTGTTTTAAAAATAAATCGTCTGCTATTGATTTGTTGTATACGGGAAAGGGTTTAATGTCAGTAGTACTACATAACCTCCTTTATGAAAAATGGACGTGTCACCGGTCCATATCGCTTTGTGTCCGGACGTACATTTACAAACAATATAACCGCGACATGTATCGTAGACCCTACCAACGTCGCGATCTACCTTAGTTCCTCACATCATTATATTTCATCATGATCACGAACTTAGGAGACCCGTAAATATAGACATACTTAGATGAATTCTTAACCCTTTCAAGCACGTGCAAAAAAACGACTTAAAACACATCTATGCACAAATATATGAAAAAATGTCTAAAATTGAAAGCAACCTGTAATGAATAGAGTTGAAAAACACCGTGATAAAATGAGGAATTGCTCAAGTTTGAGCAGTTTCTCCTTTGACACAATGTTTTCAATGGTCGTCTGCTGCTGCAGTGTGAAAAGTCGTTCTTTAAACATATCCGTGGCATCGTCAAGCGAGTCGATCAGACATTACGCGATCACGGGCTATACTTATAGCATTAAGTATCATAATATATCTCTAACAATATACTACACGTGGACCTATAATTATGTACAATGCTCTGCCGTGACTGTAACATTCAGACGGGGGACTCTTACCAGTGACCTTTGTGGATGACGGCGATGACGATCCAAACAGTACTTGTCAGCGATCAAAACATCCCCGCCCTTTGTTTGGGTCACACAACGCCATCCCAGGGTCTCTACTTGGTGATAAAAGCAGCGGGTACACAGTCGATATTCGCATTGCATTGGTGCTTATCTACCCCGGCGTTTTTAATTGGCCAATAGAAGCACATCGTGTTAATCTGACTTATTAAGCGAAGAACGGCCATATAGATATATACAGATATATTACTAGATTTAAAAAATATATAAACTGCTCTATCGTTTCGTGTACGCTGTATGTGATACAACTGTTCTTGAACACTAAGACTTTTTCAAAATATTACTTAATTTAAATTTAATTTATTATTGAACTTGTTTGTATTATTAGCAAATTTGAAAATAAATCTACAATGAGAGCCTTAGTACTTTGTGCGTTTTTGGGGTGTTTGATGGCTGTGGCGGGTCAGGGATTTCCAAACGGATTTCAACCGATTCCACCACTACCGGGGCAGAACTTCTTCGGAACAAAGCAAACCGCGAAACCGAAACAAACACCGAAACCAACTCAGAGTCCACCAGCGACGAAAAAGCCAGTAATTACCAAAGCTCCTTTCAAGCCGCCAGTAACTGCAGCGCCGCCAACAACAACTGTCGGGCAACCGACGCCAGCCCCTACGAACTGCCAGTACAACATTAATGTACCACAGGCGAACTGTAACGGAGGAAACAGTGCCGTTCAAAAAACATTGAACACCCTGAAGCTGCAGCTCGATACGACCAGACAGCAACACCAGGCGCAGAACGCCGCCGTGCAGTCCATGATCACGAAGTTACAAGGTCAACAAACCGGCTATCTTAGCAGAATTTCGGACCTCCAGAACGAAGTTCGAAACCTCATCTCCGCTTTTAATTCACTGAGCAACAACCAACCTCTGTCATCGACTGTGGGGCCATCTGGATCAACCACACAGTCCAGTGGTCAAGGTTCGGTCCCCAATGCTGCTTTGGTTCAGGCAATCCAGAATGTTCGACATGACATGGGTCAAACAGTCAATAATTTCAACGACAAACTGTTCAACTTGACGCTCCAGGTTCAAACCAACCAGCTGCAGGATTCGAAGGTGAGCGTATTTATAATCTTATTTGATACGCATTGCTCAAACACATTGTTTTTAGGTTTGAATAGTTTTTTCGTATAGACTCACGTCCATTTATTTCACAAGCTCTCAAACCATAATCTTACGTAAATAAATGAAACCCGTTCCTACATGATAACATTTATTCACCGTAATTTACTATCTTCTAATGGTATTGCTCATCAATTTTCAATAATTAGTTGAAAATAAGCAAGATGTTAACCCTTTCCCCTCATACGAAAATTCTGCAGCAGACGACTTTGAACATATTTTGTCGAAAAATAGAAAAATATATATCATTGAATGGATAACCTATAACTAAAAGTGGAAAACATTGTGGCAAAATGTGAAATTGCTCGTTTTGACCAATTGTTATTCTTTTGTCACTATGTTTTCAAAAAGCCGTCTGCTTCAGAGGTGTCAGAAAGCGTCTGTATGAGGGGAAAAGGTTAAACGGAAATTTAGAACTTTATTTCCAGTTATCTAAGATGTGTCAACTCGTAACAAGTAAGCCACGCGTTAGATCTTCCGTTAACAACAATTCGACAAAATATAACAAGTTAACGGCAAATTAGCACTAAATTGGAAATACCAATAAGTCGTCAGTATATAAAAACATTTTCGAAAGATAAGAACTATATTTAGTGTTACCAAAAAATCGAAGAAATAGAACAAGTAAGCGAAACATAACAAGTTAGCGGGGCAATTCAAGCTTCCATAACACTGAGAGTAACCAATAATTCGTCGAATTATATAATGATGTAACATCCGAGTTTGAACTATATATTTTATATACATACTTCGGCGAAACAGAACAAGTTAGCAACTCATTCAATATTATACAATTCATTGTGAAGAAACTTAGAGTTGAGCGAATCACTTTTGAGCGGGGATTGTCTTGTTTCCGACAATGTCAACGCTTAATCAGAATTCGATAAATCTTATTTCCTCGCCCATCCCCCCCAGATTTGGTATGTTTTAATTCATTGTTAATACAATAAGTTCATATATAGCATGTGCAAATACTTTCTATTTTCTCTTTTTTTTTTTATACAAAACGCAAGCTATTGTAAATAAAAAAAAAAAAAAAATATGTAAAAGAAAATTCATATTGTTTTATTTCGTCAGAAAGATATTTCAACAGGGAATGTTTGAACGATACCGTTTGGTACAGCTTTTCGAATTGTGTATGGACAAAGAACGTATTGCTCATATTTTGCAATATCTTCTTCCTAACAATATTTATATTTTCTACTTCGGAGGTTTTTACATTGTATGACGATCACGATAAATTTGCATACAGCGAGGGTCCTGATCAGACGAAGCAGAGTCACGAACTGACCAGCATCTTCGCTGGTCGCAAAGTCCCAATGATGGTTTTTTTTTCATGACGTTACCCGTATAGCATTTGTGAACCATGCCAGGTGAAATGGATCTCGCTGCAGCTTCATTTTTATCATCGTAAATGGCATCGCATTATGATTTAACCAGTACGGCTTAACTTCGAACTGTATTATGGTTTCATCTAGATTCTTTTTACATATTATAGACGGAGAGTCATCAATGTCTTCATATACATCGAACTCGCTTTTCATGAGCCGTCCCGAGAGAAAAAACAACATTATGGCCTGTTCGTAATGTATCGACCCAGATCAGCCTGCGCAGTCCGCGCAGACTGATCCGGGCCGACACATTCCATCTCAGGACAATAGAGGTATAGAGTAATGCTCCCTGAAACAGAAAATCCACAGGAGACGAAACGTGTCTATCCGGGTAAGCCTGCGCGGTATAGTTAGGCTGATCCGGGTCGATATTTTACGCCGAGTCCACAATGTCGGTTTTCTCGCGTGACGGCTCATATTTGACTATAATATGAAGTTTATAAAGATAGAAGGTCTTGTTATAAAATAAAGATTTACATTTAGTTTAGTTTCACTACTTGATGACATCAAATTATTTACCATTATAAAAAAATGTGGTATTGCTTAATGATCTATTGTGGTATTGCTTAATGATCTATTGTGATATAATCTCTTTGTCTTTGTATTAACAGGTATGTAATTTTGTTGATTGATAAACTTGATAAATTAATTGATATATGAGCCGTCCCACGAGAAAACCTACAGTGTGGACTCTGCGTATTAAAGCATCGAGCCGATCAGCCTAAGCATGCCGCGCAGGCTAATCCGGGTAGACACTTTTCGCATTCTGTGGGTTTTCTGTTTCAGGAATCATTACTCTAAATCTATATCCCCCTGAGACGGAAAATGTCGGCCCGGATTAGCCTGCGCGGATTGCACAGCCTGATCTGGGACGATACATTACGCAGAGTCCATAATATTGTTTTTTTTTGTCTAGGAACGGCACATATGTATTAATCTATTTAGTTTTTTGTTATTGATTTGTTTGTTTAATTTAGAATTAATTTTAACCCGAGATGTATTTATCCTTTATTAATGTCTGCACAATTTTTGCCATGCAACTACACAGTTTCGCTTACTTAAGGACCACTGTCTGAATCTTTATTTCAGTTACACACATCGGTCGAGGCTCAGATCCAAGGTCAAGCAAGAGACATCGGCAGACTATCCCAACAAGTGAGCGACCTCAACAGGGTGCTACAACAGCTCAACTTTACTTCCGGATCAAGTTCAGGAAGCGGCGCCACCAGCGCGGATGTCGCTAAGTTGACAGGACAAATACAAACAGTATGTATACTTCTTTAAACTTCAGTTATGCCAAACGAAAGCCAGCCAATGCTTGGATGTTCTGAAAGTTATGGTTCTCTTGTTCATAGAATATATATTATGATTGACTTTTTATCAACCCCGTTTTTCATGGGCTCACAGTCTATCCGAGGTAGCTCGGTCGATAGAGACGAGGGTTATCAATGCAGGAGTCATGGCTTCGAACCGCAGCTCGGCTATTCATGTTACCGATAAAAGTCATAGTGATAAAAGTAATTGTGATAATAGTCATTGTGATGAAAGTCATTGTGATAAAAGTCATTGTGATAAACGTCATTGGTCTTTCACCAATTGGTGACATAGTCTATGTGGGAAGGTAGTTTGTTACCGATGGAGTACTGTGAGGAAAAACGCTTAAGGTGAAATGGCCGCTGCGCTATAACTGAAATACCGTTCAAAAACGACCTTTAACTCTAATCAATCAATCAATCAAACAATCAATCAATAAATCAACCAAGAAATAAGGGGCATCTATGTTGATTGCACGATGGGATTATAGGTGGCGCACATACTGGGATGTTACAAATTCTTTCAAAGCTTAGACTTTTTTCCACATCCAGCAAATCTGCGTCTGACGATTTGGTAACGTAGTGCATCTGCGTACAGTGAAAAGTCAACCAGTTTCATCAGAATCTAACCGTCTGCATATATGTTATTCATATCTAAACGCCCTTCTGACAAAAAACTTAAGGTCTACTGTAGCGCTTCTAGTTTTGGTCTCGTAGTGCATCTGCGTGCAAGGAAGCCAACCAGTTTAATCCGAATCTCACCGTCTGCATATATGTTATTCATATATAAACGCACCTTCTGACAAAAAACCTAAAGGTGTAGCGTATCGCCTTTAGTTTTGGTCTCGTTGTGCCTCTGCTTACAGTGAAGTCAACACGTTTCATGCGAATCTCACCGTCTGCATATATGTTATTCATATCTAAACGCACGTTCTGACAACAAAACTTAAGTACCATTGCGCCTTTAGTTTTGGTCTCGTTGTGCCTCTGCGTACGGCGAAAGACTCGGGCGAACCTGTGTGTCTGCGTAGTTTCATCAGAGTCTCAACATCTTGCATATATGTTATACATATATACACGCACCTTCTGGGTAAAATAAAATGAAGGTGCAGCCCCACTAGTTCTCATGCCAATCTCTAAATGATGTTATATTGGATTGTTATTTAGACCCCAGAATAGATGGCAGCATGCAGACCTTTAATCTGGAGCAGACGACTTTAACCCTTTCCCTCATAAAGACGCTTTATGACGCCTCTGCAGCAGACGGCTTTTTTTGAAAACATAGTGACAAAAAAAGAAATTGCTCAAAACGAGCAATTTCTCCTTTTGCCACAATGTTTTCCACTTTTAGTCATAGGTTATCCATTCAATTATAGAGATTTTCTTTTTTTTTACAAAATATGTTCAAAGTCGTCTGCTGCAAAATTGTCGTATGAGGGAAAGGGTTAATAACATCGAGGCAACATTGTTCGAACGATTAATGAGTGAAAAGAGTTGGAAAATATTGTGACAAAAGGAGAAATTGCTGACGATAGAGGATGCTCCTTTATTTCAGATTGCTGCAGACCTGAAGCAGTTCGACACGAAACAACAAGCACAAGTGAATTCGCTGAACCAGAAAACCGGGAGTCTTCAGTCGACCGTCACAGCTCACAACAGCGACATAAGCAACCTGAAGACGGGCTCCGGGCTCGTCAACTCCCGAATCAACTCTGTGCAAAGCGACATCACCGTCGTTCACGATGCTCTGGCACAATTCAGACAGTCAATCACACCAAAAATGAATAAAATCACAAGTGAGTTTCAAATAATTATTCTGACATCATATATTGCTTAAAGCCCTTTGCCCACCACGCACATATGCTAAATAATGACTATGAGCAATTTCTCCTTTTTTTCACAATGTTTTCAACTTTATTTAAATAAACATTCATTCATTTATAGAGATGTTCCTTAGTTTTAAATAAATGTTTTCAAAGTCGTCTGCTGCAATATCGGTGTGTGTGGGAAAGGGTTAGCATATCGATGGTTTCATGTAGAACGGTTGTCACTACATCTTGAACAAAATGTAGTTACAACCGTTTTGCATGATGCCCTCGATATGTTTCATGACGTTAAGGACTAACCGTGATAGTTCAATTAATTACGCCGAGGGCTCAATCGGAATATCTCGGTGATTAATGCTTTATCACTGATGGATGCCGGAAATACCCGAGGAGTTCCGATTAGTCGAGGCTATCGTTTTCGCTCCGTCATTTATTCTATCCGATGATCGACAATTTACACAGAAAAGTCAGTGTGTCGAGCGGTATACATCAATAACCAATAGGCTGAAAGTATACGTGGAAAGGTTGCCAGTTTCCTGGAAAGAATAGTGTCCGTAATACTGGCGCGACGGAACCAGGAAACGCACGTCATGTTAACTAGTCGTCATGCTATAACTGTAATATCGTTGAAAACGACGTTAAACTTCATTTGATTTACATCCCTAGATAGGGTCATCACTTTCTCCATGTACATTTGAAATTTCTAACCTACGAAGTGGACCTTTTTCGAAAATACCACAGAAAATAGAGAAAGGCACTCGATAAGCATATGATGGTCTTTTAACCCCTTTTCCTCATACAACAATTATGCAGCAGACGACTTTGAAAACATCTAGTCAAAACTATAAAATATCTCTGTAATTGAAGGTATACTTATTAAATATACAAGTGTGTCATCTTTATGACCAATGTCTCGTTTTGTCATACTGTTTTCAAGAGTCATCTGCTACAGATGCGTCCAAATGTATTTGTAAGTGGGAAGGGGCTAGAGATGCATCCTTAATTGCGGCGGGATTCATTAAAGATTACAAGTCTGTTAAAACAATTGTCATCGAATAAAAATGTTTTTTGATTCCAGGCGACATTAGTTCGTTGACGAGCCGCACGACGAAACTAGACTCGGACGCGAAGCAAGTGGGAAACAGTGTTCTTGGACTCGCCATGAGTATCTCCAGTGCCACACAAACACTGAAAGGACTTGGGTCTCAGGTATGAAGTAGTTATTGAATTCCTTCGCTTACAAAGACTTATTCCGAAATCTCTGCAGCAGATTTAATTATTAAATGCAAGTTAAGTGGGAGACTGTCAAATCCAGCGACTTCTTTCCCAACTACGAACTGGGGCGTAGCTTGGCAATAATCAATGTGTAGGCCGTCTCGTGAGAAAATCAACATTGTGGACTCTGCGTAAAGTTTCGACCCGGATCAGCCTAAGCATGCCACACAGGCGTACCCGGATATACACTTTTCGCCTCCTGTGGATTTTCTGTTTCAGGAATCACTACTCTATGTATCTCCCCTTAGACGGAATGTGTCGGCCGGATCAGTTTGTGCGGACAGTGCATGCTGATCTGGTCGATACACTACGCAGATGTGTGTCGCCGCAGCTGCATTTTGGGGCATTTTTAGAAAAAATGTGTAGGCACGTGCCTACAGTGCCTAAAGAGAGCTACGCCTCTGACGAAGATATCTCTGAATCAAAATAAATTGTACTTCCAATATTCGAAATAGTACATGTTTATCCCAAGATGTTTATTATTCCAATAACATAATGGATAAACATTTAACCGGTTTCCGTTTGCAAACGCATTTGGCCACAGAACATTTCACACATACAGCAAATATGCAGCAGACGAATTTAAAAACAACAAGTCAAAAATGTACATTATACCTATAAATGAAAGTATGAGTTGTTATTAGAGTTAAAAACACTATTGCAAATGGAGAAATTGGTCATCATGAGCAATTTCTCCTTTTGTCACAATGTTTTCAACTTTACCCAATGAACAAACTATCTTTTCATAGTTTTATCGGAATGGCAGCTTTATTTTTTGTTTGAAAGTGCTACAGAATGGTTTAATATTTTGTATCACCCTCTGATTCAGTCATTATATCAGTCAGATTCGTTATTTGTCTTAAGCAGTTTATATCAATTATGCAAAAGTGTTGACTTCAATTGACATCAATTAAGAGAAACACATCCTCATAACACCTCTCAGTGTGAAAATGCATGGATATCAATAGAATAAACTTCTTGTAAAAAATGCTGATTTCCGAAAAGGTAAAGATAATTACACGCCTTGTTGATTACCAACAAACACACCTACCAGCGTATAAAAAACCTGTGTTCTGTCCGAATCACACCAAATGCCATCCTCGGTACCCAGGCTATTCATAACATATATGATAACCTGGGCAAATTGGCTAGCAAAACTTCGTAGTCATGAATAATTCATGAGGTGAAATCCAGCCGCTTGATTGGTTGCATGCTACAATTTGTACGCGATGTACAGTAATAACAGTGTACGAGGGGTGTTCGGAAAGTATCGGTTCTTATGTTTTAATAATTGTACACAATTCTTTAAACATACATAGCTTTATATACCATTTATTCATTTTCAAAAGCAATTACAATTACAAAATTAAAAATAAGACGCTAGTTATATAGAGCTATGTATGTTGAAAGAATTGTGTACACATATTTAAAAAAAAAAAAGAATGTTACGGCACTTGTCCCGAAACTTTCCGAACACCCCTCGTAGTTACGGAGAAAATCGAGGTGCACGCTTTACGAAGTTTCGCTAGCCAATTGGCCCAGGGTATCATATATGTTATGACTAGCCTGGGTTTCGAGGATGACCAAATGCACTAAAGTATGTAGGCCTATTTCACCAAGGATTTCTTTCTGCTAGATTCGATTCGTTTAGACATCGGAAAGTAGTAGCCTACATGTTCCTGTTATTATCCCGGATGTGAATTCCGTTAATAGTCACATGGGGATCGATTAAAAGTGTAACAGGACAGCGTTTCTCAAAACATGGTAGAACTCCGAGTCTCGTCTGATTTGTATTTACATTTTTCTCTTTTCAATTTAGACGGCGAATCTTAAGAACGAGACGGCATCTCTACAAAAGAGCGTGACAGATCAAGGGATGGAACTCCTGAATGTCAAACTCGGACTTATCACGATGAAAAATCTCGTCCCAGACTTGAAAAGCATGAACAACGTTATTCTAACAACTATTAACAATGGAGGAACTCCAACTGCCACTCAACTGAAGACCATCTCAGACGCCATTAATAAAATGGTTAACAAACTAAATCAGATCTTGAAAAACCCGATCGGGTAAGTGATGACGTCATACATGACGTAATGTCAGACTTTGAAATACATTGTTCACTATTCCTATAATTGGTCGGACATTAATATAAACTGTATTTTAACACATTTCCACATATAGACGTTTTTTGGAGCACTCCTGCAGACGGCTTTTGGAAACATTGTGGTAAAGGAGGAAATTGCACATAATGAACACATTTCGCCTTTGTCGTATTGTTTTCAACTTTATTCAATTGGTATACTTTTATTTTCAAAACATTTTTCATATTTGTGTAGGTAGGCCCTATGTTTTCAAAGTCGTCTCCTGCAGAGTTGTTGCATGTATGAAAGGGGGTTTAAACAGCCACTTTCGAATCCTTTCGATATCCGATAAGACCTGGTAATGAAGAACATTTGAATTAAAATATGATCACAGGGACTTGCTCCTCTAAAAATAGATATGACCTTCTCTTTGCATACAGTAGGTCATATCTATGTTAAGAGGAGCAAGTCCCTGTGATATGATTACGAAAATTGGTGCAAACTGTATTAAGAGTATTCCTCGTGTGTCTTCACATTTTCACATTTTTCACATTTTTCCAAGAATACTGCCTCCGTGATGTTCAGCTAAATAGCGAAAAGGGAAGATCCTGATCAGAATGCGCAGATGCGCAATCTGATATGGCTCTTCAGTGCTTGTGAAGTCCCGATGATTGCTTGTCGAGGTTTGTTCGTGACATGACGCAATACGAGGACTTCATGCAAAACTGTTGTAACTACATCTTGTTCAAGATGTAGTTTCAACCGTTTTGCATAAAACCATCGAATAGTTTCCTAATAGATGATTTTAAGAAAAATGTTCGTACCAGTCTTTTGGACGAATACGGCTGAGCTGATCCGAAATGCGGTTTACAATAATTATGATTTTGATCTTTTATAGAAATGTGTCTGACAATAAAGTATATGCTGTTTAGATATGTGTCTGACAATAAAGTATGTGCTGTTTAGAAATGTGTCTGACAATGAATTATGTGCTGTTTAGACATGTGTCTGACAATGAACTATGTGCTGTTTAGAAACGGCAAGGTGCATCTGAACTAGTTTGGCTTGATTCAATTTGTGTCTAATATAATATATTTGTGTTGATTGAATTGCTAGAAGTAAATAAACTATAGCAAAGATATGTTGGTTCGTTTATTACAGTCCGAGATTTATCGAAACTTAATCCTATCCCACATACAACAAATCTGCAGCAGACGACTTTGGCAAAGTCATGGGAAATATCTATAATTAAAGGTACAATTAATAAAAAAAAGTTGAAAACAAAAACATTGTGGCAAAATGAGAAATTGCTCGTTTTGAGCAATTTCTCCTTTTGTCACAGTGTTTTCAAAAGTCGTCTGCAGCAGAGGTGTCAAAAAGCGTCTACAGGTGGAAAAGGTATAAATAAAAGGAGACTTGGCTTATTTGTGTTTGAATACTTATATCCACACGTTGCTCTAAACGAAAGCTGTAAATTCAGAGTATTTTGTCTGAACTTGAATTTGAACCTAGGACCATGCTTGGGTAGTCGACAGATATACGGGTTTTAACTTACACACAGATTACAAGGATTCGACACAATATATTTCTATACTTTATGTTTCCAATTATTCCAAACAAATTACCAGGCGTACTCCCATTTCGCATTTAGCTACATTTCATTCTCTGACGATTTGGGTCTTTATTCTTTACTTACCACAAATATGTATGAATTTGAAAACATTAGGAGAAAAAAGATTTTTCCCTTTTAACGTTTAACTCCCGATAATTGTTAAGACAAAATAAAGAAAAATTTCTATATTCTAAGAAAAGAAATAACATCATTTGACGTACCATTACCATATTTGGTACCAATACGAAATTTTAATCCGTCATGTGTGAACTGCGCATGACCATCTGCATGTATTTGCGCCCGAAAATGTGCAGGTATATAATAAATACGGAATATTATGTTGCAGGAGCGATACAATTGGTTCGTATTGTACGACAAGTAGCGTGGAAAAATCGATATATTACGAGAACGCTATGAGTCGTGCAATACGACACACTTATCGCTCCTGTAACGTATTTTTCCTTTTATTATATATACACCTAAAATCTATTAAGAGTGAAAATAGTAACAAATATACAGATTCAATTTATTTTGCGAGTTTTTATTAAATTTGACGCTAGGTTTACGATACAGAAAATAGAAACGATTTTCCAAAATAGCACTGGTTGTCTGCATATGTTACTACGTAGTGCAGATGCAAAACGAAAACCTCGCTGAAAGTAGTCCGCACACTGTCTGACGTCACAAGTCCAAATATAATACACGTGTTCACTACTGAATTTTAACATGTCGTGTCTGAACTGCGCATGACAATCTGCATGTATTTGAGCCGGAATAATCAAGACTAAGGTCAACCAGAACAACCTTGGAAAAGCGATGCCTTGTCTATAACAACCACACATTTAATTTCTCAGTTACTCATGGTATCATGCAATGTAATACCACCTGTGAACAAAGACCATATTGTCGTGTTCCCATAGGTGGTCTTATAAACACAGGTCCCACTGTCTGTCCCACTATTACTAAGTATGTTATACGCGGTTCTAAACCGAACCATTGAATAATATAGACGTCAACCAGAACAGTTCAGATGTTGTCAAATGTCGCATCCAGGACTGTCCAGGACAACATGTAGACGGACGGACACTTAAAGTGCTCGTGTTGGATACTAAGCCCATGCAAGGGCTCGCCAGATATGTCACTGTTCGCCTTGTCAAGAGACCGAACCATTGGTCACAGCTCATATTTATCTCGCTGGATAGAACATTGACATGGCCCGAATCACGACCCCAGGATATGCAATCGTCCATTGAGCTATCGCAACTCGACCTTCGATTTGTTGTATTGGCGATAGAGATTTCTATTGATTGTTTGGTGTTTTTTCGCCGCTTTCAACAATTGTTTCTGTTATATCACGGCGTTTCCTGTGTAAGTTAGCATTACTACGGGTCCATTAATCATGACAGCAGCCATACAGGCGTTATTATAATCCTGCAACCCTGAGCGACAAGTTGGGCAGCCACTACTACCATTGTTAAAGTACTTTTATATGACCCGATCGGGCATCGAATCCGCGACCTCTTGCAACCGAGGCGGACGCTCTACCACTACACCATCTAAGAGATATATAATACTTATCATATGTGAAACGGCTTCTAACCGCTTTCCCATATATAATAAATCTGCAGCAGACGACTCTGAGATTATCAAGTCCAAAATATAGAAAATCTCTACAAATGATATAAATGATTATTGAATGGGGTTGAAATGATTGTTTTTGTTTTATTGTTTGACAAGTCCAAGAAATGCCATGTTACTGGGTGCCTTGAATTGTTCTTACTTGTATTATGCAAGAGGACTAGCGAGTGAATATTTGTCAACTTCAACTATCCTATTTGTGATTAGGATCACAACATTTTTTACTCAAACAGAGGATCGTACCTACACTTGTCTGTATTAACCAGATCATTTCGGCTAATTTCATATAACAACAGATTCAGTAACACCGTATGATTGTACATGTATACACACATATATATACTTGACCCTTTCTTCGGCTACTTTCATATAACAACAAATGATACATACACACGATACGATTATACATGTATATACACTTTGACGAATTTCTAATTGGCCACCATATAAAATATGATATTTTGCGACATATTTAATCAATAAATCTAAAGTTTGGTTATGTGTGTTGTACACACCAATCTATTGATTTACAGAAAGAAAACACGTATTCATGTACAAAATCATCCATGGGGAACAGCGAACATAGCCTATGTGCTCGCGTTCCTCGTGCACGGCATGGTATTTGTCGTATTTGGTAGGATTGTCTTTTATGAAAAACATTAAATTTGGAGAGAATGAGCATTGCAGAACGCGCTCAAGCCGTCGGAATGATTCGTGCCGGCACCCCCATCAGACAGGTATGTAACGCGTCGTTTTAAAACGCACCATGTCACGCGGCTAGAAGCACACAAGTAATTCGTGCAGCAAACAACGTGCGAACACTCCATTGGCCTGCAAAAAGTCCAGATTATTTAAATCCGATCGAGCACGTGTGGGACCTATTGAAGCGCAAGGTGCGTGCCCAGCCGATGGAACCAAATCTCAGGGAGGAGCTCACGCGTGTTATTCATCAGATGTGGGCGGCCATTCCACAACAGTATTTTCACAGATACATTATATCAATGAGGACAAGGTGCCTTGCTGTAATTGCCGCAGCAGATGGACATACCAAGTATCGAAACGAAATCAAATACGACGTGATTTGATCTTGCAGTTTTTGGTGGCCAATTAGAAATTCGTCGAAGTGTATACTACAACCAAACAGATTGGCTATAGATACAATTGTTGACCCTTTATTGTTGATAAAGATGACATTAGCAGACATTTTTTTTAAAAAAACATCACAGGAAAATACCGATACACACATTGAGGGAACCGAATTGGCTTCTGATGTTTGATGCGGTTCGAAAATATTTCTCAAGTCCATATTTGATAACATCAAGCATTCTGTTTCAGGTTTACCATTGCCCCGCTTAATTCCCGCAACTGGCATCATCAACGTTGACACATTTTGACTCATAGTTAGAAGGCGATTTTTTAAAACATTGGGTCAAAAGTAACTTTTGCACATAAGGATCAATTCCTTCTTTTGCCACAATGTTTTCACCTCGATTCAACGATTCATCTTTAATTTAAGGGTATTTTCCATATATATGTTCCTAGATGCTTTCGAAATTGTCCGATGCAAATTTGTTGTATATGAGAAAGGGTTAATAACACATTCATGCAGTAGTGTTTGCTCAATTTAAATTCATAAGTGGCGAACATTGCTTCCACGATGAGACTGCACACTAGTTGTGTTCTATATTACTTGCGACAGTAATTGATGTAAAGCCGTGCATAATACACAACGCGAACGATGTTTAAAGTCGCGTACAGCAGGATAAGCTTTAATCACTTTGGTGAATTGTTTTATTGCGGTTTTACGCCTTTTTCATCATTAGTTAAGTTATGTTTCCTGACTTACTACTCGACGTCGGATTCCTGTAAATTAAATTGGAGCATCAGTCAGACTCTCAAATCGATAGGCAATCTGTGGATGCAGTCAGAAATACCACGTTTCCAGCTCCTTTTCAAGCAATTTTGGACGCGAAAGCTGGTATTCAAATTTACCTCTAAATTCACGCCTAGCTCTGCAACCAGTGTTGTCAAACCGGAAGAAGAAGTGGGTTCAACTGAAAAATTCAATCCCATGCTTAGAGCTTACTTTTCACATTTATAAACATTAAAATCAACCATTTACCCAAAAATGTACCCAAAACTTACTATTTGTTTCTATTGTTGACCCTGGCCAAAATCCGAATATCCCGAAAGCATGTGTTATGTGTCACCTTAAAGTTTGACCATACATGGTCGTTTGAACTCACCTTGGTTAGAGGAAAAGACGCCATTTTAGCAACAACGGTCAGGCCCATAAGTTTGCTCTGGTCGCTGTAGTTTGTCTGGAAACAAGATGGCTGTGTCAGGTAAAACCTGAAAAGGTTGAAGTTTGTAAATCTACTTTTAGTCGACAATGTAGTTTGTCATTTTAGGGATTGACTGTCTGCTTTTAAACAGCATGTTTACAGTTTCTACCTGGTTTCTCGTAAATCCAATGTAAATATCATTATTGAATACCCCCTAAGATAACGGGAAAAACCCTCTCAGTCGTTGCCATGACAGTTAACCAGTGTCCGACTAATGCCCGTTGTTCAATCAGGTGCATGTGCAGTGCAGACTTCCGGTACAAGACTATGGTTGATGGTCGAACTCGCCCAATGAATGGTGACTAGATTGGTCATGCTTCCTCATGCTGCACCAACAACATATTGAACAATTGTGACCGGGCGACCGAACTATGTATGTAAAAAGTATAAATGGAATAAAACTGTGTTAATTGAATATGGTCATTTTATTAAGATTTTTTTTTATAAAGACAGCATATCTGTCATAAACAATATACGTATATCGCTATTGCATATATAGTAAGTAAGTAAGTAAATATACAACTCATTTTCGTATTTTCTACAGTGGACCATTACAACTTGTCGTTTTGATTCAGTACATAAATGAGCCGTCCCGCGAGCAAACCAACAGTATGGCCTCTGCGTAATGTATCGACCCAGATCAGCCTGCGCAGTCCGCGCAGATTGATCCGGGCCGACACATTCCGTCTAAGGGAGATAGAAGTATATGAGTAATTATTCCTGAAACAAAAATCCACAGGAGGCGAAAAGTGTCTATCCGGGTTAGCCTGCGCGGCATGCTTATGCTGATCCGGATCGATACATTACGCAGAGTCTACACTGTTGGTTTTCTCGCGGGAAGGCTCAAATTATGAATCAAATTACATTCAGAATTCGAAAGGTTAACCAGTTGGTCCACAAATAGGTTGTCCGTATAGTATGTTTGATTGCTACACGATTAACAAATGGCGACGTCATTATTGGTGTATGCCTTACCCTATAATGGAATGGTTATCGCAGGTTTCTCCAGACTAAAAGCAGACCGACAATCTGTATTACCATTAATGAACGTAGTTAAGCAAACAACGTGTTTATTCCCTGATATGTATTTCCGTAAATAACCTACAAAGGATTTTCGAATAAACCTATTCCCACAAACAACAAGTCTGCAGCGACTTTGAAAACACCAAGGCAAAGCTATGGGAAATCTCTATGATGGGGCGATCTCACCGCCGATCTGACTCGATCATGCGGTCGTGAAATGATCTCCTTCGATCTGCAGGGGAGTCCCGCTCGGTCTGCAGCGGTCTACCTTGGTCGGTAGCGATCGGGGTAAAACATACCGTGTAGCGCTCGAGAAGACAAACTTAAATAACTCTTGTAGCGCTCTGGTAAACTCGTGTATACTCGTGTACAAGGTCTAGTTCATCGGAAAGACATATAATCATCCGATCTGTACTCGATCTTGTACAACCCCAATCAGATGCATTTACTCGATCAACTCGATAATTTGCAGACCGCATCCGAACTCTACTCGAACATATACGGCTTCTACTCGATCATACCAGATCATACCCGACCGCCTCGATATTCTATTCAAGGATCAAGGTGAAGGTCACAGCGGGCACTTTGGCGGGTTTTTCATAACTGGCCGGGATTCCATAGAAGCAATATCGAATACAACTACTGAATCCCGAACAAATTACTACAGTTTTATACCTAGTCTGCTGCTATCGTGCAGCGATCGTGCCCGATCGTACATGGTCGGGTATAAGTCGGGTAGAGGTCGTTTAGAGGCCGAAGAAAAGTCGGGCTTGTCGTATTGATCGGGTAGATATCGGGAAGGGGTCGGGTAGGTCGAGTAGAAGTCGGGATGTGTGTCGGCAAGTGGTCTTGAAGTAGTCTAGTTGTCTGCTGTAGTAGATGCGTTAAAATGCGTCTACAAGTGGGAACGGATGAAAGCGGCAAACCCTGTTTGAAGGAATGGGCTATTTGCACTATGAAAAAGACAAGATCTGTATTTGAACCAAGCTCCACGAAAAGCAACCTAACTAAACGTGTGTATGTAAAGAGTAGAAAGGGATCCGTCTGCGTATTAGAACAATCCAAATTCACAAAGCATGTCAAAAGGTTCTTGAAACGTTAAGAAACAAACGAACGTGTAGATTTTGATTAACTGGCGATAAAGTGCCGGTCGATCTAAATCTACATTGATTGAAAATGCATTGTGGTTGAATTTTCCTAAACACGGTTTGTATTATCATCGCTTCCTTGTTTGTGTGCAGTAATGCGGATGTCTACACCGCATGTTTAATGCAGAACAATTACCTGCAGGCCGCCACTTTTGAAGTTGAATATTTCTAACGTTACGAAAAGTACTAAAAGTAATGCGGAATGACACTTGAAGCGCGCGCACGACATTTTTATAACAGCACAAAACACTCCTTTATCCTTATAATAGTTAAAATACAAGAAGACTTTTATTTGAAAGAAGCATTTTTGCGACTAATGCAGATTAAGTAAATGATTCAATATTTCTTTTAACAAAAATACAAAAAAAAAATTGATTTATACGCCACACTCGTCGAGAATGCTTCCTCCGTCAGTTCCTGTGTTTGTTATTCATTACACACGTGTTGGCTTATCCAGATGGAAAGGGATCCAATGTGAGTACTTTTGTATGGGCAGTGATATTCTTTTTGAGCCGTGCTCCATGAACAGCAACCTACACACACGTCTTTATAGGTCACACTACACCAAATCAATTCCTTCTTTGTTTCTATGTAAATCGACCAGTTTCAGTCCTCAATTGTCACACTTTCTTATCGTTTCTCATGTTGAACACCATATATCATTGGAAATAGTTACCTCTAAGCTTTAAAACAATCCAAAGGAAATGGGGAGGGTCATGCATTGTGCAATAAAGAATTCACTAGTCGAAAATGGTTACCGTCATTTGGGACCAAACCGGGCCTGGACAAAACCGGTGTTTAGCATTCTCTACTTTCACTTTCAAACAATGTCAAAATACTAAGTGATCACATAAAATCTTTTCCAGTGCCTCCAAAATACATTAATAATGAATTTAAACTCAATGTCATTCATTCAATGCAATCAGGTGATGCTATACACTCATTTCTACGCAAACAAAGTTTGTTTAGGGACTATTTTACCGCGGATGTATTTGGCGTAATTTGACCTTATGCAAAGTGTGTATATGGATCTTTATGCGTATTCGAACAATCCGATCCAAGTCACCAAAGTCTGGCAAAGGGTTCTTGAAAGCTTCAGAAACAAGCAAACATGTAGATTCAGATTAACATGCGAGAAAGTGTCGGTTGATCTAGATCTACACTGATTGGACATGCCTTGTGGTTGAATTTTCTAGAGCACGGTTTGTTTTATCATCGCTTCCTTGTTTGTGTTCGGTAATCCGGATGTGTGCACCGCACCGCATGTTTCATGCATATAGATTACTTGCAGGCCGTCACACTTGAAGCTAAATATTTCTAAAGTGACGAAAACTGCAATAAGTAGCACTTTACCGTTTTGAACAGCACAAAACACTCAGTGACATAATCGTTAAAATGCAAGCAAACGTTCATCTAAACCAAGAACATTTGCGAGGGCTTGGCGTGAAACGGTTGTAACTAAAATTGGTATGTTTTTACCAAGGTTAATCACTTCGCCATAAAGTCTTTATAAGCGTTAAATTATTTTTCTCGGTTAACGATGGAAATTTAGGTGCCATTGCTCGTTCTGAGCAATGGCACCTAAATTTGCATTGTTTACAAAAGGGTCAAAATTGCCCCTAAACCAGGGTTTTCAAAATAGGTCTTTAGTTACAACCGTTTCACGCCAAGCCCTCGATTTGCGACCAGTGCAGATTTAGCTCATGATTCAAGTTTTCCTTTGTACAAACAGATCATGAAAAAGGTTATCGTCTGCAAAAAATACCGAACACGCATTATACTCCACTCTCGTCTAGAATGCTTCCTTTTTCAATTGATGTGTTTGTTTTTCATTACAATCCGGTTGGCTAATTTAGTTGGGAAGGGACACAAAGTGAGGATTTTTTCATGGGCATTGATTTGATTTTTTTTTGCCTTCAATGGATGTTGCCTTTAGAACTGTCTGCCATAAGATCTGAGGGAATTTAAATAATTATCTTTTGGGTGTAGTGTTAACCCTTTCCCACATAGGACAATTCTGCAGCAGACGACTTTGAACATATGTTATTAAATAATAGAAAATCTCTAAAACTGAATGGATAACCTATGACTTAAAGTGGAATACATTGTGGCAAAAGGAGAAATTGCTCGTCTTGAGCAATTTCTTCTTTTGTCACTATGTTTTCAAAATGCCGTCTGCTGCAGAGGCGTCAGAAAGCGACTATATAAGGGAACGTGTTAAAGACTACGTTTTTAAATGTCATTTAAGATAATTGAAAACTGTTAATAACTTACTAAAGTGTTCAGAAGTATTAAACGATGTCATAACTGTATGTATATTAAAGACAGACAATAGAAATAAGAGTGTTTAATTAAACTCGTTTTTCATATACTTTTAATTGGTATGGCTTTAATATCACTTGGCGAATTTCAAATGATATAAGTGGCTTCGCGTGTAAACGTTTCGACTGGTCTTCCGGTTTAAGAAAAATACCGGTTGGATTATCAGTTTACCAAGGGAGCGCCATGATATACTTAGAAACTGATAAACGGTTGCTTAACACTTTCCCACATACAACAAATCTGCAGCAGACGACATTCAAAACTTATTGAAAAAACCCTGAAAATCTCCATAAAAGATAACTTGATTGTTAAATAAAGTTGAAAACATTAAGGTCAAAGGAGAATATTAAATTGCTCATCATGTGCAATTTCACCTTTAGCCACAATTTTTTCAAAAGTCGTCTGCTGCTATTGCGTCAAAATGCGTCTGCAGGTGGGAACCCTTTCCCACGTTTTCTGCAGATGACTTTTGAAAAAATTGTGGCAAAATGTGAAATTGTTTAAAAAGAGCAATTCCTCCTATTGCCACACAGTTTTCAAAAGTATGCATCAATTTAACAAATATGTATAGAAATATCCCATTTGCCTTGATGTTTAAAAAGTCGTCTGCTGCATATGGTTGTATGTGGGAAAGGGTTAATATCAATCAAGATATTTACAATGTACCATTTTCCAGAAATTCACATAACCGCAGGTTTCCGCCAATTTACAAGTTTGTTCGTAAGTAATTGTCTGTATAAGAAAATACTTCAAAATGTGATAACATTGCAGCAAAATGTCGCCACTACCTCGTATTAATGTTCTCCCGACCATCCTGTATGTCATCGCAAAGTTAGTACGGTTATATATAATCAAAAAGGACAACACTGCGGGAATCTTTTAAAATAACCACAAGTTATTAGACAGAGTATCTGATAAATGTAAACAAACGTGAAACACACGGCCATCTGGAGCCATATTCAGATAAAGAATATTCTCTGAGAAAACTTAGATTGATTGATTGGGGTTTAACGCCGTTTTTAACAATTTCTCAGTTATATCACGTCGGCCAGTTCACCTACTCATGCATTTCCTGGTTTTCTCGCACCAGTACTCCACACAACAATCTTTCCAAGCAAGAGAGAGAGAGATCGTGTCATCCGCTCACTAGCAGGATTCTCTTTACCAACACATTATAGAGCCTGGTTTAACGCAGCTGGTTCAGATTAGACAATCGGTACACCAATTCATCAGACAAAATAATAACAAATATAAAAGACAAAAATGTATTCTTAACCCTTTCCCTCGTACGACAATTCTGCAGCAGACGACTTTGAACATATTTTGTCAAGAAATAGAATATCTCTATAATTGAATGGATAACCTTTTCTTCTTTTGTCACTATGTTTTCAAAAAGCCGTCTGCTGCAGAGGCGTCAGAAAGCGTATATATGAGGGAAATGGTTTAAAGGGGTTAAGAATCATCAACAGCAGATTATTTTAATCAATGGACACGTGTTTGGGATGTGTTCGGTTAAACAACCGGCTCCGTCGGACATGGGCGGTCAACTTGTTTGGCCAAATATTGGTCAATAGGAGATAAGGCGACCATTTAAAGCCGTACACAACGCGATAAACAAGGTAATTGCTTGATAAGTTGGCGAGCTGATACTTGAATATTCCCTTTGATGTTGGTTAAAGTCTTATCTTAATCCTTTTAACTTTAAATGCATCGTTTTCTTCCGCATTCTGGACAAACAAACAATTATAATTTTTATAAAAAAAATTGTATACTTTGGGCCAAAAAGGCATCCAAATGTGAATAAAAGAAATTGCTTTTTTAAAGAAATATGTTAATGAATATATGAAGTCCGTTTGTGTTGAAATAATCGTTTAAAACAATTTGAGATGAACTGTTGATGACAGAAAAGGGAATATAATTCACATTTGTATAGAACAATTTATATTGTGTACCTTTGTTTCTTTATGCTTTCTTGGCATTCACAAGTGGAGGAACTTTACATAGGTAAACATGAGTCGTCCCACGAGAAAACCAACATTGTGGCCTCTGCGTAAAGTAGTTTTGAGATGAGATAACTTAGTCGGTAGTGAAAGGAGCTTTTGGTCCAGGGTCAGAAGTTCGGAGAGACAGCTCGTTACGGGCCGCCTCACCTGAATCTGTATTGTTTGCAAAAGCCTTTTATTGACTTTGGCAGCGAGAGAGTTAACCCTTTCCCTCATACGACAATTCTGCAGCAGACGACTTTGAACATATTTTGTCAAATAGTAGAAAATCTCTATAATTGAATGAATAACCTATGACTAAAAATTGAAAACATTGTGTCAAAAGGAGAAATTGCTCGTTTTGAGCAATTTCTTCTTTTGTCACAATGTTTTCAAAAAGCCGTCTGCTGCAGAGGCGTCAGAAAGCGTCAAATGAGATCACAGGTTAACGAGCCAGGTAATAGTTCGGACAAACAAAGGGACCGGTCTCGGTTTGTTTATTCAGTTACTACTAAGAACTATCTTGGTTCAAACGATATCAATCTCAAATGACGCCTTCCAAAATCAAAACATGGTTTGTGTACTAGTTCCGGTCATCTGATTGGAATTTGTAACAGATACTCGAGGCGCGTCGTGAATTTAGTACTTATGAAGTGTATGCGAACAGGTGCGACTCTGTCTAGCCCAGCCCTTTCCCTGCCCTTCTATTCCTGCCCTTGCATTAATTTTCGGTCTTACCAGCGTCCGATGCCTTTGGCGAAACGCCGTCTCTTCGAAGGCAAAAAAAATATTCGTTTCATAAACGTAGATGTCTTTAACCCTTTTTCACAAATAGACGAATATGCAGCAGATGACTTTAAAAAGTAATTGGCAAAAAGAGAAATTGCTTATAATGAGCAATTTCTCCTTTTGCCAAAATGTTTTGAACTATAATCAATGATTATAATTTTATTTATTGATCATTTTTGTTATTGAGAATTCTTGCAACTTGTCTTCAAAGTCGTTTGCTACATAGTTGTTGTGCTTGAGAAACGGTTAACTTCGTAGCAGAGTCTTTTTCTTCGCATTAAAGGTTTGTTTGCAACCATTGAGCGATAGCTTCCATTCGAAATTCCCGGGTTCCCCTAGCAACGGGTAATTTGGCCAATCAGAAACGAATCAGACAGGGTCCTCAAAGATTATCTAGCTGGCTTCTACAATTTCTCAAAAAGGACACGGTTACATCTTTCTCAGTTATTTGATCTTTTTTTATCTTTCCATTTCCTCTTATATTCCCAGCAATTCGGAAATAGTCCTTACCGTTTACAATGTAACGGATAAATCAATCTTTTGAAAAATTCTTATTGTTAACCTTTCAAAATTCAACAATTCTTCAGCAGAATAAAATCTCATTTATTGAAAGTTAATAATTGCATAAGAGTTCAAAACAAAATGTTCAAATAAAGTCTGTTGGACAAGCGTTAAAGTGCGATTGTTTAACCGCTTCCCTCATACGACAATTCTGCAGCAGACGACTTTGAACATATTTTGCCAAAAAATGGAGAAATCTCTATAATTAAATGGATAACCTATGACCAAATGTGGAAAACATTGTGTCAAAATAAGAAATTGCTCGTTTTTAGCAATTTCTTCTTTTGTCATTATGTTTTCAAAAAGCCGTCTGCCGCAGAGGCGTCAGAAAGCGTCTAAATTTGCGTCTGTATAAAGGGACGGAAAGGGTAAATAATCGATCACTTTCGAAGTCAAGATTATTAGAGGATACTCATTTTAGAAAGGGGAGAAAACATTATGGGAATATGAAGAAAAAAACCACGCATGATATTTTCAATAAAAATTTATAAACCATCAGTTGAAGAAGCGTATGAATGCTATTAATTATAATAATAATAATATCTTTATTTGTTGAAGGTTACATCTAAGACACATACAGACAATTTAACAATGGCTATACATATCTTATTTTCGTTTGGCCTTCAATAATATTATAACACACACAAACATTACATTTAACAACAACATGCAAATTTCAATGAAAAATGATGGCTTGAAATACAAATATAATTAATTTTTAATCATGTGAAGACAGACACTCGAACTACTTTAAACACAATTCTTAACATATTAACGGCAAGTAATCAAGATGGTGTTAGTATGGAACCTTTTCATATTGAATTACGAACACAAATGTTACGGAAATAAGGGTCTAAAGGGGCCGATTCTTCCCGCCCCCATTAACCCCATTAACCACGGAAAACAAAAATACAAAGAAGCCACTTTTATCAACAATGTGGTATTGGTGTCTGTAAAGAAAGGCATGTTAACGGAAAACCTAACATTGTTAAAAGGCCTGTAATGGTTGTATTTATGTCACCTTTAATAGTTTGATAGAACAACTTTGAGGTTGTTTGTCGATGGCTGCACGGTTTTTGTAGTCCATAGGTGCCTAGTAATGTCACCTACATTACATAACGATGATTGCTTGGCGATTTGGGTGTTATGTGACTCACTGGTTTTTGCATCATTTAAAAGAATCCAGTGTGACCGAGTCGTTAGCGTCGGGGATTTTGGAACCTCCGGGGCGTCAAGGGTTCGATCCTTAGTCGCTGCGGTCATAGTTGAGTGCCCTCGGGCATGACACATTTCATAGCCTAGTACTGGTTTGTTTACCAAGGGATCGAGAATAAGTGAACTGTCTCCGTGATATAACAGAACTAATGTTGAAAAAAAACACCGGCGTATAACCCCAAAAATAACGAATAAATAAAAACATCAACCCTTTCCATCATACGACAATTCTGCAGCAGACGACTTTGAACATATTTTGTCGGAAAATGGAAAATCTCTATAATTGAATGGATAACCTATGACTAAAAGTGGGAAACATTGTGGCAAAAGGAGATATTGCTCGTTTTGAGCAATTTCTTCTTCTTGTCACTATGTTTTCAAAAAGCCGTCTGCTGCAGAGGCGTCAGAAAGCGTCTATATGAGGGAAAGTGTTAAGGAAACATTTGCATAAGTAGGTGGGGCTACGCTTCAAGTTTTTATATGTGAATATACTACATGTAAAATAAGGCTCCGGGGAAACCGTTCAGATACAGATACAGTCTTTAACCCCTTTCCCTCATATAGACGCTTTCTGACACCCCTGCAGCAGACGGCGTTTTGAAAACATAGTGACAAAAGAAGAAATTGCACAAAACGTGCAATTTCTCCTTTTGCCACAATGTTTTCCACTTTTTGTCATAGGTTATCCTTTCAATTATAGAGATTTTCTATTTTTCTGTCAAAATATGTTCAAAGTCGTCTGCTGCAGAATTGTCGTATGAGGGAAAGGGTTAAAACTGTTCTCACAGACAATAAGAACCCAATTGGCTATCCGCGGCTTGTTTATATTCGAAAGCACTTTTAACCCTTTCCCACATTCAACAAATATGCGGTAGACGACTTCCAAATCACCAAGGCAAAATATATAGAAGTATTTTTTATTGAATACAGCTGAAAACAAAGTGTCAAAAGTAGTAATTGCTCATCATGAGCAATTTCTCCTTTTGTCACAGTGTATTCAAAAGTCGTCTGTTACAGATGCGTAAAAAGGCGACTGCAAATGGGAAACGGTTCTTTATTCTAAGAACTGTCACTAATAGGAGCAAAAAATCCTTAAATGAGCCGTTCCACAAAAAAACAAAAACATTGTGGACTCTGCTTAAAGTATCGACCCGGATCAGCCTAAGCATTGCCGCGTAGGCCGACCCGGACAGACACTTTTCGCCTCCTGCGAATTTTCTGTTTCAGGAATCATTACTCTATATCTCTAATCCCCCTGAGACGGAATGTGTCGGCTCGGATTAGCCTGATCTGGTTCGATACATTACGCAGAGTCCATAATGCTGGTTTTCTCGTGGAACGGCTTAAATGGCTTTGATTTTTTCTAATCTTAATTTTTTATTTTTTGCGGTAGTGCGATTTATATGCAAAAACAAACAAAATTGTCTTATTTTTTATTATTTGGTTTCACTATTTTTTTTCTTCTAAATTTCCTTTATATATAACTGTTGTCCCTATGATACGAAGTGTTTCGCATGTAAACTCTTGTTCTAATTGAGGAAAAGGGGGATTGGAACATAGATAAAACTGAATACCGTTCGTGGATAGGCTGGAGGAATTCGGACAGAGGAGAAATAAATGAGGTTATAAAGAGCGGTTTATGTAACCAGTGATACAGGTTTTAAGCGAGGATTAACTCTCACTTAACACGTTATAAACATTGACTGTCGACTGAGGTTCTTTAAAGACGACGCAATTATTTCTGAATAAACAACATATTAATTTTAATTGTTACTACTTGAATATATTATTTCTTGTATCTTTATGTAAAAAGAAAAAGCCAGTGAGAACGAAAAACAATTTTTAAACTTTTGTTTCAATATTTTAATATAATTGACTTACAAATTGAATATATTTCAAATTTAACGGAATATTCGTTTACAATTTTACCTTGCCGAATGTGACTATCTATCTATCTTTTCAAGGACTACTATTAATGGACAAAATGGCGATACAAGTTACAGTTTCGATTCTATCGTTTGCATTTTGCATCGCATTTGTCAATTCGCAGACATATTGTTCACTGAAGTTTTCCGTGCATGACACGAGTGTCTGTGACGCTACAGGATCACTGGAAGACAATGTCAACGCTGAAGTGTATCAAACGAAAGGCAACATCGATGTCATGCAAGATTATCAACAAGAAACCTTTGCGATCTTTGACCAACAGATCACTAATATCGTTGATGGCGAACAGAAGACCAAAGCCGATGTTGTCGGACTAGCCGAAGAAGTTACAGCTCTGAAAAAGGTTATGGCTGACATGGCAAATGGTCTCGTGACGACAACTTCCGGTCCACCGGTCAGGTCTAAAAGAGCGGCTAGTTCCGGAACCAACTCGGCACAACTAGCTCTAAATTCCGCTAGTTCGGCATTTCAACAAAATGTGAGCGATGTCCTGGTACAGCTTCAGAACATTTCGAAGATATTGGAGAACGAAGTCAAAAGGTCTGCAGGGGAACACGCTGCCATGCTCCAGGAAGTGTCAAGTAATCGTCAAGATCTTGCGGTTGTTGACAGGCAAATTCAACTAATGGACGCGAGTATCCGGCAACTGGCTGCTTCCAAAACATCAGGTAACCGTTTTAACTTCTAACCGTTTGTCATTATTATGAATTGGCCTCTGCGTGCAGTGACGACTCAGACCCGCCTGTGCATCCACACATTCTCCCCCACAGTCTAAGTCGTCCTCGTGTATGCTATATATATACACAATATAACACAAAGTCTGGTAGTTTGGCCCTACTTGATAGTCTAACCTTATTTATTTTACATCGATTGCGAAACAAGCTTTAAGCTTATAATAATCACGCTTGATGTCTGCTTCCTGGAGACTTAACCAGTACTCGCACCGTTTGTGTGGAATCATCCCCAATATAGAACCCGCTCATCACGGGATTCGAACCCGAGACCTTTGATACGATATCCCGACGCTCTACCACTGCACCAATGTCTTCAATAGTACTAGTTGTTTGCCAATATGTCTTAGAAATGGTGTCAAAGACACATACGCTAGATGCGGCTCAATTGTGTCTGTTAATTATTATGTCAAATTTCTATGCTGTACTAATCATCAGCATAACGACTATGGCTGTTACAATCGTCTTTGTTATTATAAGTATTGTATTGAAAAATAATAGTAGGTGGTAGCTCAAGTAGTGGTGGAATTAGTTGTAGAAGTAGTTGTAGTAGCAGTATAAATAGTAGTAGTAGTAGTAGTAGTAGTAGTAGTAGTAGTAGTATTGGGAGTAGTAGTAGTAGTAGTAGTAGAAGTAGTCAAAGTAGAAGAAGAAGTAGTAGTAGTAGTAGTAGAAGTAGTAGTAATACTATTATTATTATTATTATTATTATTATTAGTAGTAGTAGTAGTAGTAGTAGTAGTAGTAGTAGTAGTAGTAGTAGTAGTAGTAGTCGTAGTGATAACAATCGTAGTAGTAGTAGTAGAAGTAGTAGTAGGAGTAGTGGTAGTAGTAGTAGTAGAAGAAGAAGTAGTAGTAGTAGTAGCAGTAGTAGTAGTAGTAGTAGTAGTAGTAGTAGTAGAAGTAGTAGTAGTAGTAGTAGTAGTAGTAGTAGTAGTAGTAGTAGTAGTAGTAGTAGTAGTAGTAGTAGTAGTAGTAGTAGTAGTAGTAGTAATAGTAGTAGTAGCAGTAGTGGTAGTAGTAGTAGCATCATCGTCATAAAACAGTTGTATCATTAGTATTTTATTATCATGATAATTATTATTATTATTATTATTATTATTATCATTATTATTTTAACAGCGCCAACCGGTGTAAACCTAACAAGTGTCACACAAGAGGTAACACAGCTTGTGATCGACGTCTCTGTGTCCGAGAAAGTAGAGCAGAGGCAGTTGGACAACGATGCACAGTTGGTACGTACATATTATACAACACACGTACGGGCCTCAATCTGACGAAAGACCGTTAAAACACTTTCCCTCATATAGACGCTTTCTGACGCCTGTGCAGCAGACGGCTTTTTGAAAACATAGTTACAAAAGAAGAAAAAACGAGCAATTTCTCCTTTTGCAAAAATGTTTTCCACTTTTAGTCATAGGTTATCCATTCAATTAAAGAGATTTTCTAGTTTTTGACATAATATATTCAAAGCAGAATTGTCGTATGAGGAAAAGGAATAAAACACTTTCCAATAAATTTCGGTGAACAATTTCTCTCTATTTACCACAATGTTTTATGTAAAATACAATTTATTTCTGTTAACCGTTTGACTGCTGAAGCCGATTTTTTGTGAAGCCTCTGCCTTCATTATAAAGTCAGGCCAACCGGCGCATCCGTACTGTCTGACAACGGTCTATACTGTTGTCTGATTACTTTAACACTTTTGGCGTGATATTCTTATATGGACTCATCCAAATACAAAGCTGGATTAGTCCATTTGAGTCAGCATTGTAACGGTTAAGGAGACGATTTGAAGTCGTCTGCTTCAGAGGCGTCAGAAAGCGTCTGTATGAGGGAAAGGGTTAAATTAAGAAGCTGGTATACTCTGATTAAACCAATCTTCAACGAAATATGGTTGTCAAAACACACATTTCTAAGTGTTCCATAGTTGTCACATATATTTTTAAAATTTACTCTATTTATGCCTATACATTTTGCCTTCCGGAATTATTGTCGTTATGAGTACTATGTGTAGCATACTCGTTAAGCCGGGTTATTTCTTGGTGCAGGCCAATACAGTTATTGCAACAATGTATTGCAAACTGGTTTAGCCGGGTTAATTCTTGGTCTTGATGTCATAACCGTTCTCAAGAAGTTTCCAGAAACTCGTTTAACCGCGCTATTTCTTGTTCTTGATATCATCACCGTTTTCAAGAAACTTCCAGAATAATTGTAAAAGGTGCAGGCCGATATAATTCAGGAAACAATGTTATGCAAACTTGTTAACCCGGTTTATATCTTGGTCTTGATGCCATAACCGTTCTCAAGAAGCTTCCAGAATAATTGTAGAAGGTGCAGGCCGATATAAATCAGGAAACGATGTTTTGCAAACTCGTTAAACCGGGTTATTTCTTGGTCTTGATGTCATAACCGTTCTCAAGAAGCTTACAGAATAATTGTAGGAGGTGCAGGCCGATATAATTCAGGAAACAATGTTATGCAAACTCGTAAAACCGGGTATTTCTTGGTATTGATGTTATAACCGTTCTAAAGATGCTTCCAGAATAATTGTAAGAGGTGCAGGCCGATATAATTCTGGAAACAATGTTTTGCAAATTCGTTAAACCGGGTATTTCTTGGTCTTGATACCATAACCGTTCTCAAGAAGCTTCCAGAATAATTGTAAGAGGTGCAGGCCGATATTATTCTGGAAACAATGTTATGCAAACTCCTTAACCCGGTTTATATATTGGTCTTGATGCCATAACCGTTCTCAAGAAGCTTCCAGAATAACTGTAGGAGGTGCAGGCGGATATAATTCTGGAAACAATGCTTTGCAAACTCGTTAAACCGGGTATTTCTTGGTCTTGATGCCATAACCGTTCCCAAGAAGCTTACAGAATAATTGTAGGAGGTGCAGGCCGATATAATTCTGGAAACAATGTTTTGCAAATTCGTTAAACCGGGTATTTATTGGTCTTGATGCCATAACCGTTCTCAAGAAGCTTCCAGAATAATTGTAAGAGGTGCAAGCCGATATAATTCTGAAAACAATGTTATGCAAACTCGTAAAACCGGGTATTTCTTGGTCTTAATGTTATAACCGTTCTCAAGATGCTTCCAGAATAATTGTAGGAGGTGCAGGTCGATATTATTCTGAAAACGATGTTTTGCAAATTCGTTAAACCGGGTATTTCTTGGTCTTGATACCATAACCGTTCTCAAGAAGCTTCCAGAATAATTGTAAGAGGTGCGTGCAGGCCGATATAATTCTGGAAACAATGTTATGCAAACTTGTTAACCCGGTTTATATATTGGTCTTGATGCCATAACCGTTCTCAAGAAGCTTCCAGAATAATTGTAGGAGGTGCAGGCCGATATAAATCAGGAAACAATGTTTTGCAAACTCGTTTAACCGGGTTATTTCTAAGTCTTGATGTCATACCCGTTCTCAAGAAGCTTCCAGAATAATTGTAGGAGGTGCAGGCCGATATAATTCTGGAAACAATGTTATGCAAACTCCTTAACCCGGTTTATATATTGGTCTTGATGCCATAACCGTTCTCAAGAAGCTTCCAGAATAATTGTAGAAGGTGCAGGCCGATATAAATCAGGAAACAACGTTTTGCAAATTCGTTAAACCGGGTATTTCTTTGTCTTGATGCCATAACCGTTCTCAAGAAGCTTCCAGAATAAATGTAAGAGGTGCAGGCCGATATAATTATGGATACAATGCTTTGCAAACTCGTTAAACCGGGTATTTCTTGGTCTTGATGTCATAACCGTTCTCAAGAAGCTTCCAGAATAATTGTAGGAGGTGCAGGCCGATATAATTCAGGAAACAATGTTATGTAAACTAGTTAAACCGGGTTATGTCTTGGTCTTGATGCCATAACCGTTCTCAAGAAGCTTCCAGAATAATTGTAGGAGGTGCAGGCCGATATAATTCTGAAAACAATGTATTGCAAACTCGTTTAACAGGGTTAATTCTTGGCCTTTTTGACATAACCGTTCTCAAGAAGCTTCTAGAATTATTCTTGTTTGAGGTGCAAGCCGATATGAATTTACGCTAGTCTCAACCTCCCGAAGGTCGGTTTTCGTGTGACGATGTCCGTTAAAGACATGTGTGCATCTTTAAATAATGATGTGTATGTGTTGGTATCATGCTGCATGTTCAAGCGATTTTCAGCAGTAATTCAATCATGTCTCTAAAACGCTTCATCTATCCAAAGGTTTTTAGCTTTCTTTTACCAAAATATAGGGAACACTGTTCACAAGACGTTGTTTGCGAATTCAAACATAAACCTTATAGTCGGTTAATTGAAGATACGTGACGTTGGTCGTGTTTCATTTTGTCATTCGTCATGAGGTTTTAAGGCTCAGTCAATGCTCGAACTCACGACCTTCGTCGTTATCGACTGAGCTTTCTGATATGGGCTCATAGTATCTTTAAAACGCCAGATATAGCAAACAATTGTTTCTTTATCATATTTAATTAACTTAACTACTTTCACCAATTTGAAATTAGCTTAAGAGAATTGATCGAAAATACAATGCAAATATGGAGATTCTGATCCGTTCAAAAACTAGTTAAAGGTCAAATTACGCCTGCTACATCCGCTGTCATGCCGATATAGTCCCTAAAAAAAACTTTGTTTTAAGAGAATGGGTGTATACCATGACCAGAATGCATTGCATATATGGCATTGAGTTTAAATACATTTTAAATGTGTATTGGATGCACTGGAATGATTGATTTCATAACTTTTAGTATGTTGACCTTGTTTGAAAGTGAAAGTAAAGAATGGTAAACACCGGTTTTGTCTGGGCCCGATTTGGTCCAAAATGACGGTTACCATTTTCGCCTGCTGTATTCGTTCTTGTATAATGCATGACATAGAAGGGAATTTATTTGGTGTTTTGTGACCTAAAAACTGTAATTTGATTGATCGATTCGGCTAGCACACGCCCGAATGCTCGCTCGGTATGTTAACCCTTTCCCCCATATAGACGCTTTCTGACGCCTCTGTAGCAGACGGCCTTTTGAAAACATAGTGACAAAAGAAGAAATTGCTCAGAACGAGCAATTTCTCCTTTTGCCACAATGTTTTCCACTTTTAGTCATAGGTTATCCATTTAATTATAGAGATATTCCATGTTTGACAAAATATGTTCAAAGTCGCCTGCTGCAGAATTGTCGTATGAGGGAAAGTGTTAACATAATATTGATACAGACGAGGGATAGTATAGATACTATGACGAATAGTAAGTTTACAATAACCAGATTACCATCGCAACGTCAAATAAGATAAAATAAATTATTTCTCGTTCATTTGATTTAAAATGGTCTCTGATATCATACGTCTGGTTTGAAAACGTTATGGTATTATAAAGTAACAGGTGAGTATTCAGAAACGTTATTAGCTTAAACTTTAATTTTTATTTTATATCGATTGCGAAACAAGCTTTCAGCTCATATTAATCACGCTCAATGTCTGCTTCCTGGAGACTTAACCAATACTCGTGCCGTTTGTGAAAAAAACAACAACACGGTAAACCCTTTCATTACGTGATTCGAACCCACGACCTTTGGTACGAGAGGCCGACGCTCTACCACTGCACCACGTTTAAGCGGTATTTAGAGGTTGAAAGCCCAATTAACTTGTTAGGTAAAACCAAATAAACGACATGAAATCGCCGCCGCCTTTCAAATAGACTTTCACAAAATCGTTTGCTGCAAAATACGTTAAAGGTCGCCTTTATCAGACTATAATATGCCTCACAACATTCGGATTTCTTCCAGGCAAACAAGTCTTATTTCGGTCAAGGTCAATGCGCTTGACACCATTTTGAAGTGATTTGCATACAGAATGCTATTTTCGTAACGCTAATATACTCGAGACGTCCTTGATTAAACGAGTTGGGGGAAAACACCATACTTGACACCGTGTATGAAACCCCGCTTGTTGTTATCTAATTGTATACCTTTAAATTCCATCCACCAGATGTCGAATGAGGGTTTTTAAGGAATGCAAATACGGTCCCATTTATTGATAGCTTCAAGCAAAACGGCTGTAACTACCTTTTGTTGCAATATGTAGTTATAACCAATTTGCTTGAATCCATTGATTGGTGTAGCAGAACAAAACAGAGCAACATTCGTTGGGGGTATTTTTGGAATATACAAGTGCATTATAATGAAACAAAATACAACATGCTTTTAACAACAATGACAGGGCTTGCTTGTATGCCATGTGAGATACGAGCACCCATTAATTATATCAATACTGGGTCCCTTTAATAGAAAGTTTACAAATCCGCTTTTCCAATTGTGAATGAAATAAAATGTGTTCCATGTGTTTTAATTTCAATTTTGCATTTCAAGTAGGAGTATATTGCTAGATGCTTATATTTTGCTAAAAGTGTGCAAGGGGGAGACATGCTATGGGAACCAATCTGAGAAGTAGTTTACGAGAGCATTTTTACTTTGATCAATAAGCAACCACAAGAAACAAAACAATTAATATTGTTGGTTTTTTATCAATTTATCATGTACGATACATAAACATTTGGACACAACGCAATCTGTTTATACCATCTTAAAAGCGATGTTTAATCTCACTAATCTTGGTTTAAAACAAACTACTTACAAATTACCTTTAAGTCAAAGGTGCAATTTATAATACATGGTAATTAATCCCGAAACCTAACGAATAAAGTTTTCAGAATATACTGATAACACATATTGCATTGGCGCCAGTAATATAAACAGACCATCCTGAGAACAATCTGTTGTCTTTTTCAATAAGATATAGCGCAGACTTTCTGCATTATCTTTGCGCTTGCTGGGAATATATATTTGGCTTTCCAAATGCTCATTTTCCGTAGCAAATACATGCATATTGCCATGTGCAAGGGCTACACGACTGATTAAAATCTCATATTTTACTATGATAAGGTATCAAATATGATCTCACATCATTCAAAATGAGGTATTGGGACGTGATCCACACGCCAGTCATACATTTTATGTTATGTGTAAGTTGTGCTATATCGTTATTGAAAAATAAAAAATTGAATATTTACTCATTATTCTGTCTTAAAATTTAAACTAGGAATATAATAAAAGGAAGAGTATGTTACTTAATAATGGCAGAAACTGAGTGAGACCTATTTGCCTGTAAAAACAATACTTTATCGCAATGGATTTACTTTTTAGACATTTGCATGTTTGTTTGAATGGTATTTTACTCCGTTCTCAACCGTAATTCTGTTATATTACCAGTACTCTCTGTCTTGTTTATACTGACATTGATGAATCTTGTCATAATGCTATTCCGGCTAAAACCGAAGCGTCAAAGATGGAAGGCCATTACTACCATTTCTTTAATCCTTTGAATCTGTTGTCCGGGGTTTTGCACTCTGGTCTTCCGCTCCACTGGCAGGCACTCTAACCACTACAGCACGGAGACGGTAACACAACATTTAAATAAGACTACTTGATTTACTTTTCAATCAGATTAAGGTATAACTCAGGGCTCCTGATGTAATTGTCCCTGCCTTTTATCCACCGACGAGCGGGTAGAATGTGTACCCAAGGATTAATAGTTCCCCCGAAACCCCTGTTTATGCATAGAAATGAGTGTGAAAGTGAGAATGATTTGAAATGCATTGTAAATAACATAAGTATTGGATGCTCATTGACTGTTTTGTTGTGTTGTTTTCTTTGTATTTTGGCATTGACTGATAGTTGAAAATCCAATTTTGGCCCAGTCCGATAATATGTAAAGAGTCATTTATTACTTACATCATTCATTACCCTGGTTTTTTTTTTATCATTTTTAAACTGAGAGGTAACTGTTTCAATGGCATAGGTATTAATTCCTGTAAAAATTGTGACAATTGCGATTTGAAACTTGTTGATTTACACTGCAATATAGAAGGAATATAGTTGATAAGCTTTTCCCTAGACGCGAGGACTGGTTGAGGACACGGTAATGAGAATGATCGATATAAGTAGTACCATGGTCCAATAACACCAACATTACTAAAGCGCCAAGTAATTCTTAAATACTTTAAAAGCATATTTCATCATTTAAGTTTCCCAAATAAAAATGCCCCAAAATGTCATGTCTTTACAAGTATTGTTAGTCAAAAAGATAACTATTTTATGTCAACTTATTTGTTTACTTAAATACATTCCAGCATATATGTTTTACAAACTATTGGACCCAGTCTGTTCCACAAGCGATATAAACTAAATACGATACAAATGAATAAGACACGCTGTCTATTTTCAGATTAAGCAAATGGAAGCAGATGAGCTGAAGGCGGATACAGATATTCAATCAATAAACGCTACACTGAACCAAGCCGACAAAGATCTTAACAATGAAACCGGCCAGGTCAGCACGTTACAAGGTAGATATATATAAAACTCTTGTTTTAGATTCATTGCCCTACAACTTGGAAAGGTCTTTGTGAAAATGAGATATGACAGGGTAGAATTTTTACACAATATCCTAAAGAAACCAGATACTGTTTAAGATGGGACCATGCTAGATATCATGTCGGCTAGTCGACTCGGCGAAGAACGCAAGAAATACCTGTATAAACACAAGACCGTGTGTAAGGGCGGACTGTCGTGACATTTTGCGCCCACAAATTAAAGCCGAGGAAGAGTTACGATAATGTGTATGTCTATCAAATAGTTTCATTTTTCTATCATCTTCGTTTTCACAAAATTCTTCATAAGCATCATCAGCATCGACAGACGGCGGAGAAGGCATATATATATGTGTGTTTTTCTGCTAAGCCTGGCAACTCAAACATTACTTAATCCTTTCCCACATACATATAGACGCTTTCTGACACCTCTGCAGTCGACGAATTTTGAAAGCAGTTTCACAAAAAGTGGAATTTGCTCATAATGAACTCAATTCAATAATTAAAATTAAATTTGATATTTTTGCCAAGATGTTTTCAAAGTGGTATACTGCAGAATTGTTGCATTTGGGAAAGATTTTTTTTTTTTTTTAAAGCTCATTTCAGAAATTAATTTTGGTTCAATTTGTAATTGACTTGTCGTTTTTAAAAGAAACGCGATAAATTGACATTAGGCGTCTTATTTCGCTTTGTCGCGCTAAATACTTGACTTCAACAAGTAAAAAATGTATCAGTTTTCGTGTCGATATTATCGCTCTAATTTCAACTGGTTGACCTGAAATTGATTTCGACAACTCAAAAGTATAACTGGTAAATGTCCAGTTGTCGACCTAAAGTTTTCACTTTGAAAACTAGAAATGTTGAAGTTTTAAGGGACTAGAATACCGCTCTAATGTCAACTCGTCGATTTTGGACAATCCCGTTTTGTGTTCCAGGTGCTGAGAAGTTCTACGAAAATCTGGTAGATACCTTTATCAACAAAAGCAACGACCAACTCGGGAATTTGACGACAGACGTAAACGCCGCCGACGCTAGTCTTTCAAAGGTATTTTTAACATAACTTGTTCACATAACTTTCTCACATAACAAGCAGACGCCTTTCAATATATAAGGACAAATATAGAAAACCTTATTAATTAAAGTATAATTATTGAAAATATTGTGACAAATGGAGGCAGTGCTGATAGTTTTCGTATAGAGGATTATTAAAAAATCTTTATCTTTTCAAAATGTTTTTAAAAGTCGACTCCTACAGATGCGTCAACGAAATTCGTCTGTATGTGAGAAAGGATTGATTGATTGATTGGTGTTTTTCGCCGTTTTCAACAATTGTTCAGTTATATCACGGCGTTTCCTGGGTAAGTTACCTGTACTACTGGTCCATTTGTCCTGGCACCAGCCAGTCAATCGTAATACTAACCCCGCAACTCTGGGCGCAAAGGAGTGCAGCCACTACTTAGTTATTTCTCGGACGTTTCATAGGTAAAATTCGAGTAGATCTACTAGATGTACGCGCTGAATGTTCCTGACAACTCAACGTCTCATTCCTATTATCCCTCCAACGAAAGACACCAAGGACTGAAGTCATCTTCACGAGTTTTAAGTCTTCGGTGAGGGGTCTTGTTAACTATAAAAAAAAATCAGTTATTGCAAACATATTGGAAAACGGAGGAACATGTCATAATAAGCAATTTCTCATTTTACAACAAAGTTTTCAAGAGACGTCTGCTTCAGACGCGTCATGCGGTCAAAAGAATAGTTGGACCCTGTCAGTTTTTAAATCTTTGTTTATAGGTTGGTTTAACCGTGCTGACAGCTACAGTAGATCAGAACACGTTAACAAAAGATCTGAAGGCGTACCGGTAAGTTGAATCTGTTCTTTGTTCTGTTTAACTCGTATAACATATAGTTGATATAATGTCCTTTTATAATATATACCTCCACATTACCCGGCACAAATAGATGCAGATTGTCGAGCGCATACAAATTCCGTATTGTAAATTACGGTATCAAATATGATAATGGTACCAACGGAACACATTATGATTACACTTCACTCAAAATGCAGTAGTGTGTGTGATTCGGATCGGAAGTGCGATTAGGGCAGCCATGACTACCATTTATAAAGTATTTGGTATGGGATCGAACCAGCGACCTCCCTCACCCGGGCAGACGCTCTACCACACTACACCACCGATGCGTTTCGATATCTCGCAGTAATGTATGGGTCTACTGTGTGTGTGTGTGTGTGTGTGTGTGTGTATATATATATATATATATATATATATATATATACATAACAAAACAACAACAAAACTAAACCGTTCCCTTTTGTTTTGATTGGGTTATTGCCGTTTTCAACATTATTACAGAAATATCATGGAGACAGTACACTTATTCATGAACTCTGGGTAAACAAACCAGTACTTGGCTAGGAAGTTTGCCTTGCCCAAGAGCACACCACCATGAACACAGCGTCGCGACTGGGGATCGGACCCGGGACGACCGGTTCCAAATCCCCGACGCTAATTACTCGGTCAAATGCCTGATGTTGTATGTGAGCCGTTCCGTGAGAAAACCAACCTAATGGCTTCTGCGTAATGTATCGAACCAGATCAGACTGCGCAGGCTAATCCGGGCCGACACATTCCGTATCAGGGGTAAAGAAAAATAGAGTAATCATTCTTGAAACCAAAAATCCACATGAGGCGAACATTATCTGTCCGGGTTAGCCTGCGCAACATTCTTAGACTGATCCGGGTCGATGCCTTACGCAGAGTCCACAATGTTGGTCTTCTTGCGGGACGGCTCATGTCTCATTCCATTCCCATCCGTTAACCGGATGTAATATTTTATTATCAGCTGCTTTTGAATGATTTCAGGGAAAAGATGTAAATATATGAAAACTTCAAAGGCGACTTTTTAAAACCGAATAGAAAATATAGTGGGAAAAGAAGAGCTTCCTTAATCTGAGCAATTTCTCCTTTTTCCACAATATTGCCAAATGAAGTTTGATGTTAGGACGTCATAATTCGTCTGATTCAAGGAAAGAATTAACCGTTCTTCCTTCTTTTTCTTCCATACAGGCAACAAGTGGACGGAGTTCAAAGTATCGTGACGTTCACAAAGAAAACCCAACAGCAACTGCTCGGTGAGCTGCTCAACATCAAACGTGATTTCATCGATGACCTCAATGTGTTGAAATATGCCTTTGGTATTATCACGCAAGTTCCATAACTCTTGAAATACCGGACTAAACGTGAATTCGTCGATGACCTCAATGTGTTGAAATAAACCTTTTGTATTGTCACCAAGCTCCATAACTCTTGAAGTACTTAACTTAAACCCTAGAATAAAATGATTTCTTGAAATACCTAAACGTGACTTCATTGATGACCTCAATGTGTTGAAATATGCCTTTGGTATTATCACGCAAGTTCCATAACTCTTGAAATACTTGACTAAACGTGAATTCGTCGATGACCTCAATGTGTTGAAATATGCCTTTGGTATTATCACGCAAGTTCCATAACTCTTGAAATACCGGACTAAACGTGAATTCGCCGATGACCTCAATGTGTTGAAATAAACCTTTTGTATTGTCACCAAGCTCCATAACTCTTGAAGTACTTGACTAAACGTGATTTCATCGATGACCTCAATGTGTTGAAATAAACCTTTTGTATTGTCACCAAGCTCCATAACTCTTGAAGTACTTGACTAAACGTGATTTCATCGATGACCTCAATGTGTTGAAATATGCCTTTGGTATTATCACGCAAGTTCCATAACTCTTGAAATACTTGACTAAACGTGAATTCGTCGATGACCTCAATGTGTTGAAATAAACCTTTTGTATTGTCACCAAGCTCCATATCTCTTGAAGTACTTAACTTAAACCCTAGAATAAAATGATTTCTTGAAATACCTAAACGTGACTTCATCGATGACCTCAATGTGTTGAAATATGCCTTTGGTATTATCACACAAGTTCCATATCTCTTGAAATACTTGACTAAACGTGAATTCATCGATGACCTCAATGTTTTAAAACATGCATTTGATATGATCGCGCAAGTTTCATAACTCTCGAAATACTTGACTAAACGTGAGTTCGTCGATGACCTCAATGTGTTGAAATATGCCTTTGGTATTATCACGCAGGTTCCATAACTCTTGAAATACTTGACTAAACGTGAATTCGTCGATGACCCCAATGTGTTGAAATATACCTTTGTTATTGTCACGCAAGTTCCATAACTCTTGAAATACTTGACTAAACGTGAATTCATTGATGACCTTAAGGCTTTAAAACATGCATTTTGTATGATCACGCAAGTTTCATAACTCTTGACATACTTGACTTAAACCCTAGAATGAAATGATTTCCAAAGGCTTATTTTATGAACAAAAACAGTTTCCTGTATTTAAAAAAACCCACTATACGGATTAAATGAGAGAAACATTTTTACTCGCTTACCTAAGACATTGAGTTTGATATATATAAAATAGTTCGCTTAAAAACAAGACCTTTGAGATGATTTTTCAACTTGAATATTCTTGACTCTTTTCGAAATTGCTCAGAACCAGCTATTTCTGCGTTTACAATCATGTTTTCAATTCTTCAATTCTTATAAAAAAAATACTTGAATTTTTCAGTTTTGACACTTTAATAATTAAAATGCGAATGTGCGTGATTTCGTTGAACTTATTTGCATATGTATACATACCTGTCGTACACACGTGTTTGTTGTTACATTCAAGAATATACAGATCTATATTTATCTTGACATAAAGAACATTATTTCTGGGAACTAGATTTTAATTTTAATTTTTAAAGGTACAAAGTGACTTTTGTGGACAGTGTAGTTCAAGATCAACGTTGTTCACATTTTGCTTACACAAGCACGTTAGAAGCTTCTGTAAACGTGTGTAGGTTCAGAGAATACGGGGAAGATGTACATGCTGATCTCTACACTGTTCAGAAATGCAAATCTGTACTTATTTTCGCATTATTTGTATAAAAAAATGTGTGCTTCCTCGTACCGGTAATTCAACCTGCTTTAATGTGTTCGCTTCTGTGTGCTGATATTAATCGTATAGTTGTTCTACATGGTAGCTAGCATGCATATTTCAACGACGAATTGTTATTAGTAGACTCTTCCGTCGGCCGATTCCATTTTTGATATTATAACAGTTTTAAAATATTTTGATAACTAAAACAATGCTGATTTTAGGTAAGACAGCTCGTTACGACCTAATTCACCTGAATCTGTATTGTTTGCAAAATGCTTAATAATGAGTGCCATTGGCGCTGAAAAAGTTAAACCATTGGAAGACGCATTCTGACGCACCTGCAACAGACGACTTTTGAAGACAGTATGTAACGCATGATGACAAATTTCTCCTTTACCTACAATATATTCAAATATTTAAAAAAATCAAACATTGATTTTTTTTAAAGATTTTCCATATGGTTTTGACTGGTCAAAGTCGTCTTCTGCAAATTTGTTGTTTGTGGGAAAGGGTTATACATGTATGAAACAAATGTTAATGTATCTATAGACGCTTTAAATAACTGCTTCTTTCAAATCGCAAATTAAAACAATATTTATATTTGTCTTTAGTTCATGTGTGTTCGTTCATCACCTACATGTATATACGCTTTCCCACATATAACAAGTCTGCAGCAGAAAAAAGTCTGGACAAAAATATTGAAACTCTACGAGGAAACAGATTTTTGTTTGTTATCACAATGTTTTTAAAAGTCGTCTGCTGCTTACGCGTGGAAAGGGTTATACTCACCAGACCCCACACATGTAATATAAACCAAGAACTTGCATAGGTGTCTCTCGAGAGACCATTCTGTAATAGCCTTGTGGTTTCACACGTGATTTACCCTTTCCCACATACAACAAATCTTCAGCAGACGACTTTGTATACATGGTGACAAAAACCTGAAAATTCTCCATAAATGATAGCTTAATTGTTAAATAAAGTTGAGAACAATGTAGCCAAAGGGGAAATTGCTCATCATGAGCAATTTCACCTTTGGCCATAATGTTTTCAAAAGTCGTCTGCTGCTATTGCGTCCACATAAGTTCCAGTGGATTCGAGCATGCGATTAAAACCGATATAACGTTTATCTCCAACCATTTTCAAGACCGGATCCATATTTGGGAAACCGTGAAGCAGCAGTTCTGATTGCATCACATGAACATGTGAAAATTCGAATATATCATTTAATTCGAACTATCTCCTTGAACGGATCAATATTTTGAAAAACAGCGTAGCAGCATTTCTGATTGCTAAAACAAGTATTTATATCTGCCCTCCTGTGATGGGATTAGCATTACGTCCAACTCGCTGGTGTCAGGATAAATGGACCAGTTGTACTAGTCACTTTCACAGTAAACGTCGGGATTTAACTTAAACAATCTTGAAAGCGGCGTAAAAATTAAAACAATGATCAAAACTGCTGATACGCTGTTTTCTTGATATGATTTTTTATTGCCGACTAGCATTTCTTTATAAACTATTTGAGTAAAAATGTATGACGAAGAAGACGTTACATAAATACATTTGAGCCGTCCCACGAGAAAACCAACAGTGTGGACTCTGCACAAAGTATCGACCCGGACAAGCCAAAGGATTGCGCCTACTGTGGATTATCTGTGTCAGAAATCGTTACTCTATACCTCTACCCCCCTGAGACGGAATGTGTCGGTTAGGATTACATTGCGCGGACCGCGCAGGCTGATCTACGAGGCGGTGACTTTTTGCAAAGAAGAACGACGGGTCTTTATTATCCACCTCGCATCCTAAGAAAAAAACAGAGACCTAGTCTCTCTCTTGTCAATGTCTCAGTCTTGTATAAAGTTACTGAGAGACGAACACTTTTGCTACAGCTCTTTCATGGCCTCTTTGGTGTTGAAGTATGGCGTCCACCTCGGATGCGGGAAGTTGTGGGTTCAATTACTGGCCGGGTCATAGCAACTATTTAAAAATTAGTAGTCATAGCTGCCTTCCTTGACGAACAGGAGTGTGATGTGGTTAGCATTACGTCCGACTCGCTGGTGTCAGGATAATTGGACCAGTTGTTCTAGTCAATGACCCAGTAAACGTCGTGATTTAACTTAAACAATGTTGAAAGCGGCGTTAAAATAAAACAATAATCTATCAACTACAGCTCCAAGAATGTAGATTGTGTAGAGACAGCGTTTATGTAAATCGAATAGTATTCTCACACGAAAACCGAACTTCAGGGGGAGGGGGATTGTACCATTAATGAAGATTACAATAGGATTGCACATTTTGTAAATGTAATTCACCCATTATTGATATATACTGTATTAATGCTTTCAACTTGGAAGAGTCCACAAACTGCTTATGAAGCAAAGGATTAAGAACAAATATTTATTTATGTATGACAGTTTAAGCATTTTCCCTCACACAATAAAAGGTCATTTGAAAACAGTAATGGAAGAATTAAGATTGCTCGTGACAAGCCATTTGAACTCTTCTTGCACTTTTTTCCACTCCGCCAGTAGTAAACCCTTACTGATAGATCTAAGTTGTGAATTGGTGCTTTCTATTTCAAAGAGTAAAAAACGGTTATGGAGAAATCAACAACAAATAGTGGGCTCTCTGTCGGCAACAATGAATTGTGAACATGATAAAGATGTATTGTTTTGATTAAAAAGAAAGTGATTGGAATAAGTCATGATTGATAAATTTATTCAAAAATATCGAAATAATAAAATATCCAAGATCGCTGCTGTATTGCTGTCTTAAGTTCCCTCGGACTTACTTTTACTAACACTCAGATACTCGTTAGTATTACCTTAAAATCCGCTTCTATTCAGTAAACAACCCAGTAACCTGTGTTTTTCAATACAGCACCATGATCGACATGTTACGGAAATGTCCGATATTTGGCGGAGATAAAACAAGAACAGATAACAGTCAAATTATACAATAATTAGTACGATTAAATAGCGGTATATTGTCTCCCCTGACGAGCATTGGTGTCATATGCGTAGGTTCGAATCCCAGTAGCGACAGTAGGGTCCATTTAGACATGACCGGTTGGTGAACCGACAGCTAGTGAATTAATGGTACCGAATGCCTGGTGCCTTGCAAATAGGTTTTTTGATTGTTTGGTGTTTTACGCCGCTTTGAACACATTTTTTAGTTATATCGCGACATTTCCTGGGTAAGTTACCAGTTCTACAGGCCATTTATCCTGACACCAGCCAGTCACTCGTAATGCTTACAGCATAACCCTGAGCGCAAAGGAGGATAGCCATTACTACCATTTTCAGTCTTTGGTATGACCCGGCCGGGTATCAAACCTGTGATCACCCCGCATCCGAGTCGGACGCTCTACCACTACATCACCAAGGCGGTGGAAAAAAAGGACAGGTTTCAGGAAGTAAACCCGCTAAGGTGTCTCATAAGTCAGAAATGGCTGTCTCTTTCCATACGGGTGACACTTTGATACGTGTGTTTGTTTTATTGGGGTTTTACGCCGTTTTCAACATTATTTCAGTAATATCACGGCGACAGCTCTCATATTCATGATCTCTAGGTAAACAAACCAGTACACTTTGATACGTAAACAGTTTACTTTGCTAGTTTTATATACGACACCTTTTCAGAATAACGCTTGAGGGTCGATCTGAGAAAAATAACCGTAAGGTATATGCGACCAGTGTAGATCGTGATCAGCCAGTGTATCTGCACAGTCCGATATGGCTTTGCACTGTTCGTCAATTGGTCGTAGTTAGGTTCAAGGCACTTTTGTAAAGCAGTTTTCATTTAGATGGTCAAAGAGAAGTAAATCAGATCGGCTTGCCGGGCAGACAATTTTGTCGAGGGAAATCAGATCGGCTTGCCGGGAAGACAATTTTGTCGAGGGGATTTCAGATGAATTAATAAGACTGAAGTGGTCTCCCATTGGACAATAGGATTTTGTTGAAAAGCGAAAGTGTTTTTAATAAAGTTGAATACCCTCCGACTGATTTGTAAACAAAACATTGTTTGCTTTTAGCTTTATTGATAGATAAGGGGCCATTTTTAGAACAACATGTTTTTTCTAAAATAAAAAGTAAAATTCACTGCGGTATAAGGGTGACCTTTGATTTAACGTCATAGTTAAAAGAAAAAAAAAGTGGGATAGCATGTGAGTTTTTTGTGCTTTTTCGGTAGTTTTGATAATGAACTTTGATTGAATATAGGTTTCTGGGTTAGTTCTACTGTTGGGAAAGAGCCATAGCCAAAAACGCTACAGTGGTCGCCTATGGAAAATGATTTGCTTCCATCTGACCTAGATAGCATGGTTGCTCAGGCATGTCTTTTTTTCACACGTTTAGTAGTTGTGTTCAGATTGGAGTTTCTGGAGCACCGCCCATTTAACTTTTTTTACAGCCGAATTTCGCGAAGACGTCTCTTCCATGATGATAATTGACTCACTCCATTTTTCATTAAATGAGCCGTCCCGCGAGAAATCAAACATTATGGCCTCTGCGTAATGTATCGACCCAGATCAGCCTGCGAAGTCCGCGCAGACTGATCCGGGCAGACACATTCCGTCTCGGGGGGATAAAGGTATAGATTAATGATTCATGAAACAAAACATTCACAGGAGGCGAAAATTATATATCCGGGTAAGCCTGCGCGGCATGCTTAGGCTTAGCCGGGTTGATACTTTACGCAGCGTCCACAATGCTGGTTTTCTCGCGGGACGGCTCAAATAGGAAATTTAATGTCTAAGTGCCAAACAATGCAGATTTCAAGAGAGACAGTTCGTAACGAGCTGTCTCACCTGAATCTGCATTGTTTGCCAAAGCCTTTAATGGCCTTTGGCAGCGTAAATTCAGCGTATTCATTGTAAACATTATTTTACGAAAAGGAATAACGACTGCTTTTAACATTAACGCATCTTTAAATTTAATATTTATATTTTAATTCGATCGTGAAACATGGTGGTTTCAGCATACGAGGATAAGTTAAAAATTTACAGGAGAGAGACTTCCTCGCTGTTCTCTCCCCCCTTTCCCCCCTCCCCATTCTGAAATATTTGTTCCTGAATCGTATCGATTCCATTTCGTGTGTCTTGAATGCTTAATTTCAAAGTGGTATTAATAAATACATGACAAAAGATAAGATAAAGTTCATTGAGAATTCAGAAAAACGAATTAATTAGTTCCCGACATGAACAATATGAATTAATGTATTGTTTCGTCATAATCTTCGCTCCAATCTGATCTTGAAATATCGATCAAATTGTCAGGAATTTTCATATAACGACTTTGCTTTATATCGGCGAAGTTGTTCTTCAAAACTGCGGTCTGTGCTTGACCCTGTCGCAGTTTGAATTCCAACTGTCTCCTTCGAACTGTATTACGCACGGGTTTACTCGCGGATTTGTCCGATGCAGTTTTCTTTGCAGCAACAGCACGTGCAACTCGTGTGCAATATTCGGGCTCTTTCTTCTGCTCATATGGCTTCCATGCTGTTGGATTGTCTTTCACATACGTTTGCACTTTGTCCATGTAGTAATCGATTTTATCCTCCAGTTGCAAGCTTGTAGCCACTTCTCCCAGCATCAGTCCTCTCTTGATCTCTTTATGCAGGCTGTTTCCCCGGGTATGTTCCATTGGTCCCTTTTCAACTTCCGCATACACTCCGTCTCTTATAGAACGGAAGGGTCTTTCGTCCTTTGATTTGGGTTTTGCTTCATCGTCGATATTATTGTGACAAGAAAACGTGGGTTCTGTTTTACCGGAAGCTAGCATTCTTGACGCTCGCCGTATATCCGCAGCACATTTCTGTTTAACAGTATTCAAACGAGACATTGATGTAAAAGGACGACGACTTTCCGCTTGAAATGACGTCACCTTCGTAGCCGGTACACTAACTGGTCGAATGTTACCCAGGGTGCCCTTCGCATTCGTTTTGCTTCTTCCGCTTTTACCAGGCACGTTCAAGAAGGAAACGTTGGGAGAATTGGACTTAGAAATGTTTTCGCTTTTCGACGTACTTATTTTGTCCCGTTGACTATCAGAAGCATCTTCATCGCATGCTTCCAATATTATAGTAACTGTTTCATTATTATGATCTCTGGAGCTATTTAATTTACTTTCCGTAACTTCGTTACTAGAACTTTCTTGCCTTTTAAGAAATCCTTCTCTTGGAGATGGTTTTCTTTCATGGTCACTTCCTTTTCTATCGTCGTTGGTTCCTTCAACAAAGATTGATCGACGTCTTTCTGCTCGAACACTACTGGGAACCAGATAATCGGTAGCGTTATCCGACGCGCGGGACTGTGCTTCAATAATTGGTGAATGTTTGGTTTTATTGACATCCGTTCGATCCATCGAACTTGGTGACCTAGACGATTGTAAACGGGTTGAACACCGTCTCGATGACAACGCAGACGTCGTAGACCGCGGAGTGGGTGTACAAGTAGTTGTTGTTCTTCCCGTTTCAATACGTGGCACCGCGCTTTTAGCTCTCGTCTGCAACTTTAGTCGCTTTTCAGCAGCCGCTATGCGGACGTTGAAGTTCATTTTTGAGGCACTTTTGAACGCTTCTAGTTTTCCCATTTTATCTAGCCATCTTAATTCATCTACTTCGCCTTCGGGAAGATGTGATTTTATTTTAGCCACTTTGTCTCTGAGCTGTTTGTGACTCAGTTTAACGACCTTTTGGTCCAGATTAATCAGACTAATGCTATAAGCCTTTTCAATGTCTAACACTTGCAGATTTTTCTCCAAACATCGAAGTTCTTTAAAGTTGAGAAACACAGCACGTGTTTCTTTGTCACTGACTTGCATCTCTGCGGCCTTCGTATAGTATTCAGGACAATAGTTTATTCATGAAACCCATGGCCGTTAATGTTCGTGGTCGTTATGACTTGACGAATCATCTGCATTTGAACCTGAAATATTTTATAAAAATTTAGGCATTCCTTGGTATGTAACAATTAAAACGGTAGGGCTGTGTGTGTGTGTGTGTGTGTGTGTGTGTGTGTGTGTGTGTTTCTGTGTGTGCTTTTCTTAACCCTTTTCCCTCATACAACAATTCTGCAGCAGACGACTTTGAACATGTTTTGTCAAAAAATAGAAAATCTCTATAATTGAATGGATAACCTATGACTAAAAGTAGAAAACGTTGTGGCAAAAGGAGAAATTTGCTTGTTTGAGCAATTTCTTCTTTTGTCACTATGTTTTCAAAAAGCCGTCTGCTGCAGAGGCGTCAGAAAGCGTCTATATGAGGGAAAGGGTTAAGAAATCATAAAATACAAACGCCAAATTCTGCTGTAGCATTGTTATTAACGTATTGAATGTATAACAATATAACTATTTGGTATAGGTTAGTTAAGTTTAAACCTATTTATTTAGTTTAGTTTAAACTTTAAACCTATTTATTTTACATCAATTGTGAAACAAGCTTTCTCCTTATATTAATCACGCTCGATGTCTGCTTTCTGGAACCAGTACTGGCGTCATTCGTGTGAAAAAAATCCCAAAAGACAAATTTTGCTCATCGCAAGATTCGAACCTGGACCCTTTGGTATGTGAGGGCGACGAGCTACCACTGTACCACAATCTTCCAGATGTAAAATCGAGTTGCGACAAATACGAGTATACATGTACGTCTCCTAAATGTTAACCTTTTCCCACCTTCTGATGCATATTGGTGGAACTGCAACAGACGACAGATTAAAACATTTTGACAAATGGAGAAATTATTCATTTTGAGCAATTTCTCTTTTCGCTAAGATATATTGAACTCTATTTTGCACGCCTTTATTTATATATATTCATTCCCGTCTGTTTGTGTTTCAGAAGAGAAATATTCAAATCAAACCCTAACCGTTCGAAGATCTTCATGTATACTGCAATATATATGTATGAAGAAAGGGAATTAATTCCCAATCCGCCGCACTCAGTACTTAAACAATCCTGTTAATCATTAAACCTTTTATTAGGATTATGAGATTAACTACAAGCATTCGTCACAACACTCATAATCTAACCGCTGTGGTTTTACCGGTAATGTGTACAACGTGGGAAATAGGGCCATCGAAAGCAACAAAATACTGCAGATAATATTTCGACGAAATATACGTTATTCCTAGCGACGATAAATGAATTCCCACGCAGAATTTTATTTTTATCGAAAAATGTCATATTATTTTTTACATTTAATACACAATTGATCGCTACTCACTATAAATCACTAATAGTGTAAGGTTTTTTTACAGGTATTAGAAAGTCCGTATTGTTGCACCTTCGGAATGCCTAGTCTCGAGTGGCTGGTGGCAATGTTATAATATATACACTTAGTGGTTAATTAACTTAGTAATTAACTCTTTCGGCGCTAATGGCAATATTGAGGTGTTTGCGAACAATACAGATACGAGTGCTGACTCACCTGAAACCAGCATTGTTTGTCTTATAGTTATCAGAATATTCCGAGACATGGACAATGGAGTCGCCCGATTTGAAACATGGCATAACCTACCTTAGGAAAAATTGACGCTAAAGGAGTTAACACTTTGTTTCATTACAAATGATGCATTTGCCGATTTACTTTGGTGTTGACGCCAAAGGAGTAAACACTTTGTTTCATTACAAATGATGCATTTGCCGATTGACTTTGGTGTTGACGCGAAAGGAGTTAACACTTTGTTTCATTACAAATGATGCATTTGCCGATTGACTTTGATGTTGATGCCAAAGGAGTTAACATTTTGTTTCATTACAAATGATGCATTTGCCGTTTGATTTTGGTGTTGACGCCAAACGAGTTAACACTTTGTTTCATTACAAATGATGCATTTGCCGATTGGTGTTGGTGCCAAAGGAGCCTACCTTAGGAAAATTGATGCTAAAGGAGTTAACACTTTGTTTCATTACAAATGATGCATTTGCCGATTGACTTTGGTGTTGACGCCTACCTTAGAAAATGGATGCTAAAGGAGTAAACACTTTGTTTCATTACAAATGATGCATTTGCAGATTGACTTTGGTGTTGACGCCAAAGGAGTTAATACTTTGTTTCATTACAAATGATGCATTTGCCGATTGACTTTGGTGTTGACGCCAAAGGAGTTAACACTTTGTTTCATTACAAATGATGCATTTGCCGATTGACTACGCAGGCTGATCTGGGTCAATACATTACGCGGTGTCCATACTGTTGGGTTTCTCGCGGGTCGGCTCATTCTTGTAAAACACAACATATTAATGAGAACAAGTGACTTCAATGTATATGTGTGTAATTATAGTGACCAGTAACTCTGATTAAGCATAATAACGACGCGGGCTGTCAATCCAGGGGTTGTGAGTTTGAATTCCGGCTCGCTTTCCGACGTTTGACAAAAGTCATTACGATATGCGTCATTCGTCTTCCACTAATGGGCTAAGTCTATATGGAAAAGCAGCAGGTTGCTTGGGAAGATTGTTGTGTGGAGAACTGGTGTGAAAAAACCAGGAAACATATGAGTAGGTAAACTGGCCGCCGTGATATGACTGAGAAATTGTTAAAAACGGCGTTAAACCCCCATCAATCAATCAATCAATCAATCTGATTAAGCATAAGCTTTTCAGCTTGTATACGTCCACTTGATAATGTGCCCTATCTGACAGATGCAGATGACTTCAAGTGACAGATTTAGAAACAAGAGAGTCCGGGTGCGATACCCTCGCTCTTTCCGAAATCTGCAGCAGACGACTTTTAATATATTTAGTCAAAAATATGGAAACTCTCTAAAAATGAAAGAGTAATTATTGAACAAAGTTGAAAACATTGTGACATGTGGGAAAATTGCTCATTGTGAGCAATTTTTTCTTTTGCCGCAATGTTTTCAGAAGTCGTCTGCTGTTGAGACGTCATAATGGAAGGGTTAAATAGCCAAATGACTGGATTGATATCACGGCGTTTTCTGGGTAAGTTACCAGTACTACTTAATGATTTATCCTGGCACCAGCCAGTCATTCGTAATGACAGTGGTACAGAGGTAGAGCGTCGGCCTCTTGTATCAAAGGTCCCTGGTTCGAGTCCCGTGATGAGCGGGTCCTGACTTCGGGATTTTTCCACACAAACGGCGCGAGTATTGGTTAAGTTTCCATGCAGGAAGCAGACATCGAGCGTGATTAATATAAGCTGAAAGCTTGTTTCACAATCGATATAAAATAAATAAGTTTTAAACTAACCCCACAACCCTGAGCGCCAAGGAGGGCAGCCATTACTACCTTTTTAAAGTCTTTGGTATGATCGTAACTGATCGAAAGGTACACTTATTGGCCAAAATTGTTTTCGCGCAAAATGCAGGTTCCGGTTAACGATAATGCGTTTTTTTCGCGTTTCGTTTTGGTTTAAAAGATTTGAATACGTGAATGTTATAAATACATTACCATAAGAAAGCAAATTGATTGACAAAAACATGAATGAATATTTGTTCAATAATTGGTGAATAGTTTATTCGATGTTTTCAAATTAATATATATATTTTCGATGTTTTCAAATTAATATATATATTTTTTAGATAACTTTCTCCATTGACGTCAATGTTAAATGATGTCTGCTTTGCATTAAAAAAATATGTGTTGAATTTGAAAACTTGCAACGTTGTATATTTTCAGTTCAAAAATATCATTTGAAAGATCAACCATTTCGCTTCAAATCTGAAAATGTTCTCATTTCTCCATTTATCACAATGTTTCGAATTTAATCTAAGAATAAGACGTTCATTCATGTAGATTTCCATTATTTACCTATATGTGACCAATGTATATCGTCTGCTTCAGATAGGCTGTATGTTTGAAAGGGTTAACAAATATGAATATAGAATATATAGAATATATCTTACCTCTCATCTAAGCACATAGCACATCCAGCGATACCAAATTGTGCGTATTAATTATTTTAGAACTTCTTCAAACTTGTCGTGTAATGCTCATTGAAATATCCCGTTAAGTAACCATTTAGAAAAAAACAACAACATGGAAATAAATGAGTTTTTTTTTTATTTGAATATCTCACTACTGAATTCATTTCAAAAATTAAATCTTATTTAAATTAATCCGTCTAATCTATTATTTCTTTTAAGTACAAACAAATAAATACCGGTTCGTAGTATCGCAGTGTATATGTTTGTTTAAAACCCATGCTTTCGCTTGACCAGTTTAAGACGAGTTTAGGGGATTAGTCTTATTAAGCTGACGTTTTCTTCATTTCCAAATAATGAGATTGTCATTTTTGATTTAAACAACACTTAGATAATTTAATTGAGGGGTATCGGGATTTGGGGACCTCTGACTCTCTGATCATATAAAGTTAAATTGGTGTCAAAATAATGTTTCAACATATCTGGTTTTTGTTTTTGTTTTAAATGCATCTAGGACCAACCTATAGGTCTAACTACATAGACGGACAATGAAGGCTCTGGTGAGACTAAACATGTTCGGATGTACAGGCTCGCCAGAGACCCATCAAGACCCCGAATAGCTAGTCGAGGCTAGACACTTATTTCATATTTAAACCTACACCTCTAGCCACGAACACTGTCGGTCAAGTTTATTCAAACCCAAACTTACACCCAACCACGAACGTCGTCTGTCAAGTTTATTCAGATTCCAACTTTCAATCTGCCACGAACATTGTCTGTTAAGTTTATTCAGATTCAATCTTGCAACCTGCCACGAACATTGTCTGTTAAGTTTAATCAGATTCAAACTTATTCAAGTTAATTTAGATTCAAACTTACACCACAAACGCCACAAACGGTGTCTGTCAAGTTTGTTCAGATTCAAACTTTCAACCTGCCACGAACATTTGTCTGTCAAGTTTATTCAGATTCAAACTTACAACCTGCCTCGGTTTCAATGAGGAATTTGAAACCTTTGAGCATGGTAAAAATATTTCATAATCATCCGCACAGATCTGTAAGACACAATTTCATCCTTTCCCACATACAACAAATCTGCAGTAGACGACTTTGAAAATGTCTAGGCAAAAACACAGACAATCCTTTTAAATGAAAGAACAATAATTGAATAGGGTTGAAAACATGGTGACAAAAGGAGAAATTGCTGGTTTTTAGCAATTTCTTCTTTTGTTGCCATCTTTTCAAAAAGGCGTCTGCTGTAGAGACGAAAACGTCTATATGAGGGAAAGGGTTAATTAAATGTCCTGAATTTGTTAGTGTTCAGTTCACTAGAACGACATGTTCTGTTTAACTTAACCCCTTCCAACATATAGACGCTTTCTGACGATTCCGATTCTATAGCAGACGACTTTTGAAAACATACTGAGAATTTTGTTTCTTTTGCCACAATGCTTCTCAACTTTATTTCAATAAGTGTTCTATCATTTACAGAGAGTTTCCATATGTTTAACTAAATGATTTTTAAATCGTCTGCAGCAGCATTTATTGTATTTGGGAAATGTTAAAACAGAGACATATAACCGTTTTTTAGTCGCCGGGCAGAAGCCCGCGACTTCTATTTTTAATAGGTTTTCGGAAATCACATGGGAGGGGGGGTTATTATTAGATTTTTTTTTTTTAAATGTCTTGAACATATTACAATTGCGTTTGTTTAAAAACACTAAGTTATGACACATCTAAAATGAAATAAATATTCCGATGTTTTAAGTATGTGCAGTTTCTTTATTTTGACTGGCATTTACGTTTTTGTGTTTTATTTACGAAGACAAAACAGTCCCTTTTAGCTAGACTGCGATACTTTATTTTCATAAACTATGTAATCAAAAGGCGATAACTACAAACCTTTACGTCGCACAGTCTATAATTTGTTTACATACGCGCACCTGCTTGCGATATCGATAAGAAAAATCACGTCGAATTCTCCTTTTAATAGATAAGTATCAACATAAACTGGTAACAGAAACAAAAATAAGAAATAATTTGTGAAAATATGTCTCAAATATAAGCCTGTTTATCGGTCGTGAACGTCGAAACGCCTTTTTCTCAGTTCGTGACCTAGTTTCATATTGCCAAAATGTAAACAAAGCGAAGTAACCGGAAGTAAAATGTAAACTTAGAAAAGTGACTTGGTTATGCAGACAAAAAATGTCGCACGACAAATTGATTTTTCTTAAACGTCACGAAACGAGTGCATGGGTCGAATGTAGGAGAAAGAAAGATAATATAGAAATGCTTTTTCTCTCGAATGCAGTGGAATAAAACATGCACTAAAGCTTTGCCTGATTTTTTATTCACTTTCTTCGATGTCTGACACTACGACTCGATGAAGCCTGACACGAGGGTAAACATTTCGAAAGAATGCTCAAACACCTTATCACAAGATTCAATACTTTATTGACTGTTTTTCGGCAAAGCATTTTGCCTTTGGCCATTTACAAATTATATAAATATGGCAAACATATATACATAGAAAAACATATAACATTTATACATATAACATTTATACATATAACATATAACATATAACATATATACATATAACATAAAATAAAGTGTTTTTTACAAACATTACATATGTATAGAACAAAGAATACCTACATTCAAACATATTGTATATATCATGTACATTAGTTTTGCATAACAGACAATTCTTCATTTCTTAGGCTCATTGCGTTCTTTAAGTATTTCATTAAATTAATTAGTTTCCCTTTATTCTTTGTTTTCATAATATAATTAAATTTTTCTAAACTGGGCCATGCTTGATATAGATTAAACCTTTTACGTAAAGCAGTATATTTGGGACAGCATGATATGAAGTGATATTCGCTTTCTACAGCTTTAGAGTTACATAATTTGCACAATCTTTCTTCTCTAATAATACCATTATGTCTCCCCTTTTCGATTTCCAGATGATGAGAGGATAGCCTAAATCTTGATAATTGCTTTTGTAGACAGATAGATAGCTAATATTACACACTTAAATGATTAAATATATGTGATATTAAATGTTGAAACAAATTAAGAGAATCACAAACTTTGATAAACAATAGATTTAGAAATAAAGAAAATCTGCTCTTTCGCACCCAATTAATTTCATACTTGCCACATATATTGTATGCATCAACGATTTAGATAAACAATTTAGCTGATATATAGTTACAAGTGTGGTCTACTTGTGAAATAATTAGTATTAAAAAGGAGGAAGTTCATGTCTTCAGCAATTTAACCGTTTTCTCAATGTTTTAAGCGTTTAAAGGTTTTCATTGTTGCTTCAGACATGGAAAGGGTTTAATAGCTTTTTATTGCATGTAGATTTAAATACCAAAATGTATTATTTTATTTTTTTTGACAAATACAAAACATCCAAAATCCTGACCAAAAGAAATCCTGAAATTTGTAGATCTATGTGGAATTTCAAAAATCCTGGAATTAGTCCTTATGAAAACATTATGTGTATGTTTAGACTAATGAAAGTCAAGAATACATGTGTGTTAAAAAATAAATCAATGCAGTCTTTTCCGGCGACATTGATGCCTTGCATCAACTTTCTCTTGTATGTCTCTAGTTAAAACGGTGTTACCTTAAAACGCCTTCTATAAATCTTACCCCATTCGCGACTATGTTCTCCTATTCGCGACTTTCAACGTTATTTACGTTTTTCCATAACTGTCGAGTTCAAGCTGCAATTGCGAAATGTGTTGATCATGATCAGTCTGCATTTAATCGTGGTCAATAATTTCATTAAAATTCAGAAAAATCTGTTCATGAATACGTGAAGATCAGAGACATATAAACATATGCCTCTGGTAACAACTAGTGAAAAGTCGGGGCAGAGCCATATATACAAAATAGTAGTGGTCTGTCCAATAGATAGACACCAGGTAGCTATGTGTTTGTATAAGTGGATACTTAAACTGGCTAGATGTAGAGTTAGCTTTTGTAGCGACGAGTTAGAGTGATCGCCTCTGGGATAAGAGGTCCCGAGTTCGAGTCCTGGGTGGTCGCGCCGGACTTTCAGCTGGGTTATATTGATACATGTTATTTATACATGTAGGCCTCTGATCAGGGGTGTTGATACCAGTTTCAGGAAGAATGGGAGAATGGACTTATTCAAGACTACTGTATGTTAAACGTCAATTTCAACCTGATACTGGCGTTTGTCTAAAGCCGTGTCTACCGTCTATTAAATGGACATACAGTTGAAATTTGAAGAACATACAATTCATTTCGTATAAAACAAAAAGAAAAAAGCATAGACTAAAAAAATAGCAACCAGAATTTCGGTCTTATGAACCATTTTCCACATATAATCAATAGGCAAAATATGAAATAATTTCGAAATATTTCTATTTTTAACCTTTTCGTAAAAACCCGATTCGGGCCAGGTTTATTCGGTTATTTCCGTAAATCCAGTCAAACGTCTGGAAAAGAAGAAATTCCAAGCGTCCATATCACTTCGATGCAGTTGCGAAAATATGTAAGTGAAAACAATTTTACCATTTAAGGTAGCAACAGACTGACTCAACTCATAAAAACACACAGAGACTGGAAATTGTCGTCTAAGGTATTTATAAAGATGTCTTAAATTTACATATAACATTTTTATTGACCAGAGGGTATATTCAACGCACAAAATCAGCTCGTAATAAAATGTTGTGTAAAGTTGAACTAGACTCGGATAGTCAATTTTCGGATAACACCAAGATAAACGATGAAATATGAGGTATTTTTTGTCACTGCATCTACTTTTGTTTAAGATTTAATAGTGATTGTGAAAATATCATAAGTCCAAATAGTGAGGATGTTAGAGACATAGAGGATATTACATAAGTGGTCATTCAATACGAAATTTTATTAAACGAGTTTTCTAAAATTAATTTTAGAAAACGAGTTTAATAAAATTTTGTATTGAATGACCACGAATGTTATGTTCTATTTATATCATAAATTCCAATTCGATGATTATTAGCGCAAAATATATATAAAGTAGCTATATAGCGTGGTCATTTTCAATGCTCTTCATTTATGACGTTACGTAGCATTGTTATTACACTAGTTTTATTCCGAAAAATATAGAATGACGTTATTTCACGCTGGCAACGTCATTTATGATATAAATGATAATATTCACTTCTGGGACTAAATAACTTGAGTTCCATCACAGTGCAGGTGGACCATTTCATGTCTGGTAGATAGTAATAACCCACAGGGACTTGAGATAGAGTAATACTTTTTAAATTTGAATGAGTCGAGGACAATCCTTAACCCTTTCCCACCTGCAGACGCATTTTGATGCAATAGACCTTTGGCCAGCCCACAATGTTTTCAACTTTATTTAACAATTAAGTTATCTTTTATGGAGATTTTTTAGGTTTTTGTTACTATGGTTTCAAAGTTGCCTGCTGCAAAATTTGTCGTGTGTGGGAAAGGGTTAAATTGGAAGAGATTGAACAAAGTAGAATGGTCTGCTGCCCAAGTAGATAATAAGTCAGGGGTTAGACAGTATATACATATTGCCTTACTATAGAATTAGCTTTTGTAGCCACTACTAGGCACTAGCTAGAGCATTTCACCGGGAGACAAGGTCTCAAGTCTGAGTCGGGTCAATGATTATTCATATTGGTTACAGTAATATAGAATTCTATAGCATTACTGGATTATACAAACATTAATGATTGTAACAACTACCACATCTAGCTGTCCACTGTCAAATGTTTTTCACAATACCTCATTTGTCATGTTTTTTTTTTTCATTTTTGAAACAGATTTATACATGTTTACTGATAAATTTACTTTTTCTTTAACTAGCTCATACTAGAATGACAAGATGGCTAACACTCAGACCTCCTTTCATCAAGTAGTTCCACCACTACAGAGCCTCCTGTTCAACGGTGTGCCAGATATCAATGCTTTAGACACGTACATCGCTGATCTGGATCTGGACCTGGAAGAAAATACTAAACAGTAATGATCAGCTTTTTCTTATATTAATAATGATGCATAGATCTGCAGCTGACAACTTTACAAAACATTGTGGCAGAAGAAGAAATTGTTACCTTTGCCAACTTTCATTTATAAAGATTCTCTATATATTTGTCTATATATTATATTTTCCTAGTTGTCTGCTGCAAACTTTGAAGATGTTTTGTCAAAAATATGGAAATTCTCTATAAATGGAATAACTTTATGGAATAAAGTTAAAAACATTGTAGCAAAAGGAGTAATAGCATGTTTTGAGCAATTTCACCTTTTGTCAGTCACATTGTTTTCAAAAATCATCTGCTGCAGAGGCATCAGAAAGTGTCTCTTTGTGGGAAATGTTTAAATTTATTCCTGTAAACAGAGACACTTTTTTAAGACACCTAGCAGTGGACACCTTTTCAAAACTTGGATGATAAAGGAAAAATGGGTCACAACAGTAATGATCAGCTTTTTCTCATATTAATAATGATGCATCTGCAGCTGACAACTTTACAAAACATTGTGGCAGAAGGAGAAATTGTTACCTTTGCCAACTTTCATTTATAAAGATTTTCTATATTGTTGTCTATATATTATATTTTCCTAGTTGTCTGCTGCAAACTTTGAAGATGTTTTGTCAAAAATATGGAAATTCTCTATAAATGGAAGAACTTTATGGAATAAAGTTAAAAATATTGTGGCAAAAGGAGTAATAGCATGTTTTGAGCAATTTCTCCTTTTGTCAGTCACATTGTTTTCAAAAATCATCTGCTGCAGCATCAGAAAGTGTCTCTTTGTGGGAAATGTTTAAATTTATTCCTGTAAACGGAGACACTTTTTTAAGACACCTAGCAGTGGACACCTTTTCAAAACTTGGATGATAAAGGAAAAATGGGTCACACTGACTCAATTAGAATTGTTTTATACCAAGATTTAATTTTTAAAATAAAATCCTGCAGATATATAGAATTTGTAACTTAAAGAATCCAAAATTAGCATACCAGATGCCTGATGATGAACTTATGTTTCTGTTCAGTTGATACGGATGAAAATGTACATTTGGCCAGTTTCATGCCCAACTTTGTCTCTGAATTAATTACCCTAATTTTTCTACTGTTTTTTAATTCATTTGATGTTTTACGAAAAAATAAAATGAGCTATTGGTTTCACTTTTCATTTTCCTATTTGAAATCTTGATAAAGTTTTTTGTATAGGTCTACTTTTCTCCACATTTTTTTTATAAATTAAACGCTATTGCTTTGAATTTGTTTGAACACTTATTTATCATCAAAAGGCAACTATATACTGGAAGCCATACTGTGTACTTCACTTAAATTATGACCCTTTTCCGACTTAGAATTTAGGTTAAGTTTTGTTTTTGGTGCTCTTCTTTGTTTTTTGAAATTATTACATACTTGAAACAGGCAAAAATGTATATTTAAGGATTGATTCTTATTTTTCGTGCGTTCATTCGCTAGTGCCTCTTGGAAAATTTGCAAAATCGCGGCCAAGTGTTCATACTGCATGAACGCACGAAAAATAAGAATCAATCTTTATATTTACATTTTCCCCTTTTCATTACACTTTTTTTTTCGACCAAAAGTGCTCAGGAACAAGTCTGTTATAACTAAACAATAAAGAAATGTAACCGAAAACATGTTTAAATAAATAGCTGATATTTGTAACGTCGCTTATCCAATCTGAGTGCAATATTGAAATAAACAATGACATCATAATCCCTACAGAGGTCATGAAAGGTTGACTGGTTCATGCAAAATGAACACAAATCTTGTTGTACAGAAAATGCGAATGTAAATATTTGGTAATGAATGGATTAATGGTTTATTTCAGATTAAATGATTGCTTGCATGACCTATTGAAAACGACAAACTCTGTGGTGGGAAAAGAGTATGTGACACCTAGAGATGCCTTGCTGAGCATGTTGAGTAACCATGTGTTGGAGAATGATTCCTGTTATGATCCTGAGCCTGATTCTGTGACGGACATTCTAACACATGCTGTATGTTTTTTATTCTATTGATAAATGTCTGCCATTAACGGAGCTCTAGATAATGGGCATTTTTTTAGTTAAAACCGTTTCACGACAAGCCCTCGATATGGTATTCAAACCATATGTTGTGGGTATGATTCTTTTGATTATCATAAGTCCACAACATAGGGTTTGGTTGAGATATAAGAGAGATATTGTGGGGAAGAGATCTGTGTACTTCTCCTTATCTTGTCCTCCATATTAATTCATTTCCTGATACAACAATTCTGAAGCAGACAACTTTGAACATTATTTGTCAAAAGATAGAAAATCTCTATAATTGAATGAATTACCTATGACTAAAAGTGGAAAATATTGTGGCAAAAGGAGAAATTGCTCGTTTTGAGCAATTTCTTCTTTTGTCACTATGTTTTCAAAAAGCCGTCTGCTGCAGAGGCGTCAGAAAGCATCCATATGAGGGAAAGGGTTAACCCTATAAACTCTGTCAAATCTAATCAATTTCTTTGCAATAATTGTTTGGTCTTTTATGAAAATTTCATGAATTTGTCTGGCAATTTTCATTTTGGCAAGCTGCAAGCAGCGCCATATATTCCATCAGAGACTGTCTAATGACATAATACTCAAGCTCAAGTTTCAATTATATGGCACGTTAAACATTAACTTTACATTGAGCAAAAGAAAATATATTGACCTTAGACATGACCTAGGCTATAGCTGAGACATACAGGTAGAAACATGACTCATTCAGAGCTCTTGATAAGATGAATATTTCAATTTCCAAACCCCTTATTTGACACTCAAACCCTAAGATTGGTCTCGGGGTTTGGTAGTCATTAGAGAAATATTAATTGGAAAAAAATCAGTTTATTCCTGATTATTTATTTCAGGTCCATACTCTGGAGACGGTTCCTGGATCAGAAGAGGCTGTATTCCAGGATCTTCTGACGCTTTCTTCGGAACAAGGACTGTCCCTGCCTTTAAAGTCGGCCGTCGTAGATCCAATAGCTTCCACAATGTCCCTAAATGCTGTGTCATGCAATAGTGAGATGCATATTGCTCAGCAGTGGGACCAGATTGCGCTGCGTTTAAGGTATGAAACCAAACTGGACTGCTTAAAACCCTGTAATACAAACAACAAATCAACAGCAGACACCTTTGAAATAATCTAGGCAAAATTATGGAAAATATGTAGGAATTCAACTATATTGTTAAAATAGGGTTGAAAACATCATGGCAAAAGGAGAAATTGCTCATGAGCAATTTTTCTTTTGCTGCAATTTTTTCAAAAGGCCTCTGCTGCGGATGCGTCAATATGCATCTACAGGTGGGAAAGGGTTATTATTGTTGGGCATTTATGAAAATTGTTAATACATTCTCCTGTGACCTACAAGCAAACAACTGAGACATATACTGAACTGCAAAAAATGCACAGGTAGAGCTGCATTTGACTTAATTCTTTGCCACATACAATAAAATAAAGCAGATGACTTCGAACATATCTAGGCAAAAATATGAAAGCATAATTATTTTAATAGGGTTGAAACAATTGTGGCAAAAGGAGAAATTGATCATTACAAGCAAATTTTACTTTTGTCGCAATGTTTACAAAAGTCTGCAAATGCGTCAACAATGAGTTTACAAGTGGGAAAGAGTTAAGTCATAGAGGTATAATTTGTTTTTCTTTTGTAGCCCTACTCACCTTAAAGCAAGGGTCTGGCAATCTAAAAGAATTAGCGATACTTATCTATATTTCCTGTGGTTTTCAGTTCTGACACAAAAAAATATCCACATCAGTGGTAGAGAGTCTGCCTCGAGTGCAGGAGGTCATGGGTTAGATCCCCTGCCGGGTCATACCAAAGACTTTATAAATGGTAGTAATGGCTGCCCTCCTTGGCTCGCAGGGTTGTTGGGTTAGCATTACCACTGACTGAATGGCTGGTGTCAGAATAAATGGACCAGGAGAACTGGTAACTTACCAAGGAAATGCTGTCATATAAATGATTTTTTTTTTAAAGTGGTGTAAAAACACCAAACAAACAAACTTGGCCCAAAATATAGTCCATGCTTTGTGTCATCTGTCCTGGCAGGGAGATACATTGGGATAACTTCTTTTTCATTAATTAACCCTTTCCCACATACAGCCACTTACTGACGCTTCTGCAGCAGACGACTTATGAAATAATTGTGGCAAAAGGAGAAATTGCTCATAATGAGCAATTTCTCCATTTGCCACAATGATTTCAACTCTTTTCAATAATCATACTATAATTTATAAAGGTTTTCTATATTTTGGAATTGATAGTTTTAAAGTCGTCTGCTGCAGATTTTACCGTATGTGGGAAAGGGTTAAGCTTTAACTCACTGACATATTAGCAGGTGACAGTGTCAAATCTAAGATTCAAAAACAAGTGAGGATTTTTTTCCGAAATTGATTTTACGAATAATTTGAGGCATTTTACATTCTTTGTCTATGTAAAAAAAAATCCCCTCTTCCATACAAATCTAGGGCGGAATATTAAAAACAATGTAAGAATTACCACAATCCCTCCTCCTAGATTGGACACTGCTCATGATGATTTAAACCTTTCCCTCATATAGACGCTTTCTGACGCTTCTGCAGCAGACTGCTTTTTGAAAACATAGTGTCAAAAGAAGAAATTGCTCAAAACGAGCAATTTCTCCTTTTGCCACAATGTTTTCCACTTTTAGTCATAGGTTATCCATTCAATTATGGAGATTTTCTATTTTTTGACAAAATATGTTCAAAGTCGTCTGCTGCAGAATTGTCGTATGGTTAACAAACTGCTGAAATGTTATTTTCTGACATATTGGCAGGTGACACATGTGTGAACATGATTGTTTCTGTTTCAGACGATACTTCATGGACAAGTTAGCCAGTTTACCAATTAGCCCAACCCCACCGGAAATAGACCTTTTGTATCAGCATAGATTGAAGTACCTGCAAAGTCTGATAACTCTTCAACCAGTGGAGGAAGTCTGGGAAAGGTAATGTCCCTTGAATTTGACAATTGGTTTACCCTGTGGCCGTTGTTTGTCAAGTTCGAAACTGCATTATGGAGGTCAAAAACTAGGTCACTAGGTCTAATTTAATAGTAACTTAATTAGCACTGAAGAGGCCACATTTTTCTTCCTTTCTTTATGAAAACTCATCGGAACTGTTTTCTCCATCAAATATCAGTACAAATCTAGGTCACCAGGTCCTTTGGAGCGGGCTCAACATGTTGCTTGTGGGCAGCTTGTTATCATATTGATATCATTTATTATGCTGTTTTCCAAGAAGGGCCAGACACACTCAGTCCGAGGTCTTGTATCTTATTTACTTCATCTTGGCATAGTAATTGCCTTTGACTGAGAAATAAGAACATTAATTCCATCCATTTTCTTTGCATTGCAGTCTAATATTTAAAGGATTTTATATGGTACTTGTTTGATGACAAAATACAGATTGGGTTCCAAATAGTTTATTTTAGTGTTTTCTCAGAAATGTTGTAGACTGCTTATTTTCATTGCAATTTTTACTGTATCATTTTAACATATATTTAATGCAGAAAATACTAGCCAATTCAATCTATTATTTATTTATAATTGCATGCTTTCTGGTTATGAGAAACAAATATGCAGTTTATTGTTTTACCAAATAATTCATTTTGAGAGTCGTCTTTCTTTCAACCCTTTCCCTCATTATAGATGTTTTTTGACACCTCGGCAGCAGACAGCTTTTTGAAAACATGGTGTCAAAAGAAGACATTGCTCAAAACCAGTAATTTCTACTTTTGTCACCATGTTTTCAACTCTTTTCAATTTTTTGCCCTATTGCTCTAGCAATTCGGGTCTATAGATTGGCGATGTCCGTCGTCTGTCTGTCCGTCTGTCCATCAACATTTTGGTTAAAGTTTTAGGTTGAGGCAAAATCTCAGCACTGGAAAGGGTTACAAACTTGAAACTTTGCCTGAAGGTAACCAGTAACAAGTTCTATTCATTTCTATAGTTACTTTGACCTTGACCTTGGTTTGTCGATTTTCAAGGTCAAATTGCCGACAATCCGGCCTTACTGTCTTCAGCGGTTTCTTGTTGTACTTTCATTTAAAGGGAGTTTCCAAAACGTTTTGGATATGTTTTCAAAGTCGTCTGCTGCAGATTTGTTGTATGTGGGAAAGGGTTAAAGCAGGGATGTAGAAAGCAAAGGAATGAAAACCAAATTAATGAATTGAAAGAATATTTTTTATGCAGAGTTGAAAGCATATTGGAAGAATGAAGCTTGTCTTGCTTTCATCCGAGTCAGTATGAGGGTTAATATTTTACATTGATAATGTTTCAGGTACCAGTCAATGAGAAAACAGCAATTAGAGAAATGTCTCGGCATGCTATCTTCAGAAAAAGAGCCAGATAATGTTGATATTCTACAAGTCTCAGAAAACTGTCTCAGAATTTCCGAGATCATTATTCAAATGATGAATGAAGACTTCACAGTCCTCAACTCGGGTGTCTTGAAAAAAGCTCCGAATATCTTCAAAGCATTTCATAAGATATATCTAGATAAGTATACAGATGATGTCTCCTTCCTCATCGATGAAGTTTGGGACGAGATTCGAGATTCACTACGCAGGGGACCGTCCCAATCGTTTAGTTCGCATGGATCCAGGGGTAAAGGCAAATCACCAAAGCCTGGAACTGGCAGTTTGATGAAAGGTCAAGCACAGAGTTTAGATAGTGTTGTAAATGGGAATGAAAATGCTGGAGCAACTTTAAACGAAGAACCAACTATTCCTTTGAAGTATCTTAAAGCTATTTTGAATTTGGTCCGTACAATTTTGCAAATAGAGGAACATATAGATAACTTGCAGAAGGCATCAATTTGGGACATTAGTGGGCTTGCTACAAAAAAGGCCAAGCGCAAAGGCAGTCTTAAAGGTCAGTGAACATGTTGTTTTTTTAGCTTGTCTGTTTTCGAAGAAAAAATGTCTGCTTATTGTGATATCCTTGTTAGCTTGTCTGTTTTTCAATGACAAAATGTCTGGCTATTGTGATACCCTTGTTAGCTTGTCTGTTTTTCAATGACAAAATGTCTGGCTAATGTGATACCCTTGTTAGCTTGTCTGTTTTTCGATGAAAAATGTCTGGCTATTGTGATACCCTTGGCATCGTCATCTGCGTCACACAAATTTAACCTTACCTCATAACTTAAAAAACGTTCACCATTTTCAAATGAAGCACAATGTTTTCAACTCTATTCAATTATTATACTTCTTAACTTGTATTTACAGAAATTTTACATGTTTTGCCCAAGATGTTTTCAAAGACGTCTATTTCAAATTTGTTTTGTTTAACATGTATGTGGGAAATGGCTTTTTCGACCTTGGTCTCAAAAAATTGTAGAAAGGGGATGTTTTGTAACTTGTTCATGTTAAACTTGCTTGAATTTAGACTATTGGGAAGTATTGAAAGTATAGTAAGTCATTTGCAGATGAATTCAGGCAGACAGCATTTGAAAACATTGTTAAATATTTATCAAGGAGAAATTGCAGGAAACAAAGACATTTTCAATTAATATATAATTATCTGCAGATGTGTTCTAGGATGATAGTTGTTCTGGATAATTTCTCTTTTTGCACTTATTATTTTAAGAGTATTCTGTAAAAGTAAAAGTATTAGGAAAAGGGATGCTTTTTTAGTTAAAAAACAATCATAATAGATGTATCTAGAAATCTTCTATGACTAATTGACATACAGATCAGATCAGACTGTGCTGATGTGAAGTTTTATCTCAATCTATTTGGTCACATTTGCCTAATATAATTAATTCCTTCTTTTGAACCTGGCTCATGCAATATTTTGTTCCAGGTGTATTAAAGACAAGTGCCAGTCCAGAAGTTGGGCGTCGCCCAAACAGCGCCAACCTCTCGAGTATAGATTCGGAGTCCTGGATGTCAGACTCGGTGATGAGTTCCTACGCATCCGACTCCTCCATGCTGTTTGATATGCAAATACATCCAAAAGGTGAGCCATATAACCCTTTCCCATATACAGACACTTTCTGATTCCTCTGCAACAGATGACTTTTGAAAACATCGTGGTAAAAGAAGAAGTTGCTCATAATTAGCAATTTTCCTTTGGGCACAATGTTTTCATCTCTATTCTAAAACTAAATTTATATGTAAAGAGAGTTTCGATATTTTCCTCGAGTTGACTTCAAAGTGGAAAAGGACTTAAACATTGTTACTATGAAATTTGATTTTGAAAAAAGGCCAAATAAAATAAGTTAATGACTGAGGCTTTAACTTTAACCCTTTCCCACATACAACAAATCTGCAGCTGACGACTTTGAGCATGTTAGCAAAACCCCAGAATATCTTTTTTTTAGCAATTACTCCTTTTACCACAATGTTTTCAAAAAGCTGTGTGCTGCAGAGGTGTCAGAAAATGTCTATATGAGGGAAAATGTTAAAGTTATTGCATTAAAACTTACGTTTATTGTTTCTGTTTTCTTATCTGAAACTTGAATTTGATTTCAGTCACTGTCGTGGAAAAGATGAAACTTGAAGAGAAGATTAAATGGGACTGGAAGATCATATTTAAGAAGATTGGTCCAGAGTTGGCGAATTGTGTTGACAGATACATAAGGGATGCCATGACAGTCATGATTGCGCAAGAACAAGAGGAGTGGGCGAAGCATCACTCGTTGGCGAGAATGACTGTCAAAGAGAGTTTATGGGGTGGTAGACTGGACTACCCTAAAATAATCTCTAAGGTTGGTAACTTACCTTTGTATTCATGCTTAAACCCCTTTCCCACCTAGAGACACATGTTCTCGCATCTGCAGCAAACAACATTTGAAAACATTATAGCAAGAGAAGAAATTGATCATGATGTGAAATTTCTCATTTTGCAAAAATGTTTTCAACACAATTTGATAAACATGAACATTTAAAGAGAGTTAGTAGTTTAAAAAAATAGGTAAGAATATCTTGGGGTAAATTTGTCTTTTTTTCTAGCAATGTTTTCAAAAGTCGTCAGCTGCAGAGGCAACAAAATATTATCTGTTAGATGGAAAGGTGCAGTTATTGGATATAGTTATGTGTTATTCTTACTGACATTCTATCATTATGGTCTTTATGTTTCTCGTTCTATACTCACAGGGGATTGGTGAGTTTATTGAAGCGTTGGAGATGTGTGCCTTGTTCGCAAAAGCCGGAAATGATGGGGCCTTGCATGCTGTAAGATCCTCCTTTGTTGATGCCACAAACCTTTGTCTGAAGAACATACATGCTCATCTCCTCAAGGTCAGTGAATCCTTTTTACCTTACTCAACCCTTTCCCACTTGTATACACATTTTGACGCATCTGCAGCAGATTTCTTTTGAAAACTCCTGGGCTAAAGGAAAGAAAAATTTCTTGGAATGAGCAATCACTTCTGTTGCCACAATGCTTTAAACTCTATTCAATGATTTTCATTTTTTTTGCCTTGAAGTTTTAAAAATAGTTTGCTGCAAGGTTGCTGTATGTAGGAAAGGGTTAAAAGGAAATGATAGAGGGCAGTGAGCAGGTCTCACTAAGTTCAACCCTTTGTTGTGGACATTTAAAACATAGGTCAAATAATGAGTTATTTTCTATTAAAAACTCACAAGGAAAGGTTGGTTTGGAGGTCATATAATGAGGTTTAAATGGCAAGATTCTTTAACAGACATCCTATGACTAAAACCGGTTTGTCTTATGGAAGTAATAGAGTGGTGATTAGGAAGTTTAAAAAAATGTCACTCTTTTCCTCATACAGCAAATCTGCAGCTAGCGACTTTGAAAATATTTAGGCAAAAAGATACTAAATATCTATAAATGAAGGTATAATTAATTAAAAAAGTTGAAAACATTGTTGAAAAAGGAGAAATTGCTTGATATCTCCTTTTGTGAGTCATCTTTCAAAAGGCATCTGCTGCAGAAGTGTCTGAAAGCACCTATATGTAGGAAATTCCATTGCAATTTTTTTTAACAAATTTTCTTATATACTTTTCCATATGTCCAGTGATATACCATATTTGTCACTGATCAGTAATCTTTACATTTTGTAACTGGTTTAGAATTGTTGAATGTTGAAAATATTACCATAAATTCTACATTATTACTTGGTATGTTTTTTACGTAGCTATCTAGTGATATACCAGTTTCCACACCGATCGGAAATCTCTATATTATCCTGTCCAGTGCTGCCTACATCAGAAACTACTTGTTACATTATGACACTGTCCTATCTCCAGAGGAAACAAAGTAAGTTACTCATTTTTAGCTCATCTGTTTTTCAAAGGTAAAAAGTTGGGCTATTGTGATACCCTTGGCGGTGTCATTAACTGTGTCATCACAAAACTTTAACATAACCTCATACCTAAAATACAATATTTTCACATGAAACTTAGTACACATATTTCTAGGATCAATTAACATGTCTATACCAAGTCTCATAACTCTGACAGTTGCTTGGAAAGTATGTTGTGTTGAGTACTGGTATGAGAAAGCCAGGAAACGCATGAGTAGGTGAACTGGCCACCGTGATATGACTGAAAAATTGTTGAAAACGGCGTTAAACCCCAATCAATCAATTGTAATATATCTATAGGTGCTACATATTTACGAAAAAAACGCAAGATAATTATATATTTTTTTTAAAGAGCATACTTTGGCCATAAAAAAGGATTTATAAGTAATTGACTAGACAATAATAATGTAAATGTCATGTTTCTTGCATTATCAAAACATATTTGGAATTCGTATTGCTGTTGTCTATTATTTGAACTGAAAATAATAAAGTAAAGACTTCCAGAAAATCAAGGAATACATTTATAATGAACGAGGTTAAAACATGAGGGCCAAGATGATCCTTAATCGATCACCTGCATTATGGTAAAGAAGCAAATAGATCAGCCCTTTTCTGATGCCACCTGGTGACTGCCTTTACTTTACTGCCCAGACGATTTAGGAAAAGATTGTCGCCACAAGAACAATTGTTCCTTATGAGAAAGTTATCCTTTTGCCACAATGTTTGATAAATAATTATACTTTGAATGAGTGAGTCAATAGCTCATGTATAGGAATTTGGGGTCTTTCATGTTGATACCACTTTTTTGCGGGAAACGACGTCGCTCCATTGACGTTACGCCAAGATTAAGTGTAACGGAAACGACGACATGACCTTCTTTGGCTACGATACAGTCAAAATTTAGTTTCGGGCGTAGAAGGCTAATGCTGTCGGTTTTTTGACGAACGGGAAAACATATTTCTTACAGATTTCCATTTATTTTTAACTTTTCGTACAAATGTTAATTCCCACATATGACAGCAATTTAATGATCTTAAATATCGATTTTAAAAAAAATGATTAAAAAGACGACAGTAATTATCAATCCGTGTTTTTCTGCTCATTTTATACATACCTAAATAAACCGATTTAAAAAAAAATGATTAAAAAGCCGACAATAATTTTCGATCTGTGTTTTACGTCTGCTTTTTATACATATCCAAAATGGCGGCCCCCATGGATTTTTCCAGTTTCATTTCAGAAAGCTTCATGGGTTATTGAAAAAAAAAAAAAAATATATATCTCACACCTGTAACCTATAAGCGAAAAAACCCATTTATGTTTTTTTTTCGTATTAAGAATTGCTCATTATGACCATTTTCTTCTTTTTGCCACAGTTTTCAAATGTCGTCTGCTTCAGATGCATCAGAAAGCATCCATATATCAGAAAGGATTAAACTAAATTGACAATCTTTACAGTAAAAAGCCCTTCAGCCTACAGTACAAGCAGTTTGTGGAGTTGGTGGAGACTCTGACAGAACTAGTGATACAGACACACAATAACTACATATCTACCAGTGTACTACATGATGGAGCCAGTAATTTCTGGGCAGACACAAAAGAGTTTTATGAGGTATGTTTAACCTTTTCACACATAAAACAATTCTGCAGCAGACGACTTTAAAATAATCTAGTCAAATATAAATGACAGTTTAGTTATTGAATAAAGCTAAAATCGATGTGGCAAAAGAAGAAATTGCTTGTTTTGAGCAATTTCTCCTTTTGTCACTGTTTTCAAAAAGTCGCCTGTGGCAGAGGCGTCAGAAAGGGTTTATATATGGGAAAGGGTTAACCTTTTCACGCTTGCAGACACATTTTGATGCATCTGCAGACAGCTGTTGAAAACATTATGGCAGAAGGAGAAATCAACTGATAAATTTTATCTATGGTCACAAAGTTTTCAACTCTATTTGAAGAATTATTCAATCATTTATAGAAATTTCCACAATTTGTACCTTGATGTTTTCAAAGTTGTCTGCTGCAGGTTTGTTGAACATGGAAAAAGGTTAACATATTATTGCAAAACAGAACAGAAATTTTATTGCGGTCATCAGTTCTCATATACAATAAATTTGCAGCAGACAATTTAGAAAAAATAGGGAAGATGTCTATTAATCAATTTTATAAATATTGAATAAAAAATAAACCCAAAGGAAAATAAAAGTGCAAGTTTGTTACAAGTTTCTACTTTATTCCTTAAATATGTGTCATGGTTTTTTAGCAGATTTTATGATTTCTACTCTTACATTTTCTACTGAAAAAGCAGACTACCCTTAACTCATTTCAACATACATACAGCTTTTAACGCCTCTGCAGCTGACAATATTCAAAATTCTTATTCATGGAGATGTTTCACATGTTTGCCTCAAAGTCGACTGCTTAAAATACATTGTATGTGAGAAAGGGTTTAAAATATTCCAATAAAACTTCCAATTTAAAATTATTATATCGTTCAGGGGGAAAGATGTTCATTCCCAATACAGATGTGGAACTATTACCTCCGTGGGATACAGTACGATATGTGGGCTGTATGTCCGCCCAAACTCGCCCAGTCCACGTACAGTCAGATTGTACATGATTCACTACAGTTATTAGTACAAAGATACACAGCTGCTAGACCCAGCTATAGGAGAGTGGATCAGTTCAGGTTAGTTTTGCCATTTTCCCACATGTAGACGCTTTCTGACGCCTCTGCAGCAGACGACTTTTGAAAACACTCTGGCAAAAGAAGAAATTGCTCATAATGAGCAATTTCTCCTTTTACCACGGTATTTTCAACTTCATTTGATAATTCAACTCTCATTAACTGGGATTTTTCACACTTTTGCCTAGACGTTTTCAAAGTGGTCTGCTGCAGATTTGTTTTATGTGGGTACTAAATGGAATCCTTTCATCGGTTTGGTTGTGAAATTAGAAAGATATTGAAGAAAATACATATTTCATAATTAAAATAAATTTAGTGAATAAAGTTGAAAACATTTTGAAAAAATTGAGAAATTGCATGCTTTGAGCAATTTCTCAGGGAATCCACTGTGGTATAGTGATTAGCGCGGGGATTTGAAACCAGGCTTCCCGAGTTCGATCCCCAGTCATGGCCCAAGGGTCATGGTGGAGTGCCATTGGGCAAGGCACATTTCCTAGCCTAGTACTGGTTTGTTTACCCAGGGATCATGAAAAAGTGAACTGTCACCATGATATAACTGAAATAATGTTGAAAATGGCATAACACCCCAATAAATCAAATTGAGCAATATCTCCATTAGTCACAATGTTTTCAAAGATCATCTGCAGCGGTAGACTTCCTACATACAATGAATCTCCAGCAGATAACATCGAAAACATATTGCCAAAGACGTGAAAAATCATCCATAAACAAGGGTTTAATTATTATATGGATTTGAAAACATTGTGGCAAAAGTCGCCTGCTGCAGATGCGTCAGAATGCGTCTGCAAGTGGGAAAAGGTTAAAGAGATGTGCTACATGAAAACTAACCTTAGCGTTATTAATACACTTGTAAAAAAGATCTGCCTGCTGCACATGCATTTTGTCAGATCCAAATAGACACTTTCTTCAAACCTTCTATGATTTATTTCGCAAATAGTGTAGAGTCAGATTATACTGTTGGATGAGTTATCTGATCAGGTACTACACTGGTTGAAAGAGCCTTAATATTTGTTTTTCGCAGAGTTGTTTTTGAGATATTTTAAAAGCAGTTTACACTTTGAAATATATAGATGTTTTTCGATATTTTTTGTGTATGTGTTTTCCAAGTTGTCTGCTGCAGATTTGTTGTATGTGGAAAGAAGTTAAATTCAACATATTTCCCACATATAGACGCTTTCTAATGCCTCTGTAACAGAATACATTTAAAAACATTGTGACAAAAGAAGAAATTGCTCAAAATAAGCAATTTCTCCTTTTGACACAATGTTTTCAATAAATATGTCTTCATTTAGGGAAATTTTCCATATTATTGTTGAGATGTTTTGAAAGTCGTCTGCTGCAGATTTATTGTATGTGGGAAAGGGTTAACTAAATTATTTTTCCATTTCAGATTGGATATCATGTCGATCTTGCTGTGTGTCCATGATATGTTTTTCCCTCTCAGTAACTGCATATCAAAATGTATTGACGCGGGCCATACCCAGCTTCCACACTATTCAATACATAATCTGTGTACCACACTCCTGTCTGTCATGACTGTGGTCACCTCACCGCTAGAAACTCTCCATAAGTAAGTCAGTTGTCTTTGGCCATCAATTTCCCATATGCAGACACATTTTGATGCATTTTCAGGAGGCCATTTTTAGCTTGTCTGTTTTTCGTCAATCCGAACTTTTTCTGGCTCGCATATATAGCATCATAGGTTTTCCATGAAACTTGGCCCAAATGAGTACTGTTTGATAGGACTGTTCCTTGTCCGGCCCACATCTCAACCATGCATTATAGGATTCCCAAGTTACTGGGCACACATGTTCACCATGATATGGTGAAGTGTCAAGCACAAGACCCAGGCCTGTACCTTAAAGGTCATGACGATCCCCGGTAGCTCAGTCGGTAACGACGCGGGCTGTCAATCCAGGGGTTGTGAGTTTGAATCCCAGCTCGGCCAACTTTCTTTCCAATGATTGACAAAAGTCAATGCGACATGCGTCATTCGTCTTCCACCAATGGGCTAAGTCTATGTGGAAAAGCAGCCAGTTGCTTGGGAAGATTGTTGTGTGGAGTACTGGTGTGAGAAAACCAGGAAATGCATGAGTAGATGAACTGGCCGCCGTCATATAACTGAGAAATTGTTAAAAACGGCGTTAAACACCTATCAATCAATCAATCAACTTAAAGGTCATGGTCACACTTATTAGAGATCAAAGGTCAAAATGAGAAACCATGCATTATAGGATTACCAAGTAACTAGGCACACATGTTCACCATGATGAGGTGATGATGGCAGAAGAGAAAACAAATTTTGCAAAAAATCAGACTATTCTCATTTAACCTTTTCCCACTTGTAGACGCATTTTGATACATATGTAGCAGACAGTTTTTGACATTACTGTTCTAGAGTTGGATGCTGTGTCAGCTACAATTATATGTTTGGTAAACTTCTCAATAAGATCTAAACAAAAACTCACTTTCCTATGGTTTCCTATGTTTTTGTCCACTACTGACAACACTTCAAAAGATATTCAGTTTAATGTCTTTCAATACATGTGTCGGTGTGTTAAATTAATCCTATGTTAAATATGCCTGAACCTTTCATACACAAGACATACTAAAATGATGTATGTTAAACTTCAGAATAATATGGTTCTCAAAAATAAACACAAAATTATTGTACTTTTGACATTTAACAACAGCTTCTGTATCACAGAAGGCCCTTAACCAAATTGCTATCAGGTCAACTCTGTGTTGCAATTGCATTGAAGAGCACTATGTCTGTGATAAAACCTTTGGAGCGGGTATCAACATGTTGCCTGTGGGCATCTAGTTCCTTTTGTGTTGTGCGTATGTAATTTCGAAGTGTATTAGGTTTGACGCATTTTGATTTTTTTTGCAGCGGATGACTTTTGAAAATAATGTGGCGAAAAAGAGAAACTGATCATAATGAGCAATTTCTCCTTTTGCCACAATGGTTTCAATTTTAGTTTAATTATCAAACCACAGTTGTGCGAATTTTTGAGTGTGGATTTTTAAAAATCATCTCAGACGAAAACAACAGCGTCATTATTATCATTGTATATGAACCATATAGAGAGACTATTTGTAGTGGATTTTCCAAATTGTCTCGAACGAATACAATACCGTCTTTATTTACTTTCTTTTAAAGAGATTTTTTATATTTTAGTCTTTTTGTTTTCCATGTCGTCCGCTGCAGATATCGAGGGCTTGGCGTGAAACGGTTGTAACTAAAAACCTATTTTGAAAACCCTGGTTTAGGGGCAATTTTGACCCTTTTGTAAACAATGCAAATTTAGGTGCCATTGCTCAGAACGAGCAATGGCACCTAAATTTACATTGTTTACCAAGAAAAGTGATTTAACGCTTATAAAGACTTTATGGTGAGGTGATTAACCTTGGTAAAAAAATACCAATTTTAGATACAACCGTTTCTCGCCAAGCCCTAGATATGTTGTATGTGGTAAAGGGTTATTTAAATGTTTCAGAGTGAACAAGAAAGGATACAGGTACCGACAGAAAAGGAAGAGTTACCAACAGTCAGATAGAGGCTGTAACACAAACTGGTTGTCATGGATACAGTCAAACCTCATGGAAAAAGGAGTGAAATGGTAAGTTTCTTAGTTTGCTCTCTCATACCATTTTAAACTGTTCATTATTAGACAGAATGTTTGTGTTTCTTTCCAATTACTTAACCCTTTTCCCTCATACATCAATTCTGCAGCAGACTACTTTAATAACATGCCTAATTGCTTTTGGTAACTTCCTTTAAATGAATGTACAAAAATTGAAAAGAGTTTAAAACGTGGTGACAAAAGGAGAAATTGCTCGTTTTGAGCAATTTCTTCTTTTGTCTCCATGTTTTCAAAACGCCGTCTGGTGCAGAGGCATCAGAAAACTTCTATATGAGGGAAAGGGTTAAAATGTTGCAGGAGCTGCAAAGACTAAGATGTTTAACCCTTTCACACATACAGACACTTTCTTACGCCTCTGCAGCATACATATTTTTTTGTGATGAGCAATTTCTACTTTTGCCAAAATGTTTTCAACTTTACCTAATAACTGTTCCTTCATTTATAGAGAATCTTTATTTTGTCGATATGTTTTTAAAGCCGCCTGCTTCAAATTTGACATATGTGGGAAAGGGATAATTATAGCCTCATAAACTACGAATGTGGCTTCCCTTTTAATGTAAAACATAGATTGTCCAAAGTACAACCTCAGAGTACTAGATAAGGAAAAGTAAACTGGTCTTTTCCCTTATTCTTTTCTCTTATTATTCATCAAAACCATATGTTGTGGGTACTCAAAAGAATCTTCTCATTGAGACGATTCTTTTGAGTACCCACAACATAAGTTTGAGTGTCAAATAAGGATTTTAGAATGTGTAATACGCACCTAATCTAGATCTCTGACAACACTCACTGGATCGTACTTACATGTAAATATATTTTCTGTGGTGGAAAAAGGCAATGAGATGAAGTTTCGAGTGCAGAAACAGTAACTCCAGATTCATTCATGCTTGCATGATGAGGAATTATATTTATTTTTTATTTGATACAAAAAGATTTTACATCTTACAAAAAACAATGTTTAACCTTTTCCCACTTGTGAGGCATTTTGACACATCTGCAGCAGACGGCTTTTTGTGTCACCTGCGTAGCATGGTGGGCACTTAGGGATTACTTTTTTTTTTATCCGGCGTCTGTCTGTCCGTCCGTCACACTTTTTCGTCACGTCACGTCACGTCACGTCACACTTTCAAATTTTCAAATAACTTTTTTTCTACTCAAGGGATTGAATTGAAACTTCTGGCAATTGTTTATATTAACATTTGTGATGGCTTCACAAAAGAGGGATAATCCAAATATTATTATATCAGACTTATTGCCCCTTTTCTGTCAAAAATTATTTCATTCATATTGTCAAACTTTTTTTACTCAAGGGATTGAATTGAAACTTCTGGCCAATATTTTTTATTGGTACACAAAAGGGGGATAATCCAAATATTTATTGTGTCACCTGCGTAGCATGGTAGGCACTTAGGGATTACTTTTTTTTTTGTCCGGCGTCTGTCTGTCTGTCGTCACACTTTTTCGTCACGTTTTCAAATAACTTTTTTTCTACTCAAAGGATTGCATTGAAACATTTGACAAATGTTTATATCAATGTGTGTGATTGGTTCACAAAAGGGGGATAATCCAAATATTTTTATATCAGAGTTATTGCCCCTTTCTGTCAAAAATTTAAATTTTCAAATTACTTTTTCAAATGACTTTTTTTCTACTCAAAGGATTGGATTGAAATTTCTGACAAATGTTTATATCAATCTTTGTGATGTGTTCACAAAAGGGGGATAATCCAAATATTTTTTATATCAGAGTTATTGCCCCTTTTCTGTCAAAAATTAAAATTTTCTGACAAGGCCCCTGCAGGTGACACATGTGCTCCGGGGAGCACTCCATTCTAGTTAAAACAATGCAACAAATTAGAAAATTGTCATTTCAATAACTGTACTCATATTTTAAGAAATATTCTAAACTTTTGCGCAGATGATTTAAAAGATGTCTGCTGCAAATTTGTTGTATGTGGGAAAGAGTAAAAAGATTTTTGTCAACTGCAGTTGTGTCAAAAGTTGCTCATATCAGGGTACTGATGGTAAACATATGTGGAAGACAGTGGTACAGTGGTAGAGGCTCTGCCTTTCTTACCAAAGGTCCCAGGTTTAAATCCAGTGATGAGCAGGTTCTGCATTCAGAATTTTTCCACACAAATGGTGCGAGTACTGGTTATGCCTCCAGGAAGCAGACATAGACTGTAATTAGTGATTAACATAAGCTTTAAGCTTATTCTGCAATTGATGTAAAATAAATAAGTTTTGATTAAACATCTGTTTTACAGTTATGAAGACATGAGAACGACTACTGCGGTTTATTTACACACCAAGTTGTTATTGAGTCAACCGGAAACCAGCTATCCTCTCACACTTCAGGTTGGTACCATTCTTATCCCAGACGGAAGTATATGAGCTGTGCTTTTATGGAAAAGCAACCTTACTTGTTAGCTAGTATTTTGTACTTACTCACTTTTTTTCAAAACCGTTACAGATATTGCTTGTTTACCATCATGACATCCATCTGTGGTCAAAAGAAGGTAACTCTGTTAAGGAATTACAGTTCCGAAAATATTGTATCAGCTAATGAGTTTATATTTTTTGCAGGCATTTTTCATGAAGGACTTCACACTCTCCATCTTGTTTCTCACACAAGCATCCATGTCGGTGAGGAGCTCTGAAGACCAAAAATCAAAACCTCTGCGTGATACAGAAGATGGCGGTAGCCCACTTGCAGCAGAGAAAACCTCAGGAAGAATTTTATTGGTTAAACAGTTCATGGGTTCCATGCTGCGTGTGTTGTTGCATGCCTCCCCGTACACTGATGGACTGTACAAAGTGATAGAGCCTGTGATAGAAAGGTACATAATTATACCCCCCACAAACAAGTTTTGGTGGAGTATATAGGAATCACCCATCCGTCCGTCTATCTGTCCATACGTCTTGGAAGCGCAACTCCTCCTTAATGGCTGGACCGATTCTGATGTAATTTTACACAGTTGCAGTACACAACCTGAGGATGTGCATGAAGTAAGATTATCCCGGTCGGAAATATATCTGTCCGTCTGTCTGTCTGTCTATATGTCTTGTAAGCGCAGGACGGGGGGTATCCTTTTGTGAGTTCACTCACAGTTCTAGTTCTGAGCCTAGTTAATCCTTTCCCACCTGCAGACGTATTTTGACGCAATAGCAGCGGACGACTTTTGAAAACATTGTGACCAAAGGTAAAATTACTCATGATGAGTAATTTTTCCTTTAGTCACAATGTTTTCAACTCTATTTAAAAATCCAACTCTTATTATACCCCCAAAAAACAAAGTTTTGGGGGGGTATATAGGAGTCACTGTGTCGGTCGGTCGGTCGGTCGGTCGGTCGGTCGGAAGCCAAATTTTGTCCGGACCATATCTTAACAATGCAACATAGGATTTGAACGAAACTTCATAGGATAATACAACACATTGAGAGGAAGTGCGGTGTACAGGAACCATAACTCTATTTTATCTAAATACAGAGTTATTGCCCTTTGTTACTTTTTCTTATTCGTAGAGTCTTGTCCGGAGCATAACTTTAAAACTAATTGTTGGAATTTAATAAAACTTCATAGGATGATACAACACATTGAGAGGAAGGGCAGTGTATAGGAACCATAACTCTATTTAATCTAAATAAAGAGTTATTGCCCTTTGTTACTTTTTCTTGTCCGGATAAATACTTAATAACTAACAGATGGAATCTAATAAAACTGCATACAATGGTAGAGCATAATCAGAGGAAGTGCAATGTACAAGAACCATAACTCTAATTTACATAATTACAGAGTTATTGCCCTTTGTTACTTTTTCTTATTCGTAGAGTCTTGTCCAGAGCATAACTTTAAAACTGATTCTTGGAATTTATTAAAACTTCATAGGATGATACAACACATTGAGAGGAAGTGCAGTGTACAGGAACCATAACTCTATTTAATCTAAATACCGAGTTATTGCCCTTTGTTACTTTTTCTTGTCCGGAGAATTACTTAATAACTAACAGATGGAATCTAATAAAACTGCATACAATGGTAGAGCATAATCAGAGGAAGTGCAGTGTACAAGAACCATAACTCTAATTTACATAATTATAGAGTTATTGCCCTTTGTTACTTTTTTCTTATTCGTAGAGTCTTGTCCAGAGCATAACTTTAAAACAAATTGTTGGAATTTAATTAAACTTCATAGGATGATACAACACATTGAGAGGAAGTGCGGTGTACAGAAACCATAACTCTATTTTATCTAAATACAGAGTTATTGCCCTTTGTTACTTTTTCTTGTCCGTAGAATTACTTAATAACTAATAAATGGAATCTAATAAAACTACATATAATGGTAGAGCATAATCAGAGGAAGTGCAGTGTACAAGAAACATAACTCTACTTTACATAATGACAGAGTTATTGCCCTTTGTTACTTTTTCATATTCGTAGAGTCTTGTCCGGAGCATAACTTTAAAACTAATTGTTGGAATTTAATAAAACTTCATAGGATGATACAACACATTGAGAGGAAGTGCAGTGTACAGAAACCATAACTCTATTTAATCTAAATACAGAGTTATTGCCCTTTGTTACTTTTTTGTCCAGATGTGTTTAAAGTTGTCTGCTGCGGATTTGTTGTATGTGAGAAAAGGGTCAACCCATGACCACATGCAAATACTTCCTGACACCTCTGCAGCAGACGATTTTTGAAAACATTTTGGCGAAAAGAGAAATTACTCATGAGCAATTTCTTCTTTTGTCACAATGTGTTCAACTTTTTTCAATAATTATGCTTTCATTTATTGATATTTTTTTACATTTTCACCTAGACATTTTCAAATTTGTCTGCTGCAGATTTGTTGTATGTGGGAAAGGGTTATTTAGATATTCTTATTCTTATCACAGGGCAAAATGGAGCTTTGTCTACGGATGAAAATGACACACACCGATAGAATATTTATGGGACTAATATGAGTTGTGATCCAAGAAAATCAATTTTTAACCCCCCTTTAACCCCCTACACAAAATCTGCTGCAGACGGCTTTGGAAATATCTGAAAAAAAATATTGGAAAAACTCTAAAAATTAATGGGTAATTAATTAAAAGAGTAATAAAAAATGTGGCAAAAGAAGAAATTGCTCATTATGAGCAATTTCTTTTTTTGCCACAATGTTTTAAAAAGGTCTTCTGCTGCAAAGGTGTCTGAAAACATCTGTCTGTGGGAAAGGGTTAAGATATATACGACAAATGCACACTTATATGTTCCTGTCTGTCCGTGCTATCCATACATGTGTATCTATATGTACATTGTTTGTCAGAGGTTTTCAGGGACCTTTTGTGAGTAATTTGTGAACAGTGCAGAGCCAGGTCAAATTACGTTATGCCTCAGTGGTGTAGTGGTAGAGTGTCTGCCTCAGGTGGGAAAGTTGCAGGTTCGATCCCCGGTCGGGCATACCAAAGACTTTTAAAATCGTAGTAATGGCTGCCCTCCTTGTTGCTCAGGGTTGTGGGATTAGAATTACGACTAACTGGCTGGTGTCAGGATAAATGGACTGATAGCTTAACCAGGAATTACTTGATATAACTGGAAAAATGTTGAAAGCGGCACCAAACAGTCAACCAATCTACACTGCTTGTCAGAAGTTTCCTGTAGCCTACTGTGAGTAATTTATGAACAGTGCAGAGCCAGGTCAAATTATGTAATGCACTAGTGGTGTAGTGGTAGAGCATCTGCCTCTGGTTAAGAAGGCCGCAGGTTCGATCCCCGGCCAGGTCGTACCAAAGTATGTTGCTGTGTTGAGAACGTGCAAACTATTTTAGAAAGAATATTAGTTACCCATGCTTTTCTTCCTACAATTCTTTGTACTCTGCTTTAAAAACTAGAGTTTAACCCTTTTCCACTTGTAGACGTATTTTGACGCATCTGCAGCCGGTGACTTTTGAAAACATTGTGACAAAATGAGAAATTGCTCATAACGAGCAATATCACCTTTTGCCACAATGTTTTCAACTTTTTTTCAGTACTTATACTTTCTTTTATAGAGATTTTCCATGTTTTTGAAAGATTGTTTTCTACGTCATCTGCTGCAGATTCATTAAGTTTATTTATTCTTCTCTGTTCATTGGTAGGTTGGAAAAAGTCTATAAGTAGCTGTTGGGAGATAAACTGTTAATGGATAAAATTGTTTTACATTTCAATTTGTAGAAATCAAGAATGGACCTGTCTAGACGCAAAACATATTCCCGGTAAAGACATGTCTGTGAGTATTAATTTGCTACATTTAACCCTTTCCCACATACATACACATTATCACGCCTATGAAGCAGACGACTTTTGAAATCATTGTGGCCAAAGGAGAAATTGCTAATAATGAGCAATTTCTCCATTTGCCACAATGATTTCAACACTAGTCAGAAACTTTATTTTCATTTATTGACATGTTCTTTAGTTTTGTCTTGATGAATTTAAAGAATTCTGCTGCATATTTGTTGTATGAAGGAAAGGGTTAGTATATGAACAAAAATAAGTTTCTTTCTTTAATTGCAGCAGATGGCTTTTTGAAAACATAGTGACAAAAGAAGAAATTGCTTAAAACAAGCAATTTCTCCTTTTGCCACAATGTTTTCCACTTTTAAGTTATCCATTCAATCATAGAGATTTTCTATTTTTTGTCAAAACTTGTTCAAAGTCGTCTTCTGCAGAATTGTCGTATGAGGGAATGTGTTAACCCTATAATTGTTAAATAGTGTCCAATCAAATGCAAATGAATCAAATGCGTCTCTGCAAGTTTATAATGTAATTTAATGTTACGTAATTATGGAAACCAATTGCTCTGATTGAGCATAAGCTTTTTAGTTTTTAAGACCCATTTGATTGAGTACACTAGATCATGTACAATCATCTGAAAGGTGCAGATACATTCAAGAAACAAAGTTAGATACAAGAGAGCCTGGGTGCGATACCCTAGCTCTTTCCGAAAATGAACCCTTTGTTCTTTAACCCTTTCCCTCATATAGATGCTTTCTGACGCCTCTGCAGAAGACGGCTTTTTGAAAACATAGTGACAAAAGAAGAAATTGCACAAAATGTGCAATTTCTCCTTTTGCCACAATGTTTTCCACTTTTTGTCATAGGTTATCCATTCAATTATGGAGATTTTCTATGTTTTGACAAAATACGTTCAAAAGTCGTCTGCTGCAGAATTGTTGTATGAGGGAAAGGGTTAACCTTTTCTTTCATACAACAAATATGCAGCAGGCAACTTTGAAATTATCTTTGAAAAACTATGAAAAATATCTTCAAATGAAAATAAAATAATTGAAAAACTATGAAAAATATCTTCAAATGAAAATAAAATAATTTAAAAACTATGAAAAATATCTTCAAATGAAAATAAAATAATTAAAAATAATTGTGGCAACAAGAGAAATTGCGCATGATGAGCTATTTTTCCCTTTGCCACAATGTTTTCAAAAGTCGTCTGCTGTAGAGGCATCGGAAAGAATCTGTTTGTGGGAAAGGGTTAACATGCTCAGTGTTTAGCACCATTACTCGGTCTGAAGTGATAAAAAAAATTCCACGCACCTCGTAGTGCAATACAAATCTATCTAGGTATGTGTCACTTTTGGAACATAACATTCACTATATTTTTTGTTAGATGTTTTAAAAATTAAAAACTATAACAGTAACACGAGTCCTAGCTTCTCAATAAGGACAGTAGAGATGGTATTTTCGACAGGGTAACTTTAATACATGTTTAATTTTTCAGATACCTGTTTGGCTTAATTGTCTACTTGATTGTCTGAAAACTTTTAATCAAAGGTAAGAATAAAATTCAATCTGTATGTTTTGATTCTTTAAATTACCCCCTGTCTTTCTTATTAAACCTTTCCCACGTACAACAAAGCTGCAATATAGACTTTGAAAAAATCAAAGTGAAAGTGCGATACCCTAGCTCTTTCTGAAAATGACCCCTTGGTTCTTTAACCTTTTCTCACATACAACACTTTGAAATTATCTTTGCAAAACTATGTAAATTATCTATAAATGAAAATAAAATAAATGTAAATAATTGAAAACATTCTGGCAAAAGGTGAATTTCTCCATTTGCCGAAAAGAAATCAGAATTAATTATATGAAGAAGAAATAAATTTTGTACTTGTAATTCTATCGCACATGTAAATGCATATGCAGCAGACAAGTTTTGAAAACATTGTGGCAAAAGGAGAAATTGCTCATAATTAGCGATTTCTCCTTTTGCCATAATGATTTCAACTCCATTTGATAAGTATACCTTTATTTATGGAGGTTTGTTATATTTCTGTATAGGTGTTATTGAAGTCATTTGTTGTATGCGGAAAAGGGCTAAATATTCCATTATGAATATGTTTTGAAACAGAAAATACAAACAAAATATTGTTCATTTCATCAGTGATATAGGGACTATTGCTTCACTAATTTAATATATATATCAGGGTTTTAATATCTGTGATAGACTGTGTGATTCATCACAGTGAAGACAAACACATACAGCCCATATCATATGTGATACAGGAACTCCTGATTAACATATATAATACATATGTCAGGGTTTTAAGACCTGTGATACACTATGTGATTCATCACATTGAAGCCAAGCACATACAGCCTATATCATCTGTAATAGAGGAACTCCTGATTAACATATATAATACATATTTCAGGGTTTTAAGACCTGTGAAAGACTATGTGATTCATCACATTGAAGCCAAGCACATACAGCCTATATCATCTGTAATAGAGGAACTCCTGATTAACATATATAATACATATTTCAGGGTTTTAAGACCTGTGATAGACTGTGAGATTAACTTATATCATACATATGTCAGGGTTTTAAGATATGTGATAGACTATGTGATTCATCACAGTGAAGACAAACACATATAGCCCATATCATCTGTAATAGAGGAACTCCGGATTAACATAATATAAAACATATTTCAGGGTTTTAAGACCTGTGATAGACACAGTGAAGACAAACACATACAGCCCATATCATCTGTGATAGAGGAACTCTGGATTAACATATATAATACATATTTCAGGGTTTTAAGACCTGTGATAGACTGTGTGATTCATCACAGTGAAGACAAACACATACAGCCCATATCATCTGTAATAGAGGAACTGCCATGTGGATGTAGATCTCAGGCTACTACCACTCCAAGGTCATCTAGAAAATCAGAAGGTAGATATACATTATCTAATTTGGATTTGTTATAGCATAAATACATTTAACCCTTTCCCACATACAGCAAATCTGCAGCAGACGACTTCGAAAAGTGTTTGCAAAAATATGGAAAATCTCTATAATTACTGAAAAAAAGTTGAGCAATTTCTCCTTATGTCATAGTGTTTTCAAAAGTCGTCTGCTACAGAGGTGTCAGAAAGCGTCTATATGAGGGAAAGGGTTAAATCAAATTATATCCTGGAATGGATCTGACTTGTGTAGCAGCAGTTCTGACTGCTCACCTTAGCAATCAGAACTGCTGCTGTACTGTTTTTTGATCAGGATTTTGTGACTGGCTTGGTTTTCAAATTGTTGTCAGATGCATGCCTGTTAAATTATCAAACTTACATATGTAAAGGTCAATGAGAGGAAATGTAAATATTCAATGGTCAGTAACTGTAGCTTTTTTCCCTGTCAATATCAACATTTTTAGCTTGTCTGTTTTTCAAAGAAAAGAAGTCGGGATATTGTGATATCTGAGACGTCACCAAATTTTAACCTTACCTAAAAAAAACACCTCAAAAACCGTTCAATATTTTCAAATGAAACTTGGTACACTTGTTCCTAGGAACAATATGCATGTCTATACCAAGTCACATAGCTATGGCTTTAATAATAATTCAGTAATGCCCCTTTTTTTACTTAGAAAAAAAAAAAAAACAGAAGAAGTTTGGTGTTCGCTCTTTGGCACTCTTGTTATGATAGTGAAATGCACATGTAAACTCTATTTGATGCATCTGCAGTAGACAATGATTGAAAACATACCGAAAGGAGAAATTGCTCATGCTACAATGTTTTCAACAATATTTGATAGTTATACTTCTGTTTTTGAGATTTTCCATATTTTCCCTAGATGGTTTAAAAATCATCTGCTGCAAATTTGTTAAATGTTGGTAACATTTATTTAATGATTTTTGTGACTCAGCCACTGCAGACGTCTTTGGAAAAAAAAGTGAGAAAATGAGAAATTGTTTAATATTGGCAATTTGTCTTTTTTCCACAGTTCTTTTCAATTCTGTAACAAAACTGTACTAGAAATGTAGATCTACTTCCAGTTTTCCAGATATAAATTATTATTCATATCAGAAGTTTTCAGAGGAGATGACGTCTTAAATCATTTTATATGGTGACTATAAATTAACAAATTCCATTCATTCGTTATAATTTCAGAAGGTAAAGACCTGATTGACACTGTGTTGAAGTTGTTGATGCAGCAAATCTCCGAGGATGTCTTCATTTTACCCTCATCTCTGTGTGTGATGTTCAAAGCTTTGGAACAGCAGTGCGTCACCAAGGGCATCCGGACACCGCACCATTGTGTTGGCTTGAAGGTCGGTTGGTTCTATGTGGTTTTATTATACAATTTTGTATCTCTTTCCTCAGGTTTTAAGTCAAATCACAATACTGCCTGTAACCCTTTCCCTCATACAGATGCATTTTGACAACTTTTCAAAACATTGTGACAAAATGAGAAATTGCTCATAATAATCAATTTCTCTTTTTGCCATTTTTTTGTCAACTTTATTAGCTCGACTTTTGAAAAAAACGAGAGCTATTGTCATGACCCTGGCGTGGTCGTCAGCGTCGGCGGCGGCGGCGGCGGTGTGGTCGTCCGGTTAAGGTTTTTTGTTCAGCTCAGCTTTTTTTCTGTTTTCTAACAAACTACTACTGTTAAAGTCACTAAACTTCATAAATATAATCATAATATGTTAAATAATAAAAGTATAAAGCTGGAAATCTTTATTTGTTTCACTTAAAACTTCAAAACGTAAGGTTAAGGTTTTTTGTTTAGCTCGGGTTTTTGACAATTTTTTACTCATGATTTTTCATATCTTAAAAACTTTTCTTTTTTTTTGCTTGAAACTTTACAAACTTGCTGAGTGTCTTAAGTTGACCTTATATAAGAAGTTTTTCGTAACTCTGTAAATAGTATTGACAAAATTATCTCCCCATTTCGATTTAGAAAATCTACTTTGAAGGGAGAAAAATGGTGATAACTGAAACACAATTTAACCTATAGCTTTGAAACTTCCTAAACTTATTCAATGTCTTAACATAACTTGATAGAACAAGTTCCATAACCCTGAACTTAATATTGACCAAATTATCCCCCCTTTTGGACTTAGAAAATCTACACTGAAGGTGTTGTCATCCGGTTAAGGTTTTTTTTAGCTCGACTTTTGAAAAAAAAAGAGCTATTGTCATGACCCTGGCCTCGTCGTCGTCGGCAGCGGCGGTGGCGTGGTCAAGTTTTTTTTTCTTTTTTTCTCCCTATCAGTCGAGCGTCTGTGCCGTACGCGGTGCTCTTGTTTAATAAAAGTTCTTTCATTTATAGAGATTTTTTCATATTTTTGACTTATTGTATTTCAAAGTCATCTGTTGTATGTGTAAAAAGGGTTAAGCAGATCCTGACACTATCACATCAGACAAAATACTATCTTGCTTTGGAAAGACTAGATAAGAGTTTTATGTGCTAATGATATTCTAAATGTCTTTCAGATATTGGCCTTGTCTTTACGCGAATATTTACTGAATACGTCACAGATCTCAAATGACCTTGGTATGATGCTAACTCAGGTGGCTGTCGATCGTTTTGTCATGTTAGCAGACTGTGTCTATCATGTATTGGCTTCGGGAAAAGGTATGTCTTAACCCCACTTTCCCCCATACAACAAAACTGCAGCAGATGGCTTTGGAAACATGTAGGCAAAAAAATGGAAAAACTCTTTAAATTAATGTATAATTATTGAATAGTGTATGAAATATTGTGGCAAAACGAGATAGGTATTTTACCTTTTGCCTCAGTGTTTTCAAAAGTATCTGCTGCAGATGCATCTATATGTGGGAAAGGGATAAGATAGTTCTTTCGAAGTAAATTACTTATAATTTTTAGACTAATAATTGTTCAGAGATAATCAGATTAGTGAGCTTATGTCATGGCGAATTGTCCATCGTGCATTTGTGCGTCCGTCCGTTAATTTTTTGCTTCAAACGACTTCTCCTCCCTAACCACTTGGCTAATTGGGATGAAACTTTATAGGAAGCATCCTCTAAATGTCCTCTCCTAAATTCCTTTAAATTTTTTGGATCCATGCAAAATTCTGGTTTACATGGCAACTGAAAGAAAAAATAGTGAAAACTTAAAAAATCTTCTCCTCCGAAAGTGTCAGATAATTATATTTTCAAATAATTTTGTAGAATGTTTCTTGGGTGAACTTAAATCAGAATCCTTCAAGATGAGTTGATTGGTCCAAAAACATGGCCGCCAGGAGGCAGGGCTATTTTGCTGTATATGGCCAAATGAAAACTTAAAAAATCTTCTCCCCCGAAAGTGTTTGGCCAATTTTCAATTTCTTTTGTAGAAATGTTCCTAGGGTGACCCTCTATCAGATTCCTTCAAGCCATGTTGATTGGTCAAAAACATGGCCATCAGGGGGCGGGGCTGTTTGGAGATTTAATTTTTGCCTAATGGCCGTGGAGCGATACTGGCCCTCTTGGGCCTCTTGTTTCCTTTTGTCACAAAGCTTTCATTTATGTGCAATGATTACATATTGTTTTATGTAGTTTATCCATATTTTACCTTTTTGATTACAAAGTCTTCTGCTGCAGATTTGTTATTGGAAATATCATATCATATAAGTTAACAGTTAAGAGATCAGATATACTGCCCTTGTTGTTACACACAAGTTGTAACCAGTGGGTATAGTAGAAACAAAAGTCTTTTATCATTTGCTAGAGTAGTGAGTGGTTAATAAGGGTTCTTAGCTTACATGAACATGAAGTTTGGGTGAGCTATTCTGATCACTCAGCATCCGTCAATATCTGTCCTTCAGTAAGTTCGCACTCAAACAACTTCTCCTCCTAAACTTATTCAATTTTATTTCACAAGAATAATATTTCAAAAGTGTTCAATGAATTGAATTCCATGGAAAACCTGTTAAAACATGACAGGGGCATGGATTGTGTTCCTTATTTTTTTTATTGTATAAACTTTAAAAATCTTCTCGTGCTGAAAATAATTTGGCAAAAATATTCTTAAGAGTGAACCCAAGATTGTTCAAATTATTCCCATCTGTTGAAAACATGTCTTCTTCAGCAACCAGGTTTTCCTTATATGTATAAAGTGAAAAGTGTGGATTCATCTTGACCAAAAGAACTTGTCCAATTTAACAATCTCTCCTAAAGTGGCTGGCCAATTTTCAAATAATTTTGCAGAAATGTTCCTTGCGTGACACGATGACTCTACGAGATTCCTTCAAGCCATGGCGATTTGTAAAAAAACATGGCCCCCATGGGGCAGGCTGTTTGGAGATTTAATTTTTGCCTAATGGCAGTGGAGCAGTACTGGCCCACTTGGGCCTCTTGTTCTTATATGTATAGAGTAAAGAAGTTTTAATAAATTTGGTGAGCGATAATGGGCCCATAATAGTCCTCTTGTTTAGACCTTTTACTGTAGCTTATTTTCACGAAGTATCATTTCCTTTTTCAGTGAAAGGCAGTACAACTCCCAGGCTTGCTGGAAAGTTCTGTCGTGAAAACAAAGATTGGATCAATGAAAAAGTTCAGCTGTTGATAACATATCTCAGCAGCGAGTAAGTTTTTATGCCAATCCGAAAGATTCCAAGGTCAAAGTGTTTTCTGAAATATTGTATATAATCAATCCTCTCCCTGGTGCATACACAATTTAACCCTTTCTCACTTGCAGACGCATTTTGATGCATCTGCATCAGACGACATTTGAAAACATTGTGGCAAAAGGAGAAATTTCTCATGATGAGCAATTTCTGCTTTTGCTACAATGTTTTCAACTCTATTCGATAATTACACTTTCATGGAGATTAACCATAGTTTTACTTAGAATTGTTCAAAGTTTTCTGCTGCAAATCTTTTGTATTTGGGAAAGGTTTTAGAGTCAAACTGTTTTCTGAATTATTCCAGATAATAAACGCTTTACCCATTACAGACATTCAAACTGTGTGCCATGCATATTTCCTAGTGTATATGATTCATTCACAAACGTTAATAGGAATATATTTTTAGCTCACCTGAGCTTTGCTCAAGGTGAGTTATTGTGATCGCCTTTTGTCCGGCGTCCGTCGTGCGTCGTGCGTCGTGCGTCAACTTCTTCTCCTCAGTAACCAGTGGGTCAATTTGGATGAAACTTCACAGAAAGCATCCTCTCAATGACCTCACCAGAATTCCTTCAAATTTTTGGGATCCATGCAAAATTCTGGTTTCCATGGCAACGAAACTGAAAAAACTTCAAAATTCTTCTTCTCCCAAACTGGTTGGCAGATTTTCAAATAATTTTGTAGAAATGTTCCTTAGATGACCCTCTATCAGATTCCTTCAAGCCATGTTGATTGGTCGAAAAACATGGCCGCCAGGGGGGGCGGGGCTATTTTGCCTTATATGGCTATAGTGAAAACTTAAAAAATCTTCTCCTCCGAAAGTGTCAGGCCGATTTTCAAATAATTTTGTAGAAATGTTCCTTGGGTGACCCTCTATCAGATTCCTTCAAGCCATGTTGATTGGTCGAAAAACATGGCCGCCAGGGCGGGGCTATTTTGCCTTATATGGCTATAGTGCAAACTTAAAAAATCTTCTCCTCCAAAAGTGTCAGGCCGATTTTCAAATAATTTTGTAGAAATGTTCCTTGGGTGACCCTCTATCAGATTCCTTCAAGCCATGTTGATTGGTCAAAAAACATGGCCGCCAGGGGGCGGGGTTATTTTGCCTTTTATGGCTATAGTGAACACTTAAAAAATCTTCTCCTCCATAAGTGTCGGGCCGATTTTTAAATAATTTTGTAGAAATGTTCCTTGGGTGACCCTCTATCAGAGTCCTGCAAGCCATGTTGATTGGTCGAAAAACTTGGCTGCCAGGGGGCGGGGCTATTTTGCCTTATATGGCCAAAGTGAAAACTTAAAACATCTTCTCCTCCGAAAGTGTGTGGCTGATTTTCAAATAATTTTGTAAAAACGTTCCTTGGATGACCCTCTATCAGATTCCTTCAAGCCATGTTGATTGGTCGACAAACATGGCCGCCAGGGGGGCGGGGCTATTTTGCCTTATATGGCTATAGTGAAAACTTAAAAAATCTTCTTCTCCGAAAGTGTCAGACCGATTTTCAAATAATTTTGTAGAAATGTTCCTTGGATGACCCACTTTCAGATTCCTTCAAGCCATGTTGATTGGTAAAAAAACATGGCCGCCAGTGGGCAGGGCTATTTTGCCTTATATGGCTATAGTGAAAACTTAAAACATCTTCTCCTCCAAAAGTGTCTGGCCGATTTTCAAATAATTTTGTAGAAATGTTCCTAGGGTGACCCTCTATCAGATTCCTTCAATCCAAGTTGATTGGTCGGAAACTATGGCTGCCAGGGGGCGGGGCTTATATAGCTAAAGTGAAAAAAAAATATTAGGTGAGCGATTCCAGGGCCATCATGGCCCTCTTGTTGTTGTTGTTATCTTGGGTATGATTTCAATATTTGATTAGGCTCTACCTCAATCTTTTATAGACAAGTTACTATAATTCAAATGTATTTTCTTACAGCATATTTGACTTACCCCAAGGTCCTGTCCACCAGGGGGCGCCTTCAGAGTTTTTTGACCAGTTTTATCAATCTACGGCTAGTGACATCCTCTCTACACCCTCAGGTAACTGAGCTATACAATAACCAGCATTCAGAAATTTCATATTTAACCTTTTTCCCACATTCAGACGCTTTTGTAGCAGACAACTTTTATCAACATTGTGGCAAAAGGAGAAATTGCTCTTGATGAGCAATTTCTCCTTTTGCCACAATGTTTTCAACTTTATTCAATAATTGTTCTTACATTTATAGCCTGTATGTTTTCAAAGTTATCTGCTACAGATTTGTTGTAGGTTAACCTTTTCTCACATATGGCGGATCTGCTGTAGACGACTTTGAAAACATATAAGCAAAAATATGGAAACTCTCTAAAAAATGAAAGTAGAATTACTGAACAGAACTAAAGAGCAATTTCTCCTTTTGCCACAACGTTTTCAAAAGTTGTAAGCTGCAGATGCGTCTACATGTAGGACAGGGTTATAACCAATAATACATCAACCATGTATATCACTTTAATGCCGAGCCCCGGAACTCAGTTGGTAGCGACACAGGCTGTCAATCCAGGGGTTGTGAGTTTGAATCCCAGCTCGTCCAACATTCTTTCCGACATTTGACAAAAGTCACTGTGACAGCGTCATTTGTCTTTCACCAATTGGTTAACAGTCTATGTGGAAATACAGTCAGTTGCTTGGAAAGTATGTTGTGTGGAGTACTGGTGTGAGAAAGCTAGGAAATACATGAGTAGGTGAACTGGCTGCCATGAAATGACTGAAAAATTGTTGAAAACGGTGGTAAGCCTCAATAAATCAATCAGATCCTTCAATGGGAATAAACCTTCTAAGGATGCTTTCAGAGTACTTTTATGACTAGCTGATGAATAATCCCTTTCCTACAAACAAACAACTAATATAACCTGCAGCAGACGACTTTGAAAACATACCAGAAAAAAGCGTCTATATGAGGGAAAAGGTTAATTAACCTTTTCCTACAAACAACTTACCTGCAGCAGACGACTTTGAAAAATGTCTAGGAAAAATGTTTTACACTTTCCCACATACAGACGCCTCTGCAGCATATGTCTTTTGAAAATATTGTGGCAAATGGAGATATTGCTCATGATGATGACGTAGTGATGAGGAGTTGTTTCGATTTAAATAATGGCGGATGAGTTGAATTACAGAGCTTTAGATGAAGAATTGTACTGTTCATCGTCTTCTTTCGAAGAAAACAGCAATGAGTCAGCTATTTAGACCTAGGTAACGGTCTAGCACCTTTAGGGATCAGACCATACCAGTTTGAGTCAGTAAAACGATCTGAAACGAGCAGCGAGTCTGAAGACGAAGCAGGACGTGAAATTTTTTGTGATGAATGAAAGTATTGATAACATGCGAGAATAAATTAATTTTTGTAAAAGATTATTTCAAGAAGCATTTAAACTTTAATTATTTATATCTAGAACTACTTTTAGTTTGATTACTGTTCGTTTTGACAGGGATTTTTGTTTCTACTCCATAAGTCAAATTTAAAAACATGTTCGCGTATTTTCCTGATTTTTAATGCAGAAATGACCTATTTTCCTGTCATGATTCAAAGTCGATTCCACGAGAATAAGTTATTGAATGTCTAATGTCCTTACATTTTCATTTCTAACCATTTCCTTTTGAAGAAATAAATCGGCAATAGAAAATTGTCAACCAAAAAAAAAGTCAAATTTAAACACATGTTTGCGTATTTTCCCGATTCTCAAGGACGATTTAGTTCTTTGTTTACTTACCCTTGGTTGTTGAAACTCATTTTTCCATGAAAAGAACAATCCGGAAACGACTTCCAGATCAGAAATATCTGATTGAATGTCAGACGGGGTGAAAATAAAAACAGCTTCAGTATTGTGTAAGTGTCATAACACGCGATTCTAATTTGCTTCCGTGAATGACCCATTTTATTGCCCTTCTGATTTCTTTCCGCAGTGTAACTAGATCAATCAATCAAAGACCCGCCGGTATTGTGTAGATGAAAACAATAACCACTTATGTCAGCTGTTCATCCCTTTCCCCATTACAACAAATCACAGCAAACGATTGGGAAAATGTCAAGACAAAAATAAAGAAAATCTATAAAAAATGAAAGTATCATTATTGAATTAATTCAAATCATTGTGGCAAAAGATATCTATTAACTTTAATGCATTTAGGCTTTCTCATTTTGCTGCAATGTTTACCAAATTTGTCAGCTTTAGTTGCATCAAAATGAATCAACATCTGTGAAATCACTTGATTGTCAAATAAGATATATAAACACGACTCCTGATCGGTCAAACAAAAGAACCGACATTGCACATGTGCGTTAACCCTTTCCCCTTTCAACAAATTTGTCAACGAAATTAAAAACATCTTGACAAAAAATGAAAATTCTTTAACCCTTTCTCACGTGAAGACAATTTCTACAGCAGAAGACAAGATTCATACAGGGGTGCTTCATTGTGTTTGGGATCATTAAGCTGTGAGCGATTTCTCTCGTTTTCAAATGCTCCTGATTTTTTAACATGAAGAAAGGGATAAATGAACAACAAAGCACTGTTGTCAAGGTCATTTTTACTGCATGCGTCAGTAATTTTCCATTTGATCAGGGTAACTTAAAGCTTGTAGCATGTGGTTAATTTACTGCGAAAACATAATAATAAATACTGTGTCAAATGAAAACCCAACAATTATCGAAGTCTTTGGAGAACAGTAATGACCAAAAGCCAGCATTGCAATTATGTAAATTGATACAAACTAGCTGCCTTAAAATTTGGAAACAAAACTGATTGTCTATTTTTATGTGTCGTGGCTCAATCTTTATATGGTGCATAGTGATGTAATTGTAGAAAACCCTTGTGAAGTAATTACATTAAACAATTACAAATGGAAACGGATATTTTTCATAGGAATAAGGTAATTTTCAATCCTATCAGTTCCCGACGCATTTCATTCAACCTGGTTACTGAATATTTAAACACTACACCTGTTTGGACGCTTTTTACTAACAAACTTTATAAAGTGACACTTTGATTTAAAGTCTGAGATCCCTTTGTAAATAATCAAATTGTATGGTGATAAACTTTCGTAGGACCTTTTCACACAAAAATTTACTTGTCGGAACAAACCACGGTATGTTTTGTCGGAACTTTCCAAAGTGTTCGCGTTGAGTCGCCACTGTGAAAAAAATTCTGGACCGATTGAGATTTCAAAATTTCCTGAGCCCTGTTGTAGGGTAAGGAAAAATTGCTTATTAAGAAAATGTTCTCCTCTCGCCTCAATGTTTTCAAAAGTTGTCTGCTGCAGATGCATCAAATGGAAAATTTAAAGATTACATTCTTTAAAGGAAAGGAATATCAATTCAAAACATTAATCAATTGACGATTCTATTCCTCACTTCAGGTAAACAAGACATTGATAATTTATTCTGGATGGTCAGTAACAACGAGGAATGGCTCCAGAAACAACTGGACATTAAACTAACACTGCCATTGGTCAATTCAGAAAGGGCCTACTCGTTTCTTGTGGACATGGATCCCAGGAAAGCGAGGAATTTCAATCCCATCATTGAACAGGAGCGTATAGGCAGATGTAAATTTGACCATGTGAGTAAAAGCTGTTTATTTATTTTTATCACATGACAATGCTTGTATCCAATGTAACATACCCATTATGTATTTCTTTATATGTGACACATGTAATATAACATGACCAAATCACTATTTGTGTATTCATCCATGAATGTTTACAAAATGGCTGAGAACGTGTATCCGGTAAACACAAACGTCACGATAGATGGACGAGGTAACGGGAGCATTATCGGTTATAAAAATATCTTTTTGTGTGATTAGTTAACAGTCTATTAAGTATTACATTTTGGGACTATTTTCTGACAGCGAAAAAACGATTTTCTTTTTGTGTTTCGTCATGTGATAAAAAGAATCTGACATTCGTTGTCATTTCATAAAGTTTTTATTAAACTCGTCCAAGAAATTTGCTATTAATCAACTCATGTCAGATCCTATATATACAGTCAAACTTGTGCTAAAGACCATCGTCCCTGTCTATGGCGAACATACTTTTAGATTCCAAAATACTCATCTTCTTCACGAATGTAAATAAAGACCACTTGTGAACTAAGACCAGAAAAGTTAACAATAGTGTTAAAAGAAGCCTGTGGCGCATGCCAATATGTCAGTAATTGAAAGTGTGATGGCCACTCGAAGGGAACAAATAGGATCCTTTTAACCCTTTCCTCTGAAGCAGACGACTTTTGAAAATCATCGTGACAAAGGAGAAATTGCTAAAAACGAGCAATTTCTCCATTTGCCACAATGTTTTCAACTCTTTTTAATCATTGCACTCCAATTTATGGAGATTTTATATGTTTTTGTCAATATGTTTTTAAAGTTGTCTGCTGCAAATTTGCTGTATGTTGGAAAAGGTTAAGTGTCTCCCCTCCAAGATAGGTGACACAAAAATGGAGCTGGTACTTTTGGGTCTCTTGCAGAGCTCTAGATATTAAAGGGTCATTTTTTAACGTTTCTAAAATCCTTATTTGACACTCAAACCCTATGTTGTGGGTACTCAAAAGAATCATCTTACTGAGACATTTCTTTTGAGTACCCACAATGTGGGTTTTGGTAAATCCTTTTCCCACATACAACAAATCTTCAGCAGACGACTTTGAAAGCATAACGACAAAAATTTGAATTTTTAAATAGAGTTGAAGACATTGTGGCAAATGGTGAAATTTCTCTTTATGAGCAGTTTCGTCTTTTGTCAAATGTTTTTAAAAGTTGTCTGCTGCAAATTCGTCTAAAATGGGAAAGGGGTTAAGCAATTATAGATATATTTTGGGGGGAAAAGACCAGATTACTTCCCCTTATCCAGTCCAGCAACTGGTAACACTTGGGGGACTATTAGAAGTTTCATCTGGGTCCATAAGAGGAAAGTGAAGACTCTGGTGAGACTGTGTGAATGCATAGTCTCATCGGAGTCTTAACTGTACACAGATGCATTAAGTCCCCAAATCGCCGAATACTAATAATTTTATAATTATTACCCTCTTGGAAGAACAAGGCGTGGAGTATATTGCCTTGCACATGTCTGTCTGTCTGTTAGTAGACCAAAGCTTGTCCCCTTTATAACTGGATAATACTTCGGCCTATAGTACTCAAACTTGGCAGGGAGGTTGAGCATGACCAGTACATAACTCTATTGAGTAATAGGTCAACCATTTAAAGGACGTGCATAATGTTTAGCCCATTACCTCACAGGTGACATTTGACACCTGCCATTGAACATGACTTTTGAAAACACTGCAATAAACATGAAATTGCTCAATATTTTCAACTCTTTATAAATATAAATATTTCAGTTTTCTAGATTGTTGGATTTGTTCGTCCGATGATTGTAAAGCAGACGACTTTTAAAAAGTCATGTGAAGTAATGGCAGATCTCTAGGAATGTAGGTCAAAATCCCCTACAGCCAAAATCTCCTAGGCATACACAGACATAATCCCCTATATCATTTTTCCACTACAGACAAAATCCCCTACATGCAAAAATCCACTACAGACAAAATCCCCTAAGGAAAAAATCCCCTACTTCTAATTCCCTACTATATACATGTACATGTTACATGTCGGTTTAATATGTTATATTTGAGTATTATCATTTTAATGATTAAATTTTGTTAACTAGCTTACACAACACATTAATTTTATTTAATTGTATATTAATTAAAAAGATTAAAGACTGTTTGTTTTTATTTATGGACAAACATTGTCGGTGTGATAATCAGAGTAATCAAACCAAAATTTAGTATTTAATTATTCATTCAATAAAGTAATCAATTACAATATAATTAAAATGCCTTATAACAATTAATGCATTGATTGCATAATTTTCAATAAAAAGATTAAAGACAATTGTAATGTAGAGACTGTCTACGAGCAAATCAACCAAGGAGTCCCACCAAAGCGTCGAAAGAAGGAAAAAACCCAGAAGCACCAAAAGCGCCTTAAATGTCTATGCAGTCAATACCTTGAGAAAGAAAAGACCCTTCCTGAGTTTATGGAGGCAATTGGTAATTGTGTGAGGCTGAATTGATAATTGAATTGCAGCATTTCTTTCAAAGTAAAAAGACAGTTTTATAAACCCATATCATGATGTGCTAATTGGCTTTATTGTGAAACAGACAATACATGTTATTATATAAGTATGTGCTAATAAAAATGTAAATAAGTTTCTCTTTCTTTCACTCTCTTACCAATGAATAATTTGAAGTAGGGGATTATGTCTGTATGGGATATTGGCATATAGGGGATTTTGTCTGTAGGGGATTTTTTACATTTTCTTGAAAATGTACCTAGGGGATTTTGTCTGTAGGGGATTCTGGCCGTCCACCGATCTCTAGATATGGGGCGTTTTGCATGTTCTAAAATCCTTATTTGACCCACTAACCCTATGTTGTGGGTACTTCAAAGAATCATCTCAGTGAGATGATTCTTTTGAGTACACACAACATAGGGTTTGCTTTAATAATAAGAGGAAATTATGGTAAAAAGAGCTGAATACCCCTCCGTGTCTGGACCTCTGGTAAAGGGTTAACGCTTTCCCTCATACGACAATTCTGCAGCAGACGACTTTGAACATATTTTGTCAAAAAATAGAAAATCTCTAGAATTGAATGGATAACCTATGACTAAAAGTGGAAAACATTGTGGCAAAAGGAGAAATTGCTTGTTTTGAGCAATTTCTTCTTTTGTCACTATGCTTTCAAAAAGCCGTCTGCTGCAGAGGCGTCAGAAAGCGTCTATATGAGGGAATGGGTTAACAAACATCTCTTGTTTATTCCAGAGTGCCATATTAGCTGTGCAGCTTGACTGGGAGAAGCTGTTACAGAGTGATGTTGGCCTGAGTAACATCGGGTTCAGGGCTCTGCTGTTCAACAGACACGAGATGCAGGATGGAGCATACCTCGAGGAGAAGGAAAAGAAGCCCATTGCTACCCTCAAGTCTGTCTTTGAAAATGAACCTAGGGAATTAGGATAAACAGCATTGAATGCAACCTTAACCCTTTCCCACCTGCAGACACATCTGAAGCCGATGACTTTTGAAAACGTTCTGGCAAAAGGAGTCATAATGAGAAATTTCTTGTTTTATCACAATGTTTTCATCTCTATTCAATAATTATCTTTTCATTTATAAATAGAGACTGTCCATATTTTTTATGTAGATGTTTACGTCTGTAGTAAATGTCGGAAAGGGGGGTTAATATTAACACTATCCCAACTATAGACACATTTTTACGCATCTGCAGCAGATGACTCTTGAAAACATTGTGGCAAAAGGAGAAATTGCTCAAAACGAACAATTTCTCCATTTGCCTCAATGTTTTCAACTTTTTTCCATAATTATACCTACAATTATGGAGATTTTACATATTTTTGAATAGTCATTTTCAAAGTAGTCTGCTACAGATTTGCTGTATGAAGGAATTGAAAACTTTGTTTTAGTATAATTTCAATACAGACTGAGAAATTGTTCATCTTGAGCGTCGGCCATTTCTGCTTTTTCCATATCTTCAAAAGGCATTCTGTATCAGAAACATTTATATCCAGTACATAGTCCTCTACTAGGGAAGCCTCTGAGAAACAAAGTAACGTCTGAAAGCCTAGAAGTGCAATTCTGATACTAGTGTAAAACATTGTGGGAAAAGGAGAAACTGTTGGGTCATCCTTGCAAGCCAAAGGCCAAATTAATCCTTGACTTTCCCATATCCCTCGGCCAAGAAACTTTCTCAGCTTTTTAAATTCATACCTGATACTTTTCATATATATTTTTTGGCCGGATTGCTTAAGCAATTCCGGTCTATAGATTGGCGATGTCCGTCTGTCCGTCTGTCTGTCTGTCTGTCTGTCTGTCTGTCTGTCTGTCCGTCAACATTTTGGTTAAAGTTTTAGGTTAGGCAAAATGGTTAAAGTTTCTGGTTAAGCAAAATCTCAGCACAAGAAAGGGTTGCAAACTTGAAACTTTGCCTGAAGGTAACCAGTAACAAGTTCTATTGATTTCTATTGTTACTTTGACCTTGACCTTAGTTTGTCGATTTTCAAGGTCAAATTGCCGACAATCCGGCCTTACCGTCTTCAGCGGTTTCTTGTTTATTCTTTGCTCGAGTTGCCTTTCGGGAAAATTCTAAATCTTGAATATCAGGTATTTGGATGAAGTCACTCTTAGTGGCAGCTCTTGTCAAGGTCAGTCTTTTTCCTTTACCCCTCTCCCACAGACGAATATGCAGCTGATGACTTTTGAAAATATTATTGACAAAAGCAGAAATTGCTCTTTTCATTTATAAATATTTTTCACATTTTAACAAAAATGTGTTCAAAGTCGTCTGCTGCAGAATTCCTGTATCTGGGAAATGGATGGATGGTTAAATTGCAGCTGGTGGATTGTGATTTGTATTTTATATCAGTTTTTATCATATAATTATGTACCAGGATTTAATGAATTAACTCTGTGATAATAAGTGCAATAATCTTTAAACCCTTTCCCACTTACATACACATTCTGATGCGTTTGAAGCAATCAACTTTTGAAATCATTGTAGCAAAAGAAGACATTGCTCATGATGAGCAATGTCTCCTTTTTGCCACAATAATTTAACTCAATTCAAGGATTATCCTTTTATTTATACAGATTTTCCATATTATGCCTTCAAGTTTTTGAAATCGTCTTCATCAGATTTCGAGGGCTTGGCGTGAAACGGTTGTAACTAAAATCGGTATTTTTTTACCAAGGTTAATCACCTCGCCATAAAGTCTTTATAAGCGTTAAATCATTTTTCTTGGTAAACAATGGAAATTTAGGTGCCATTGCTCGTTCTGAGCAATGGCACCTAAATTTGCATTGTTTACAAAGGGGTCAAAATTGCCCCTAAACTAGGGTTTTCAAAATAGGTTTTTAGTTACAACCGTTTCACACCAAGCCCTCGATTTGCTGTATGTGGGAAAGGGTTAATTAACTTTTTCCCACATGCAGAAGTAATTGCAGCAAGCAGCATAAAACATTTGGCATATGCGGAAAGTTTCTCCTTTTGCCACATTGTTTACAAACTTTATTCACTAATTATACTGTCTGTCATGTTCTGCTGCAGATTTGTTGCACGTAAGAGATGGAAAGGGTTAATTAGTTCTTTTGATTGATTTGAATAATCCGTCCTTGTTATAACCATTTAAACCTTCGATTAAATTTAAATTTCGATTCATCTTCAGCAGGCAACTTTCAAAAGCATTGTGGGAAAAATTATAGTGGCTCTACAATTGACATCTTCTCAGAGTCTACTAACACCGAGTTGTAGATGGGAAAGGGTTAAATGACACCATCAGATTCCAAATAGCCTAAGAGTATATCGAGGGCTTGGCGTGAAACGGTTGTAACTTAAAACCTATTTTGAAAACCCTGGTTTAGGGGCAATTTTGACCCTTTTGTAAACAATGCAAATTTAGGTGCCATTGCTCAGAACGAGCAATGGCACCTAAATTTACATTGTTTACCAAGAAAAGTGATTTAACTCTTATAAAGACTTTATGGCGAGGTGATTAACCTTGGTAAAAAAATACCAATTTTAGATACAACTGTTTCACGCCAAGCCCTCGATATGCTAAGACTGAATGATTGAGTATTAACCCTTTCCAATAACAACAAGTATGCAGCAGACAACTTTTAAAACAGGCATCAAAAATATGGAAAAATCTCTATAAAATGAATAAATAACTATATTAAATAGAGTTGAAAAATCACGATGAGCAATTTCTTCTCTTGCTATGTTTTCAAAAGCCGTCTGCTGCAGAGGCGTAAGAAGGTACCATATGTGGGGAGGGCTTGTGATTGAATTTTGATTGATAATTTATTTATTATTATTGTATTCTTTGTTTTCCTATTTATAATAATTCTCCTTGTTTAGAAATAAATATTGATCCAAATTGCACTTTTCTTGTTTATTTGGCATTTTAATATTTGTTAAAGCTTATATCGAATATATAGGTGATGTTTGATGCCTCTATAGCAGATGACTGATGATTTAAGGCTTTCCCCACATACTGACGCTTTCTAAAGTGCCTGCAGCAGATGACCTTTGACAACAGTGTGAGAAATTGTTCATTGTGAGCAATTAATTCAACAATGTTTAAACTCTTTTCATCAATTATACTTTCATTGATAGAAAGTTTTCATATTTTTGCCACATGTATTCAAAAGCATCAATTTTTTTTTAGCTTTGTCTTAATGTCTTTAACCCTTTCCCTCATATAGACGCTTTCTGACGCCTCTGCGGCAGACGGCCTTTTGAAAACATAGTGACAAAAGAAAAAATTGCACAAAACGTGCAATTTCTCCTTTTGCCACAATGTTTTCCACTTTTTGTCATAGGTTATCCATTCAATTATGGAAATTTTCTATGTTTTGACAAAATACGTTCAAAGTCGTCTGCTGCAGAATTGTCGTATGAGGGAAAGGGTTAAAGACGTCTGCTGCAGATTTGTTGTATGTAGGAAAGGTTGAATGATTAGCAATTGTCCTCACTTGATTGTTGTGCATTCTTGTTTAGGTACTATAAAAGGTACGAGTTCGAAACTTTGAACACTCATTTATTATCATACTTGGGACTCTACAACGCTTTAATTATAGTCCCTTTCTTGATTTGGAATTGTTGTCAAATTTTGCTTATAGGTCCATTTATCTCCAAATTATGGCTTTGAAACATGTGACACTTATTGTGTCACTTATTGTGTCACCCCCCCTGCATAGCATGGTAGGCACTTAGGGATTACTTTATTTTGTCCGGCATCTGAGGTCACACTTGTTGTGTCACCCACCCTGCGTAGCATGGTAGGCACTTTGAATTACTTTATTTTGTCCGGCATCTGAGTACCCACTTTTTTTAGGGTGATAACTGTCCATATCCTAAAGCCCACCCACTACAACCCTTATAAGACACTTTGATAAGTATTTTTCTTTTATAATTTTCAAATGGGTACCTAATTAGCATATTAATGCTATTTATTCCGTAAAAGGGTTATAACTGTCCATATCTTAAAGCCCACCTACCACCCTTATAAGACACTGATAAGTATTTTTTTTTTATAATTTTCTAATGGGTACCTAATTAGCATATTAATGCTATTTATTCCGTAAAAGGGTGATAACTGTCCATATCTTAAAGCCCACCTACCACCCTTATAAGACACTGATAAGTATTTTTTTTTTATAATTTTCTAATGGGTACTTAATTAGCATATTAATGCTATTTATTCCGTAAAAGGGTGATAACTGTCCATATCTTAAAGAACACCCACCACCCTAATAAGACACCCTTATAAGACACTTTGATAAGTATTTTTTTATAATTTTCTAATGAGTACCTAATTAGCATATTAATGCTATTTATTCTGTAAAAGGGTGATACTTACGGAATAAACCGTTGGTACTACCCAACAAGGAAACATCAAAGGAAAATACCCAACAAGTGTCCATTCGTAGGCATGTCTGTCCGACTGTCTGTCTGTCTGTCCGTCACACTTTCAATGAGCAGGTGCAGGTGACACACTGTGCTCCGTGGAGCACTCCATTCTAGTTCAACATCCCAAGGTGTATGTATATTGCAAGGGCCAATCTTCTACAGTGTATTTTGCTTTAGTTAGTTATAGCCCTCTTTTTCCACATTCAAATTTCAAATCGAGTATAATGATTTGTTATTATTTTAATCAACGTCATTATACTTACAAAGATAATTTTCATTCTGTATAATCTGTCACTCAATATTTGGCAATAAATGTCGGGTTAATATGTAGAGTGTAGTTTTAACCCTTTCCCACCTGCAGACGTCTTTTGACGCAATAGCAGCAGATGACTTTTGAAAACATTGTGGCCAAAGGTGAAATTGCTCATCATGAGCAATTTCTCCTTTGGCCACAATGTTTTCAACTTTATTTAACAATAAAGCTATCTTTCATGGAGATTTTTCAGGTTCTTAAAAGCACAATCATGGAATAGATTTGAAAATTATTCTCCTTTTGTCACAATGTTTTCAAAAGCCTTCATCTGTAGATGTTTTCAAAATGTATCTGTATTTCTTTTTTGACCCTTTCCCACATACAACACATCTGTAGCAGACGACTTTGAAAACATCTAGGCAGAAATGTGAAATTCCATTAACCCTATCCCTCATATAGACGCTTTCTGACGCCTCTGCAGCAGACGGCTTTTTGAAAACATAGTGACATATGAAGAAATTGCACAAAACGTGCAATTTCTCCTTTTGCCACAATGTTTTCCACTTTTTGTCAAAGGTTATCCATTCACTTATGGAGATTTTCTATGTTTTGACAAAATACGTTCAAAGTCGTCTGCTGCAGAATTGTCGTATGAGGGAAAGGGTTAAGACAGTTTTATTATTAAATAGAGTTGAAAACATGGTGGCAAATGACGAAATTGGTCATTATGAGCAATTTCACCTTTGACACAGTATTTTCAAATTTCGTCTGCTGTAGAGGCGTCTGAAAGCGTCTATAATTATTATGTGGGAAAAGGTTAACATATACACATTTCTCCATTTTCTGACAATGCATTATTGTGTGATATAATGAGTAATTTCTTCTTTTGCCATTATGTTCTCAACTCTATTCAATAATTCAACAATCATTTCAAAATATTTTTCATGGTTTTGCCAAGATGCAAAGATTCCGCATTATTATGATACATAAATTTAATATATGTGTAATGTTTGGTCCCTTTTACACTCCTTTGCTAACAAAAGCACATGTTTAACTTTATCATGTCCAAACTCAATCACAAAAATACATACAAATACATGGCACCTAGAACAGTAATATTTATTTTCATGTAGGGTTTTCAACAAAATATTTCAACAGTAGTTCAATAAGGTTAGAACAGACAAAAATGGTGTCTTGTTAACCATTTCCCCCCCATATTACAAATCTGCTGCAGATAACATTGAAATCATCTGGAGAAAAAATATGGATTTCTTTTTTTTATGAATGTTTAATTTTAGGATAAAGTTGAAAACATTGTGGCAAAAGGAGAAATTGCTCATCATGAGCAATTTCTCCTTTTGCCACAATGTTTTCAAAAGTCGTCTGCTGCAGAGGCATCTGTATGTGAAAAAGGGGGGGTTTAACCCTTTCCCTCATATAGACGCTTTCTGACGCCTCTGCAGCAGACAGCTTTTTGAAAACATAGTGACAAAAGAAGAAATTGCACAAAACGTGCAATTTCTCCTTTTGCCACAATGTTTTCCACTTTTTGTCATAGGTTATCCATTTAATTATGGAGATTTTCTATTTTTTGACAGAATACGCTCAAAGTCGTCTGCTGCAGAATTGTCGTATGAGGGAAAGGGTTAAGTCTGTGAACCGATACGAGACAGGTCAATCTAAGCACACCCATCATCTGACCCTATACAACATGCAGATTGCACTTGTTAATGCATCTGCTGCAGACAATTTTTGAAAACATTTTGACAAAAGGAGAAATTGCTCGTCATAAATGAAGTAATTGCTCATTTCTCCTTATTCCACACTGTTTTCAACTCTATTTCAATAACCCGAATCTATCTATTGCGGCTCCCACATACAACAAATCTGCAGCAGACGACTTTGAAAACATCTAGACAAACAATTGGAAAGGCTCTATAAATGTAGGTTAAATTACTAAAAAAAAGAGTTGAAAACATTGTGGCAAAAGAATATTTTGTCACAATGTTTTCAAAAGCCGTCTGCTGCAGAGGCGTCAGAAAGCGCTTGTATGTGGGAAAGGGTTAAAAAAAAAATCACAGAACATATTCAATACCCCTACAGATTTATTTGGCAGTATGAAGAAGCACATGTGTAGCCTACCGTTATATCAGTAAGAGAAATGCGACAAACAAATTAACAAACAGTTGTGCTCCCCCACCCCCAATGTGACGTCCTGCCAAAGCAGCCGATGCAAAATACATAAATCGAGTTGTACATTTGAAATCTACGATTGTAATGTATTGTATTTATCAGTTTCATTAACCCTTTTCCTCATACGACAATTCTGCAGCAGACGACTTCGAACATATTTTGTCAAAAAAATATAACATATTTATAATTAAATGGATAACCTATGACTAAAAGTCGAAAACATTGTGGCAAAAGGAGAAATTGCTCGTTTTTTGAGCAATTTCTTCTTTTGTCACTATGTTTTCAAAAAACCGTCTACTGCAGATGCATCTGCGTCGGAAAGCGTCTATAAACTTGGAGGAAGGTTCATATGTCATAGTGACTGACCAGCAAAGAAGACCAAGTGACCGACCGATATGATGATTCAAGTATTCTCCCAACAACTTCTCGTTGAGGGGGGGGTATAAATATTATATAGTGAGTACATTTATACATGATCTCTATGTGCCTACCGAGTATAAATTATTCAATTATTACTTGACCACAAACAACACATTTTGCAGTGGACTACTTTTAACGCTTTACCTCATATAGATGCTTTTTGATACCTCTGCAGCAGACGGCTTTTTGAAAACATAGTGACAAAAGAAGAAATTGCTCATAACGAGCAATTTCTCCTTTTGCCGCAATGTTTTACACTTTTAGTCATTATCCATTCAATTATAGAGATTTTCTGGTTTTTTTTATAAAATATGTTCAAAGTCGTCTGCTGCAGATTTGTTGTATGAGGGAAAGGGTTAAAACATCTAGGTAAAACATGGACAATCTCCATTAATAAGAGTATATAATTATCAAATAGAGTTGAAAACATTGTGGCAAACGGAGAAATTGCGCATTAAGTGCAACCCCTCCTTTTGTTTTCTAATGTCGACTGGTGCAGTGTGTCAAAAATGGTCTGAAAGGTATATTTGCAGTAAATTCAGCTGATAATGCAAATCAACCAATCAAAGGTTGATATGCTGATATTTGTTACCGAGAGCTAAATTACAGTTTTAACAGATCAATTTTGATGCCTATATTACAGCAAACAAATATCATAAACATTGTATAAAATGGAGAAACTGCAACTGAGCAATATCTAGTTTTTACAATTTTCTTTTCAGAGTCGTCTGCATCAAAAGAAGGGTTAACATTGTTTCAATGAAGGAAAAGTTATTTATATAAAACGCGAGTTAATATTTTGGCATTAGAATTATCACAATTTAACCTCATCAAGATAATACTATTATCTTTAGTACACCCCCAGCAGATGAGAACATATAACGTCCTTTCCCTAAAAAAGACCTCCACATCCGAGAATTTCTGGAAAACATTCTCAATACAAGAAATTTCTTCTTATCCAACGATCTTTCAACTTGTTTAACCCTTTCCCACATGTAGATGCCTCTGCAGCAGACGACTTTTGAAAACATCGCGACAAAAGGCAAAATTGCTCATTATGAGCAATTTCGCCTTTTGTCATAATGTTTTCAGCTTTATTTTTCATATTTTTGACCAGATATTTTCAAAGTTGCCTGCTGCAGATTTAACGTTATGTGGGAAAGGGATAAACATTAGACTTCCATTTTTCAACAGTTACATTTTCCTCCTGAACAAAGTAGACAACACCGAAAATGGATTATTAGGGAAAGGGCTTAAAACTTAACATTTTCTTAAACATAACTCTGGACCGAGGAAAACATACACTGACATAAATCTATAACTATAGCTAGATTAACCCTTTTCCACTTGCAGACGTGTTTCGGTGCAGCAGATGACATTTTGAAAACATTGTGAGGAAAGGAGAAGTTTTTCATTATGAACAATTTTTCCTTTTTCCACACTCTTTTCATATCTTTTCATTTAATAAACAGTTATTAAAACCTTTCCCCAATACAGATGACTATAGATGCCTCGGAAGCGGCCAAGTTTCCAAAACACTGTCGGAACAGGAGAAATTTCTCCTTTATCCACATTTATTTAAACTCTTGTTTCTTTATCATACTTTATCATGCTTTTCCATATATATATACTACAGATTTTTCAAGAGATGATTAACCCTTTCCCACCTGCAGATGCATTTTGACCAAATAGCAGCAGACGACTTTTGAAAACATTGTGGCCAAAGGTGAAATTGCTCATGATGAGCAATTGCTCCTTTGGCCACAATATTTTCAACTTTATTTAACAATCAAGCTATCTTTTAAGGAGATTTATCAGGTTTTTGGGGCTAAATACTAAAGTCGTCCGCTGCAGATTTGTTGTATGAAAAAGGGTTAATAAGCAGGCAATTCTTACACATCATAATTATCAGGCACATAGTTACGCAGACTGCTGTGGTAAACAAATCAACAAAACAGTAAACACTAGGCATATATAATACAATGTAGGATAATAATAATAAGAGATTGAAAGACTTGAAAGAGTAACAGTAAGCATCCTAACAGAGATAGTTGAACACTGAAATTCATTAAATTATAAGTTTAACCCTTTCCCATATACAGATCCTTCGCGACGCCTCTGCAGCAGACGACTTTTGAAAACATTGTGACAAAAGGAGAAATTGCTCATCATTTTTTTAACAGTGTTTTTAACTCTTTTCAATAATAACACTTTCATTTATAGTGATTTTTCATATTTTTGTCGTCTGCTGCATATTTGTTGTATGTGGAAAAGGGGTAATGCTAACCCATCTACAATAAATCTGCATGAGACAAAGTTGAAAACATAATGACAACCTTATTTAATAATTAATGTTTCATTTATGGAAAAAAAAATCATGATTTTGACAATATGTTTTCAAAGTCGTCTGCTGCAAATTTAGTATTTGTGGGAAAAGGTTAACCGTTTCCATGACACTGAGAACTTTAGATCTCTCACCAGGAGACCTTAAAACATATTAGCCTAAAACAATTCTCACCATACCATTTTTACTTATGGCTTCCATTTGTCCCGAAATTTCCTTTTTTTTTTTCACCATGGTTATCATTGTGGAATACATGAACGTGAAAAATAAGCTTTTCACATATGAAGTTTTACCAAATTTTACCAAGGAACACAATAACAGACCTACAGTTTTATATGAGCCAAGGAACACAATAACAGACCTACAGTTTTATATGAGCCATTCCATGAGAAAACCAACATCGACCCAGATCGGCCTAAGCATGCTGCGCAGGCTAACCCGGACAGAAACTATTCTACCAGATCAGAATACATACTTTAACCCTTTCCCTCATATAGACGCTTTCTGACGCCTCTGCAGCAGACGGCTTTTTGAAAACATAGTGACAAAAGAAGAAATTACACAAAATGTTCTAATTTTTGACAAAATACGTTCAGTCGTCTGCTGCAGAATTGTTGTATGAGGGAAAGAATTAACATTTTAGTTTATGTTGACATAACATTTTTTGAGAAGCCAACTGGCAAGTAGAGGAAGCCATAATCAGACTGTGAGGTACATGTAGTACAATCTGATCTGATAGTTTTCTGTTTGTCCACACATTTCCAAAGGTTGTTTCTTTTCTACAGACGAAACCCATATCATTCAAAATATTTAAAAGCTTTTTCAAAGTTAACCCTTTCCCTAATACGACAATTCTGCAGCAGAAGACTTTGAACATGTTTTGTCAAAAAATAGAATATCTCTATAATTGAATGGATAACCTATGACTAAAAGTGGAAAACATTGTGTCAAAAGGAGAAATTGCTTGTTTTGAGCAATTTCTTCTTTTGTCATTCACTATGTTTTGAAAAAAAAAAGTCTGCTGCCGAGGCGTCAGAAAGCATCTATATGAGGAAAAGGGTTAAACATTCAATATTTGAATGTTACCCAAATCCCACATACAAAAAGTATGCAGCAGACGACAGAAAACATCTAAGAAATAATATGGAAATTGTCTGTCAATAAAAGTAAAATCGGTGAATATAAGAGTTGAAAACCTTGTGGCAAAAGGAGAACCAACTAATGATAAGCAATTTCTCCTATCACCACAATGTTTTCAAAAGATTCTATTTGATGGGGGAGGGTTAATTATAAATTTATAAAGTTGATATGGTAGAATCCGTATTTAACGAGGAATTCGCTTTGATAGTTAAACGGTTTAAAAAAGTCATGGACGAATACAAAAGAAAATTAACAATAAATCTTTGGTAAAAAATATATGGATAATATTAATGAATCGTAAATACATATAAAACAAAAATCCCTGCTATCGCTTTCTGATAACAAAAAATTCTTCAAACGATGATATGTCTTCTCCCGACTGAAAATATTTGAAGATAAGAACGGATAATCTGGATTAACCCTTTCCAACATACAGTTAATCTGCAGCAGAAGACTTTAAAAACAAGGCGACAAAAACCTGAAAAATCTCCATAAAAAAAAGGCTTAATTGTTAAATAAAGTTGAAAACTTTGTGGCCAAAGGAGAAATTGCTCATCATGAGCAATTTAACCTTTGGCCACAATGTTTTTCTAAAGTCGTCTGCTGCTATTGTGTCAAAATGTGTCTGCAGGTGGGAAAGGATTAAACCTCCCAACTTAAAGATACATTTGGACACATCTGCAGCAGACAGTTTTTGAAAGCATTACGGCGAAAGTAGAAGTTGCTTAGGATGTTTTCAACTTTATTTAACAATTAAGCCTTTTTTTAATGGAGATTTTCCATGTTTTTAAAGTCGTTTACTCAATTTACCACAATATTTTCAAATCTATTCACTAAAAATTATACTTTCATTTATAAAGTTTTTCCATATTTTTGCCTACACGTTTGCAAAATTGTCTGCAGCAGATTTTTAGTATGTTTGAAAGGGATAATTATATTTATCATATATTTTGGATGATTACTGTATATATATATATATGAAAGAACGTGAAAGTTGCTAGCCACCCTTTCCCACTTGTAGACGCATTCCGACGCATTTGCAGCAGACGACTTTTGAAAAGATTTTGGCAAAAGGAGAAATTGCTCATGATAAGCAATTTCCCCTTTTGCCACAATGTTTTTCATTCTTTTTACTGATTAAACTCTCATTTATGGAGATATTTCAAATTTTTGCCTATATGTTTTCAAAGTCGTCTGCTACAGAATTTTCCGTATGTGAGAAAGGGTAAACCATTTCTATCGACATATGTCACCTTTTCAGCAGGTAACGTCTGTAAACAGTGTGACAAAATGCTATTAGCCCTTTCCCCCATACGACAATTCTGCAGCAGACGACTTTGAACATATTTTGTCAAAAAATGAAAAATCTCTATAATTGAATGGATAACCTATGACTAAAAGTGGAAAACATTGTGTCAAAAGGAGAAATTGCACGTTTTGTGCAATTTCTTCTTTTGTCACTATGTTTTCAAAAAGCTGTCTGCTGCAGAGGCGTCAGAAAGCGTCTATATGAGGGAAAGGGTTAAAGTTATATTTTCAATTTTCCATATGTTTCAGCTCAAATATGATCAGAGCAGACGAGTCTCACAATTTCATATAAATTTACCCTTTCCCACATACAATCAATCTGTAGCAGAAGACTTTGAAATCATTGTGGCAAAGATGTGAATAATCAACATTAATGTGAGTTCTACTCTTAAATAGAGTTGAAAGCAATGTGGCAAAAGTTTTCTGCTGCAGATGCTTTAAAATGTTTCTACACATGGAAAAGGGTTAAACAGTTAAAATTTGTACTAAAGGAATAACAAGGATTAAAGTCCAGACAGGCTTTCACATTTAAGATGGAATCGGATATAACAAGCATATTCTCTGGGCATTTTGTACTGGAAGTTCATGTCTCGTGTAGTACTCCACCATTTCTGGTATGTTGTGAAAAGGCTGACTATTTTCTCCGAGAATGTAGGTCCCGTTTGGTTTACTCGTAATCTTCATGTGCATCGGCATACCATCCCAGCCTCTGTGAATTAGATAAAACAAAATATTTTAATTAACACCTGTGGTTGATTGAGTGGGGTTTAACGCCGTTTTTAACAATTTCTCAGTTATATCAAGTTCACCTACTCATGCATTTCCTGGTTTTCTCACACCAGTACTCTACACAACAATCTTCCCAAGCAACTGGCTGCTTTTCCACATAGACTTAGCCCATTGGTGGAATACGAATGACGCATGTCGCATTGACTTTTGTCAATCGTTGGAAAGAAAGTTGGCCGAGCCGGGATTCAAACTCACAACCCCTGGATTGACAGCCCGCGTCGCTACCGACTGAGCTACACCTGTGAAACTATTAAACCTTTATAAAAACACACATATTTGGCGTCGGATATTTTAGACCGGGAGACCCCTATCAATCAACAGTCGCAAGGCAACGGTCAAGGTAGAGTGCCCTTTTTCAAGACAGGTTTCATAACTGGTTTCTTTACCCAGGGATCATGGATAAATAATGTTGAAATCGGTGTTAAATACAATTTAAATAAATTATCATATGCAAAACTTAAGGAATCTGATAGATGGGTCTCCCAAGAAACATTTCTACAAAATTATTTGAAAATTAGCCAAACTCTTTTGGAGGAGAAGATTTTTCAAGTTTTCACTATAGCCATATAAGGCAAAATAGCCCAACCCCCTGACGGCCATGGTTTAAGAACAACCAACTTGGCTTGAAAAAATCTGATAGAGGATCACCCAAGGAACATTTCTACAAAATTATTTGAAAATCGGCCTGACACTTTCGGAGGAGAAGATTTTTAAAGTTTTTACTATTTTTTTTCTTTCTGTTGCCATGGAAACCAGAAATGTGCATAGATCCAACAAATTTAGGGAATTTAGGAGAGGAAATTGAGAGGATGCTTCCTATGAAGTTTCATCCCAATTGGCCAAGTGGTTAGGGAAGAGAAGTCGTTGAAGCAAAAAGTTTACGGACGGTCGCACGCACAAACGCACAACAGACAATTCGCCATGACATAAGTTTGACTGACTTTCAGCAGTAGAGCTAAAAATTGCTTAATTATGAGCAAAGATGTCAGAAAGTATCTGTATGTGGTAAAAAGGGTTAACCCTTTCCCACATACAACAAATCTGCAGCAGACGTCTTTGAAAACATTGTGAGAAAACCTGAAAAATCTCCATAAAAGGAAAGATTACTCCTCATGTCACAATGATTTCAAAAGAGATATGAAAACCTAGTATGTTTGACTTACTTCAATGTCAGTGAAAAGTCCTTCTTGTTGGACTCACTCCGTCTTATCAAATAACTCCCATCTTTAAAAACGCACAACATTCTCTCAGCTTCTGTCCTTTTTATACTCCCATGATAAAAACTGCAAGTAGAAAAAGAGGAATGTTTCTGTAAAACGGTTGCCACATGCACTGCCTTGACGAAAGGCAAGCTGTTAGAAACAGAAAGCTATAGTGGTTTATTCTACACTTTAACATGATGAGCAATTTCTCCATTTGCCAGAATGTATTAAAGGGTACACAGGGAAGCTAACTCAAATAAAATCCCCATTTATAAACAGTGACAGTTCTTAGTATATTATTTTACCTGCGGCATATGACTTAAGGTGCTTCTGCAGCAGACAACTTTTTAAAAAATTGTGCCAAAAGAAGAAATTGATCATGATGAGCAATTTCTCCATTTGCCAAAATGTTTTCAACCCTATTGAATAGTTATACTTTAAACAAGAGGGCCATGATGGCCCTGGAATCGCTCACCTGTTTTTTTTTTTCACTTTAGCTATATAAGCCCCGCCCCCTGGCAGCCATAGTTTCCGACCAATCAACTTGGCTTGAAGGAATCTGATAAAGGGTCACCCTAGGAACATTTCTACAAAATTATTTAAAAATCAGCCTGACACTTTCGGAGGAGAAGATTTTTTAAGTTTTCACTTTGGCCATATAAGGCAAAAAAGCCCCGCCCCCTGGCTGCCATGTTTTTCGACCAATCAACATGGCTTGAAGGAATCTGATAGAGGGTCACCCAAGGAACATTTCTAGAAAATTATTTGAAAATCGGCCCGACACTTATGGAGAAGAAGATTTTTTAAGTTTTCACTATAGCCATAAAAGGCAAAATAGCCCCGCCCCCTGGCGGCCATGCTTTTGACCAATCAACATGGCTTGAAGGAATCTGATAGAGGATCACCCAAGGAACATTTCTACAGAATTATTTGAAAATCGGCCTGACACTTTTGGAGGAGAAGATTTTTTAAGTTTGCACTATAGCCTAATAAGGCAAAATAGCCCCGCCCCCCCCTGGCGGCCATGTTTAGCCATAAAAGGCAAAATAGCCCCGCCCCCTGGCGGCCATGCTTTTGACCAATCAACATGGCTTGAAGGAATCTGATAGAGGGTCACCCAAGGAACATTTCTACAAAATTATTTGAAAATCGGCCTGACACTTTTGGAGAAGAAGATTTTTTAAGTTTGCACTCTAGCCATATTGGCAAAATAACCCCCCCCCCCCCCCCCCCCCCCTGGAGGCCATGTTTTTCGACCAATCAACATGGCTTGAAGGAATCTGATAGAGGGTCACCCAAGGATCATTTCTACAAAATAATTTGAAAATCGGCCTGACACTTTGGGAGGAGAAGATTTTTAAGAATTGTGAAGTTTTTTTCATTTCGTTGCCATGGAAACCAGAATTCTGCATGGATCCCAAAAATTTTAAGGAATTCTGGTGAGGGCATTGCGAGGATGCTTTCTGTGAAGTTTCATCCCAGTTGACCCACCGGTTACAGAGGAGAAAATGTTGACGGACGACGGACGACTGACGACGGACGACGGACAACGGACGCCGGACATAGGGCGATCACAATAACTCACCCTGAGCACTTCGTGCACAGGTGAGCTAAAAAGAGAGATTTTTCATACTTATGTCCATGTATTTTCAAAGTCATTTGCTGCAGATTTGTTGTATGGGGGGAAAAGGTTGCTGCAGATTTGTTGTATTTGGGGAAAAGGGTTGCTGCAGATTTGTTAGAAGGGGGTAAAGGGATGCTGCAGATTTGTTGTATGAAGGAAAGGGCTGCTGCAGATTTGTTGTATTGGGGAAAAGGGTTGCTGCAGATTTGTTGTATGGGGGAAGGGCTGCTGCAGATTTGTTGTATGGGGGAAAAGGGTACACAGGGGAGCTAACTCAAAATAAAATCCCAATTTATAACCCTTTCCCCCATGCGACAATTCTGCAGCAGACGATTTTGAACATATTTTGTCAAACAAGAGGGCCATGATGGCCCTGGAATCGCTCACCTGATTTTTTTTTTCACTTTAGCTATATAAGCCCCGCCATCTGGTGGACATAGTTTCCGACCAATCGACTTGGCTTGAAGGAATCTGATAGAGGGTCACCCTAGGAACATTTCTACAAAATTATTTGAAAATCGGCCTGACACTTTTGGAGGAGAAGATTTTTTAAGTTTTCACTATAGCCATAAAAGGCAAAATAGCCCCGACCCCTTGTGGCCATGTTTTTTGACCAATCAACATGGCTTGAAGGAATCTGATAGAGGGTCATCCAAGGAACATTTCTACAAAATTATTTGAAAATCGGCCTGACACTTTTGGAGAAGAAGATTTTTTAAGTTTGCACTATAGCTATATAAGGCAAAATAGCCCCGCCCCCCCTGGCGGCCATAATTTTTGACCAATCAACATGGCTTAAAGGAATCTGATAGAGGGTCATCCAAGGAACATTTCTACAAAATTATTTGAAAATCAGCCTGACACTTTTGGAGGAGAAGATTTTTTAAGTTTTCACTATAGCCGTATAAGGCAAAAAAGCCCCGCCCCCCTGGCGGCCATGTTTTTCGACCAATCAACATGGCTTCAAGGAATCTGATAGAGAGTCACCCAAGGAACATTTCTACAAAATAAGTTCAAAATCTGCCAACCAATTTGGGAGGAGAAGAATTTTGAAGTTTTTTTTGTTTCGTTGCCATGGAAACCAGAATTCTGCATGGATCCCAATAATTTGAAGGAATTCTGGTGAGGTCATTGAGAGGATGCTTTCTGTGAAGTTTCATCCCAATTGACCCACTGGTTACTGAGGAGAAGATGTTGAAGATTTTTTAAGTTTTCACTATAACCATAAAAGGTAAAATAGCCCTGCCCACTGGCGGCCATGTTTTTCGACCAATCAACATGGCTTGAAGGAATCTGAAAGTGGGTCATCCAAGGAACATTTCTACAAAATTATTTGAAAAACGGTCTGACACTTTCGGAGAAGAAGATTTTTTTAAGTTTTCACTATAGCCATGTAAGGCAAAATAGCCCCGCCCCCTGGCAGCCATGTTATTCGACCAATCAACATGGCTTGAAGGAATCTGATAGAGGGTCACCCAAGGAACATTTCTACAAAATTATTTGAAAATCGGCCTGACACTTTCGGAGGAGAAGATTTTATAAGTTTTCACTATAGCCATATAAGGCAAAATAGCCCCCCCCCCCCCCCCCCTGGCGGCCATGTTTTTCGACCAATCAACATGGCTTGAAGGAATCTGATAGAGGGTCACCCAACGATCATTTCTACAAAATAATTTGAAAATCGGCCTGACACTTTCGGAGGAGAAGATTTTTCTAAGAATTTTGAAGTTTTTTTCATTTCGTTGCCATGGAAACCAGAATTCTGCATGGATCCCAACAATTTTAAGGAATTCTGGTGAGGACATTGAGAGGATGCTTTCTGTGAAGTTTCATCCCAGTTGACCCACCGGTTACAGAGGAGAAAATGTTGACGGACGACGGACATAGGGCGATCACAATAACTCACCCTGAGCACTTCGTGCACAGGTGAGCTAAAAATAGATAATCTCTATTATTGAATGGATAACCTATGACTTAAAGTGGTAAACATTGTGGCAAAAGGAGAAATTACTCGTTTTGGGCAATTTCTTCTTTTGTCACTATGTTTTCAAAAAGCTGTCGGCTGCAGAAGCATCAGGACGGATGGACATCGCCAATCTATAGACTGGAATTGCTAGAGCAATCCGGCCAAAAAGTGTCCCTAACTGCAAGTAAGTGCCCTTCGATGGTAAAAAAAAACAAGTTGTGTTTGTGAAACACTGATGCCCCTGAATGGCAGCATCTAGGTCAAAGGTCAAGGTCGCAAGGTCAAAAATGTTGGTACTGACAGAAAGGTCATGTCACAAGGAATACACATGTGAAATATGGTAGCCTTACCTGTTATGGTTCAAAAGTAGTGGTCAAGGTTAAAGTTTTTTTCGAGAATGGCAACATCTATGTCAAAGGTCAAGGTCGCAAGGTCAAACATTTTGGTACTGACAGAAAGGTCATGTCACAAGGAATACACATGTGAAATATGGTAGCCTTACCTGTTATGGTTCAAAAGTAGTGGTCAAGGTTAAAGGTTTTTTTCGAGAATGGCAACCTCTAGGTCAAAGGTCAAGGTCGCAAGGTCAAAAATGTTGGTACTGACAGAAAGGTCATGTCACAAGGAATACACATGTGAAATATGGTAGCCGTACCTGTTATAGTTCAAAAGTAGTGGTCAAGGTTAAAGTTTTTTTCGAGAATGGCAACATCTAGGTCAAAGGTCAAGGTCGCAAGGTCAAAAATGTTGGTACTGACAGAAAGGTCATGTCACAAGGAATACACATGTGAAATATGGTAGCCGTACCTGTTATGGTTCAAAAGTAGTGGTCAAGGTTAAAGTTTTTTTCGTGCAGACGGGCCAAAAACTAGATGCCCACCGAATCGGTGATTCCGGGGGCATAAAAAGTTTTCTGTAGCTGTAAAAAGGTATTCACTAACTGCAAGTAAGTATATATCAATGGTAAAAAAAGTATTTTGTAGCTGTAAAAAAGTATTCACTAACTGCAAGTATATATCAATGGTAAAAAAAGTATTCTGTAGCTGTAAAAAGGTATTCACTAACTGCAAGTAAGTATATATCAATGGTAAAAAAAGTATTTTGTAGCTGTAAAAAAGTGTCCCTAACTGCAAGATAGTGTTCTTCAATGTTTAAAAAAAGTATTTTGTAGTTGTCAAAAAGTGTCCCTAACTGCAAGTAAGAGCTCTTCAAAGGTAAAGAAGACAGTGGTACAGAGGATGAGCGGGTTCTGCCTTTGGGATTTTTCCACACAAACGGCGCGAGTACTGGTTAAGTTGCCAGGAAGTAGACATCGAGCGTGATTAATATAAGCTTAAAGCTTGTTTCGCAATCGATGTTAAATAAATAAGTTTAAACTTAAAGGTAAAGAAAGTATTCTGTAGCTGTAAAAAAGTAATCTCTAACTGCTAGTTACTCACCACTGATCTTCCAATGGGATTTTTCTGTCTACCTTTTCAGCCAGAGCTGCCAACGACTTACAACTGTCCGATCTGCTTACTTTCTCTCTATCCACCTTTCTTGGAACTGAAATAAAGAATTAAAAATAAATCACATCATTTCAGTTTTGAAGGAATATATATATATACAGTATGATAATTTTCAGAGTTTTTGAGCTTTGAGAACATCTCCATGAAGAAATGTTCCATCAGAAAAAATGAAGTTTTTCTCTTCTCTGCTTATAAGTGATCTAGACAAATAATAACAACATAATCTTATACAGTTTCCCACTTGCAGATACATTTTGACCCATCTGTAGCAGATGACTTTTGTAAACATTGTGGTAAAAGGAACGAGAGGACCAAGAGACCCTGTATCGCTCAACTGACATAAGGCAAACTTTTTATCTGCCACATAAAATTCAAAGGAGAAGGTATTTTCACTAAAACAATACAAGGCAAAATAACCTGACCACCTAGCAGCCATGCACTAAATAAATCAACATGACTCAATGGAATCTGGTACAGGATCACCAAGGGAACATTTCTACAAAACTATTTGAAAATCAGCCATAGTTTCTTTGGAGGAGAATATTTTAAAGTTTTCACTATAGCCATCCATATTAGGCAAAAATAGCCCTGCCCCTTGGCAATTGTGTTTTTTGAACAACCAATATGACTTGAAGTAATCTCATAGAGGGTTACCCAAGGAACATTAATCTGTGACAAAATTATTCGAAAATCTGCCTCATAATCATGGTGAGCAATTTCTCCTTCTGCTACAATGTTTTCAACTTTATTCATTAATTATACTTTCATTTATAGAGATTGTTCACATTTTTGCCTAGATGTTTGCAGAATGTATCTTTTGTACTTATAATGTATACACCCCTCAAAAACAAAAGTCCTTTATCCCTTTCCCTCATACAACAACTCTGCAGCAGACGACTTTGAACATGTTTTGTCAAAAAATAGAAAATCTCTATAACTGAATGGATAACCTATCACTAAAAGTAAAAAACATTGTGGCAAAAGGAGAAATTACTTGTTTTGAGCAATTTCTTCTTCTGTCACTATGCTTTCAAAAAGCCGTCTGCTGCAGAGGCATAAGAAAGCGGCTATATGAGGGAAAGGGATATAAGTTATCAGATGTGTGCAGCATTGTTGTACAATATCATTAACCATTCACCACATACAACAATCTGCTTGCAGCAGACGACTTTCGAAAACATTTAATCAAAAACATGGAAACACTATGAATGAAAGTACCATTATTCTATAAAGTTGAAAAACATTGTGACAAAAGAAGAAATTGCTCATTATGAGCAATTTCTCCTTTTGCCACAATATTTTCAAAAGTCGTCTGCTGCAGATGCATTGTGGGAAAGACTTACCAGGTGTAGGAATACTTGGTCGACGTGGTGATTCTTTGGTTTTCATAACTACAGGAGCAAAGACGGAATCATTGTTTTTGTTTGTCTCTGTAGTTTCATCCAACACAGGTGCATCCTGGGAAGAAATCTTCCCCTCACTTAATCTCTGCCGTCTAACTTCCGCTAACTTTTCTTCAAACTGTTTCTGCTTCTCTTCTGTGTCCCAAGCTTCTTCGTAATTGGGGACAATTGGTTGTCTGTTTCTATGTTGGGGTACCGCTGGCCTATTTCCGTTACTCTTCGGGTTATCTACGGCACTAGTACCCGAGGACTGATCCCAGGCGAAACTGTATAAGTTAGCGTTTTGGTCTACGTCACCCTGATTGTTTGACGGAACAGCTTGTTTTTGTAAATCTTTTGGCTTTGTCGCTGCTTCCGACTTCCCTCGAACTCCTGGAGTCGCATCTTCAGATTGCCTCCTACCATCTGTTTTTTCTGCTCGCTGCATCAGACGAGAAAACTTTTTTTGGCCTTGCTCTGTATCCCACGGATCTTGGTATTCTGATGGCAGGTCTTCATAGGTACAGGACGGGGCCGACGGTTGGCTGTCCCGAACAGGGAAAAAGTCCTCAGGAGTGGATGATCCCTGTCGTAGTTGAACACTAGCTTTTTTCATTTGGCCCACTGAGGTTCGTGAATCTGACTGAACGGGTCGTCGATGTTGCCACGAGTCTAAATGGTCGTATCCCTCGGTATCCGGTTCCTCATTTATACATGTGTTTTGTAGTGAGTTTGCAGTACCAGACACTAAATGACTATATTGCTGATTGGATAAATCTGAAATAAGAAAATAAGACTATCATTTGGTTTGTTAATATTTTCCCACATGAAAGCATATACATGATGTATAAGCTTTCTGAGGCCTCTGCAGCAAATGAATTTTGAAAACATTTGAAAACATTCTGACAAAATGTCACCTTTTGCCACGATGTTTTTAATCTATTTAATAATTAATAATTAATTTCTCATTTATGGCAATAACGTTTTTGCCAATATGTTTTCAAAGTCGTCTGCTGCAGATTTGTTGAATGTGGGAAAGAGTTTATGAATATTAACTTGGAGCCTTGTTGACTCTCTTGTCGGTAAACCTTTTCCCAATTGCAAACACACTTGGATGCATCTGTAGCAGATGACTTTGCCTAGATGTTTTCAAGTCGTCTGCTGCAGTATTGTCATCATCCTTGGTACCCAGGTTATATATAAAATATATGATACCCTGGGCAAATTGGCTGTTAAAATCTTGCACTCATGAATAATTAATGAGGTGAAATCCAGACGCCTGATTGGTCGCATGACACAAACCTCATGCAATACGATAATTACATTGTGGTTTCGGTGGAAATTGTGGTGCATGCTTTACGAAGTTTCGCTAGCCAATTTGCCCAGGGTATCATATATTTTATGAATAGCCTGTGTACAGAGGATGTATTGTCATGTGTGGAAAAGAAGTAAATGTCATTTGAAAACATTGTGTCAAAAGAAGGAATTTCTCAAATGTTTTCAAATCTATTCAATGATTATACTTTCATTTATATCAATGAAATTACTCCATTTGTCTATATAGATGTTTTTTCTAGGGCATCTGCTGCAGATGCAGATGCTGTTGTATGTGTGAAAGGGTTCCTCACACTACAATTTTTGCAGCAGACTACTTCGAACAAATTTTGTCAAAAAATAAGAAAATCTCCATAATTAATGGATAACCTATGACTAAAAGTGGAAAACATTGTGGCCAAAAAATTCTTTTAATCAGAGGTCTGTTTAATAACAAATTTCTTGAACTCTTTTAATAAAACTTTATATGAAATGACAACTCATGTCAGATCCTATATATATCTACTATGAAACAAAGTATAATAATCTAATTCAGTAATTAAAAATCTTCTTTTTTTGAGGCGCAAAAAGTGACTGCATATGGGAAAGGGCTCGAATGGATTAATTGATTGATTGTTTGGTATTTTACACCGCTTTCAACAATTTTTTCAGTTCATGGCATTTCCTTGGTAAGTTACCAGTTCCACTGGTCCATTTATCCTCACACCAGCCAGTCAGTGGTAATGCTAACCCCACATTCCTGAGCGCCAAGGACGGCAGCCGTTACTACCATTTTCAAAGTCTTTGTTATGACCAGGCTGCAAGCTCCCGCACCCAAGGCTACTTCACCACTGAGGCAGTGGGTTCAAATGAAATATACTGTGTTATCCATTTTCCATCATACGACAATTCTGCAGCAGACGACTTTGAACATATTTTGTCAAAAAATAGATAATCTCTTCAATTGAATGGATAACCTATGACTAAAAGTGGAAAAACATTGTGGCAAAAGGAGAAATTGCTTGTTTTGAGCAATTTCTTCTTTTGTCACTATGTTTTCAAAAAGATGTCTGCTGCAGAGGCATCAGAATGGGGGAAAGTGTTATAATTACTTACCTTCTAGTTTGTGTGGGTGTGTTTTTTGTGTATGAGGTGGGGTAATGTCCTTGGCTAATTCATATATACCGCCAGTGTCAGGCTCTACCACTGACGTATCATAACCTGTAATGAAAATACTACATTTTCAACCCAACTATCACTACTCACAATATATACCCTTTTCTCACATACAACAAATCTACAGAAGACAACTTTGAAAACATCTAGACAAAAATGTAGTAGCCATAATCCAGCCTTGCATGGTTTGCAAAAGGAACCAAGCTCGCATCAATATTTAACTACTATCTAAGTTTGGTGAAGATCGAATAGTAAATGGAGGCTCTATTGTGTTCACAAGATGTATTATAGCAATTTGACAATTTCAAGGGCCATAATCCAGTCTTGCATGGGCGGATCTGGCTGGTTTGCGAAAGGAACCGAGCTCTCATGGATATCTAACTACTGTATAAGTTTGATTGAGATACAATCAAAACTGAAGACCGTATCGTGTTCACTAGCGATTGTTTACGGACGCACAGACGACAGACACCACGCCACGGCATATTAAGCTCTTCTGGCCAAATAGAGCTAAAAATTGTTGAAAGTGGCGTTAAACACCAAACAATCAATCAATCTAACATAAATGATTTTGTCAGTCAATAATTGACTGAATCCAACACAGTTTTTTACCCGTATTTCAGTTATTCATTACCCACATACAATAAATCTGCAGCATTGAAAACGACGTAAAACACCAATAAAACAAACAAATACAGCCCGCGTCGCTACCGACTCAATGAACTACCAAGGCACGGCAGGACACGGGTTAGAAAACAATGTTTACCTTGAGATTGATACGGTTCTGCGTAGTCCTGTGACTCACTATTGGGTCGTGCACTCGATTTAGACAGTCTGTCCGGGGGAGTGGAATAATCGTCTTTAAGGGACACTGACCGCTGAATAAACAAAAAAGATATTAACCCTTTCCCTCATATAGACGCTTTCTGATGCCTCTGCAGCAGACGGCCTTTTGAAAACATAGTGACAAAAGAAGAAACGTGCAAATTCTCCTTTTGCCACAATGTTTTCCACTTTTTGTCATAGGTGATCCATTCAACTATGGAGATTTTCTTTTGTCTCCATGTTTTTTTAAAAGCCGTCTGCTGCAGAGGTGTCAGAAAGCATCTATATTTTCAAAGTCGCCTGCAGCCGATTTGCTGCATGTTGGAAAGAGGGGTAAGGGTACATAAAATGATAAGGTAGAGTGCTTCTATAGATCATTGCTAACCTTCTTGGTAAACTTACATGCAACAAATCTGCAGCAGACGATCTTGAAAACATACCGAACGAAATTTGAAACTGCCTTTGAGTAAAAATACAATAATTGAATAGAGTTGAAAACATGGTGACAAAAGGAAATTCTTTTGTCAGCATGTTTTCAAAAAGCCGTCTGCTGCAGAGGCATGAAAAGCGTCTATATGAGGGAAAGGACAGTCATAACAAGAGGGCCATGATGGCCCTTGATTGCTCACCTGATTAATGTCACCTGCTTTGTCATGCAAACCAAAATAACTCTTTTTGCAATGTGTAAAGTTAATAGCTACACTGCTACAAAGCAAAATAACCCACACCCTATTATGTCTGTCTTTTGACTTCGAAGGTCACCACAGAAATGTTTAAGGGTTAAACAGCCCCAATCTTGAAGCATCTGCAAAAGATAACTTTTAACAAGAGGGCCAAGATGGCCCTAAATCGATCACCTAATTGATAGTAAATTAGTAGCAAATATTTAACTGCAAATATCTGGGAAAATTTTATCAGGGAGTGTAAATGAAACTGCAAAGGAGAGGACACTTCTCAAGAAACAGCTTATCAGTAAAGGCCATTTATATCTTGAAATCTAACAAGAACTTTAATAAGAATGGAATTATAAAGTTTTTGTCATTTTGCACTGATGCCGCCTTGCTGCCCTGTTTTTCAACGAAATCAATATGGCTTCAACAGTTTATTTAGAGGGTCACTTAAGGAACATTTCTACCAAATTATCTTGCAATCGCACAAGTAGATTATGGAGGAAAAGGATTTTAAAATTTGGGTATTTTTCTCACTTTCTGATGCCGCAGCAACCAAAGTTATCAATGGAATTTAAATCTTTGAACAATTTTGAAAGAGGACCACCAAAGGAACATTCTTGATTCGTATTATATTTTCTTAAAATCAGACAAACACTTTCATAAAAATGGAATTTTCAAATTTTGCCCCTTTTCTGATGCCGCCTGACTGCCATGTTTTTCGACCAATCAGTATGGCTTGAACAATTTTTATAGAGGGTCACCCAAGGAACATTTCTACCAAATTATATTTGAATCTGACAGGCAGATTCGGAGGAGAAGATTTTTAAAGTTTGGACATTTTGTCCCCTTTCTGATGCCGCAGCAACCAAAGTTCTCATTGGAATTTTAATCTTTGAACAATTTTGAAAGAGGACCACCAAAGGAACATTCCTGTGATGTTTTGTGGAAATTGGTCTATTGGAATGGTAGGAGTTGGTTGTCATTTGTAGCTAAAAGTTCAATTTACCCCTTTTGAGATGACGCCTGGTTGCTATGATTGTGTAACCAATCAAAACGCCTTAATCAAATTAAATAGAGGATCATTACAGTAAGATTCGTATTATATTTTCTTAAAATCAGACAAGCACTTTCATAAAAATGGAATTTTCAAATTCTGTCATTTTGCCCCTTTTTTGATGCCGCCTGACTGCCATGTTTTTCGCCCAATCAGTATGGCTTGAACAATTTTTATAGAGGGTCACCCAAGGAACATTTCTACCAAATTATATTTGAATCTGACAGGCAGATTCGGAGGAGAAGATTTTTAAAGTTTGGACATTTTGTCCCCTTTTCTGATGCCGCAGCAACCAAAGTTCTCATTGGAATTTTAATCTTTGAACAATTTTGAAAGAGGACCACCAAAGGAACATTCCTGTGATGTTTTGTGGAAATTGTTCTATTGGAATGGTAGGAGTTGGTTGTCATTTGTAGCTAAAAGTTCAATTTACCCCTTTTGTGATGACGCCTGGTTGCTATGATTGTGTAACCAATCAAAACGGCTTAAACAAATTAAATAAAGGATCATTACAGTAAGATTCGTATTATATTTTTTTAAAATCAGACAAGCACTTTCATAACAAGAGCTGTCGGAGGACAGCGCGCTCGACTATTCCACCACTTATTTAAGTTACTGAGATAATGGACTCTAATGTAGTTGCATGCAAAACATTAACCACAATTTCTTAGTGGGTGATAATTTGCATTACATGCTTGATAGTGTTATTTAACATGATTATTTTCATAGGTGTGATGGTTAGAAAGGGTTGTATAACCTTTCAATGGAATGCATCAAGTAGTTACTAAGATATTGACTCTTAATGTAGTTTAACGCAAACCTTTAACCATAATTTCTAAGTAAAAAAACGGCAACAATTTGCACCATATACAGGATAGAGTTATCTTAATTGGTTGTGTTTATAGTTGTGCAATTGGGAAAGGTTGTATAAAGTTTCAATGCAATTTTTCAAGTTGTAACTGAGATTACACTCTAAATGTAGTTGCAAAACTTTAACCAGAATTTCTAAGTCCAAAAAGGTCCATAACTTGCATAAAATGCTGGATAGAGTAATCATACTTGATTGTTTACATAGATGTGATGGTTGGTAAGGGCTGTATAAAGTTTCAATGCAATGCATCAAGTAGTTTACTAAGAGATGGTCTCTTTATGTAGTTGCATGCAAAACTTTAACCAGAATTTCTAAGTCCAAAAAGGCCATAACTTGCATAAAATGCAGGATAGAGTTATCATACTTGATAATCTACACAAGTGTGATAGTTGGGTAGGGTTGTAGAAAGTTTCAATGCAATGCATCAAGTATTTACTGAGACATGGACTCTTAATTTAGTTGCACGCAAAACTTTAACCAGAATTTCTAAGAAAAAAAAGGACCATAACTTGCATAAAATGCAGAATAGAGTTATCATACTTAATAATATACACAGGTGTAATAGTTGGGTAGGGTTGTAGAAAGTTTCAATGCAATGCATCAAGTAAATACTGAGATATGGACTCTTAATTTAGTTGCACGCAAAACTTTAACCAGAATTTCTAAGTAAAAAAAGGGCTATAACTTGCATAAAATGCAGGATAGAGTTATCTAACTTGATAATCTACATAGGTGTGATAGTTGGGTAGGGTTGTATAAAGGTTCAATGCAATGCATCAAGTCTATACTGAGATATGGACTCTTAATTTAGTTGCACGCAAAACTTTAACCAGAATTTCTAAGTAAATAAAGGGCCATAACTTGCATAAAGTGCAGGATAGAGTTATCTTACTTGATAATCTACATAGGTGTGATAGTTGGGTAGAGTTGTAAAAAGTTTCAATGCAATGCATCAAGTAAATACTGAGATATGGACTCTTAATTTAGTTGCACGCAAAACTTTAACCAGAATTTCTAAGTAAAAAAAGGGCCATAACTTGCATAAAGTGCAGGATAGAGTTATCTTACTTGATAATCTACATAGGTGGGATAGTTGGGTAGGGTTGTAGACAGTTTCAATGCAATGCATCAAGTAAATACTGAGATATGGACTCTTACTTTAGTTGCACGCAAAACTTTAACCAGAATTTCTAAGTAAAAAAGGGCCATAACTTGCATAAAATGCAGGACAGAGTTATCTAACTTGATAATCTACATTGGTGTGATAGTTTGGTAGGGTTGTAGAAAGTTTCAATGCAATACATGTAGTATTTTAGAACTTGCATGCAAAACCTTAACCAAAGTGTGACGTGGACGCCGACGCCGACGCCGACGCCAGGGTGAGTAGTATAGCTCTCATATTCTTCGAATAGTCGAGCTAAAAATGGAATTTTCAAATTTTGTCATTTTGCCCCTTTTTTGATGCCGCCTGACTGCCATGTTTTTCGCCCAATCAGTATGGCTTGAACAATTTTTATAGAGGGTCACCCAAGGAACATTTCTACCAAATTATATTTGAATCTGACAGGCAGATTCGGAGGAGAAGATTTTTAAAGTTTGGACATTTTGTCCCCTTTCTGATGCCGCAGCAACCAAAGTTCTCAATGGAATTTAAATCTTTGAACAACTTTGAAAGAGGCCAACCAGAGGAACAGTCCTGTGATGTTTCACGGAAATTGTCCTTGGAGTTTGGGAGGAGATGATGTTTAAAGCTAAAAGTTAACGCTGGACGGACGGACGGACGACGGACGACGGACAAAAAGTGATCAGAATAGCTCACCTTGAGCCTTCGGCTCAGGTGATCTAAAAACATCATGAACCAAGCAGAAGTTGCTCATAATGAGCAATTTCCCCTTTAACCCTTTCCCTCATACAACAATTCTGCAGCAGAAGACTTTGAACACATTTTGTCAAAATAATAAAAAATCTCTATAATTGAATGGATAATTTACCTATGACTAAAAGTGGTAAACATTGTGGCAGAAGGAGAAATTGTTTGTTTTGAGCAATTTCTTCTTTTGTCACTGTTTTCAAAAAGCTGTCTGCTGAAGAGGCGTCAGAAAGCACAAAATGATGGTGCAGCTGAGAGATGCCACATTTTACACAGACTCACATAGTTTGGTTTACGACCCGATTCATCAAAGCTCAGACAAAACTTTCTGGCAATGTTTTTGCCTATTTACAATACATGTATTGAGATTTTTAAAAAAATGGGTTATCTTTAAAAAATCTATGATGATTCATTTTAATTACTACATATTACAGTATAATTCTAGAAACTGTAAAAACAACGTTAACCCAATTATGCAATAGGCAGGGCCGTTACGTGACCCATTCTATTATTTGTAAATGCAGCATGTGTAATTAAGTTGTCTCTGCCTGCTTCCATTATGAATACTTCGCTGTTTTCAAGATTTCATCCGATTTCTAAAATTCATTGAATTCGTACTCTGTTTTTCATGTTTAATTCCAGATGAACGATTCGTACCAACTGGTTTTTGCTCTTTGCTCTTAGGAAACTGAATTGACCATTTTCTTTTGTTTGTTTTTCAGTTTTCTACTAGCATGTTCAAAACGATTAAAGTGACATTACAAACAAACAAAACAGACTTAATAATTCTTGCTATATGTTGACTATACATGTGAACTTTCATAATGCTTAATCTTTATCATAAATATCTTTATTTTTTTTTTAAAATTACTTTGTATTTTTTTTTTATATACTCCCGTTTTTGCTATCAGACTTCTGCTAAACTGGAAGGAGAATAGACTTCACCCTCTCCTTCCAAAGCTTGTGTCACACTTAACTTATAACTAGAGGCAATAAACCTTAATATATGTTAATATTTAAGACCCTATGGTTTTTTTTTATCAAATTGATCTAGTTAGAGGATTTAAAACAGTTTTATAGGTAAAATAAACTTGAGAAACTTCAGCTTGTACTATGACACATTATAGTTGCAGTGAATGTTAAGCAAACTGTAAACCGAATGGTTTCAGGACTAAACTTGTCTTTTCACGACTAAACTTCACATGCTGAATATCACATAGATCATAGCATATAAAACGTTTAATCTCTACGTTAATATTGACCCTTTCTGCTCTTGGTAACCCTTTTATATAGGCTATGGTAGCCAGGTGAGCAAGATAGGCACATCTTGGCCTTCTTGTTTAAAATAAAGGGACATTTGGCCTTCGTGTTCGAAATATTTACATCCTGTCTGTTTGCACAGGTTATTTAAATGTACTAAACTGCATCTGCTTCCTTTAAGTCATGCTTCAAAATCATGCGTGGCATCTGATTTGTTGTGTGTGGGAAAGGGTTAACAATGATTTCATCTCTATTCAATAATAATTCTTTCATTTATAGAGATTCTTAACTTTTTTGTCTATACTTTTTCCAAAGTCGTTTGCTGCAGATTTGTTGTATGTGGGAAAGGGATTTTAACATGAAATTGAGTTTTTAATGACAGTTACCAATACAAATTGACATACTTAGACAGTAACTACAATAATGAACACCGAAAACTTCCTCATTTGATGATACAAATTAACCCTTTCCGTCATATAGACGCATTCTGACGCCACTGCAGCAGACGGCTGTTTGAAAACATAGTGAAAAAAGAAGAAATTGCTCAAAACGAGCAATTTCTCCTTTTGCCACAATGTTTTCCACTTTTAGTCATAGGTTATGTATTCAATTATAGAGATTTTCTATATTTTGACAAAATATGTTCAAAGTCGTCTGCTTCAGAATTGTCATATGAGGGAAAGGGTTAACATACTACATTACATACACCAATAGAGATTACTTCCTCAATTTGATATCTTTGTGCATCTTATAAATAGTCCTCGACAAACATAACCTGATTGTGCAAAGATACATTATTATTATGATGAGCAGGTCCGGATAAGGAGGCGTAATAATACAGCTCTTTTCCCCACAATATCTCTCTCATCCTCCAACCAAACCCTATGATGTGGGTACTCAAAAGAATCGTCTCAATGAGACGATTATTTTGAGTACCCACAACATAGGGTTATAAGGTCAAATAAGGATTTTAGAACATGCAGAATTATCTAGAGCTCTGGATCAGCATGTATTTTCCTTGAATTAACCCTTTCCCTCATAGACAATTCTGCAGCAGACGACTTTGAACATATTTTGGCAAAAAATAGAATATCTCTATAATTGAATGGATAACCTATGACTAAAAGTGGAAACCATTGTGATAAAAGGAGAAATTGCTTGTTTTGAGCAATTTCTTCTTTTGTCACTATGTTTTCAAAAAGCCGTCTGCTGCAGAGGCGTCAGAAAAGCGTCTATATGAGGGAAAGGGTCAACACTTTCAAACATACAACAAATCTAGAACAGACCACTTTGAAAGCATTAAGTCAAATATAATGGTCAATCTTTATGAATTAATTCATTGTTTGTTCTACGGCCCTTTCAACAATTTTTCAGTTATATCACAGTGTTTCCTGGGTAAGTTACCAGTACTACTGGTCCCTAGTACTGGTCCGTTTATCCTGACACCAGTCAGTCAATCGTAATACTAATCCTGAAACCCCGATCGCCAAGGAGGGCAGCCATTACTACCATTTTTAAAGTCTTTGGTATGACACGGCCAGGGATCAAACATGCGACCTCTCGCACCGAGGCTAATACTCTACCACTACACCACCGAGGTGGTCACTAATGAGTGAAAGAACAATAATTGAATAGAGTTTTAAACATTGTGGCAAATGGAGAATTTGCTTATTATGAGCAATTTCTCATTTTGCTTTAATGTTGCATCAGGTGTCAGAAAGTGTCTACATGTCGGAAAGAATTAAATGTATCTGTCTTTCTTTCTTCACAACACTGAACTGAACATCTCTTAGAATGAATGTATACATATTATTCAATAGAGTTGAAAACATCGTGAAAACAAGAGGGCCATGATGGCCCTATATCGCTCACCTGAGTAAGTGTTTAAGGGTCCTAATTTAATTGCTCTACAAAAATAAGAAAGAAGGTCAAAAAGTCATGATGAAGGTCATCCAAAGACAATGATGATATTTGATTGTAAAATTGTACACATGGTGCAAATTTTGTTGCTGTAGCTTTATAAACAATAAGGCCATGATCGCTCACCTGATTTTATTTTTTTTCACTTTAGACATATAAGCCCCGCCCCCTGGCGGCCATAGTTTTCGACCAATCAACATGGCTTGAATGAATCTGATAGAGGGTCACCCTAGGAATATTTCTACAAAATTATTTGAAAATAGGTCAAACACTTTCGGAGAAGAAGATTTTTTAAGTTTTCACTCAAGCCATATACGGCAAACTACGTGACAGGTGAGCTAAAAAGGAGAAATTCCGATTTTGTCTCAATGTTCTCTGAAGTTGTGTCCAAGACTTGATAAGAGAAGCCATGTTTTTAACGGATCAAATCATCGAGATAATTTCTCAAATCTTAGTAGAGGGTCACCCAAGAAACATTTGAGAAAAAATGTGTTAACAAGATTGTTCTCCTCAATATTGGACTAGCGCCCTAGTTTTTGACCCGACATAATCTAAGTCTTGTTATCATCAAGACAAACATTCTGACAAAATTTCAACATCTTCAAGTCCAAAATGCGATTTCAAGAGTTTTAACAAGATTTTTCTACAATTTGGCCTAGTGACTTTTTTGACTGGACCATATTCAAACTTAGCCTAGATATCACGAAAACAAACATTCTAGTAAAGTTTCAACATGCTGAAGTTAAAAACACAGCTTCCAGTGTGTTAACAAGATTTTCCTTCAATTTGGCCTAGTTAGCTATCTAGATTTTGACTCAACATGACCCGTATTCAAACTTGGCCTAGCTAGCTATCATCAAGACAAACTTTCTGACAAAGTTTGAAGCTGCTCAAGTAAAAAATGCAGGCAAAGATTCTGTCAAAACACTTGGCCTAGAAATCAGCAAGATATACTAACTGAATAAGTTTCAAGAAGATTGGATGATACTAGTGGCCTCAAGAGTGTTAACTAGCAAATTGTTGACGACTGACTAACGACGGATGACAGACAAAAGGCGATCACAAAAACTCTCCTTGAGCACTTTGTGCTCTGGTGAGCTAAAAAAGTTCTTCCGCAAATAATATGATGTGTAATAACATGTATACAGAAAGCACTTCAAAGGCTACTTAAGTCAATTTAACTATTATGTATTGACCTAAGTTCATTGACACTCTATACTTGTATTTTCTTAACCCCTTCTCTCATACAGATGCTTTCTTATGCCTCTGCAGCAGACAGCTTTTTGAAAACATGGCAACAAAAGAAGAAATTGCTCAAACCTTTCATTTAAAGGGATTTTCTGTGCTTTTGCCTAGACGTTTTCAAAGTCGTGTGCTGCAAATTGGTCGTATGAGGGAAAGGGTTAATGCCAGGCACTTACAATTAAATTCCAAAATTTCAAATGTCTGTGACTGATTTACTTCCAAAAAAATCCTTTGAAAAAATAATTTCAACTATCCACAACTATACTAATGTTACAGTGAACACTGTCATAATATAGGTTACTGATCGGTTAACCCTTTCCCTTGAAGATCCAATATTAACAATTATGCAGTTAACTATTTTACAAAAAACCATATAAGGGAAGATGAGATATTGCCTAATTCCTCATTTTCCCACAATGTTTTCCAAATCTTTAAATAATTTTTAATAACTCCAGATGTTTCAATCTGTTTCTAGGATGTTTATAAAATAGCACAGCATATACTACAATGTGTAAATGAAGTAATTCATGACGTAGTGGGGAAAAAAAACCAGCCCCAGGGTATCATGCATGGCGGTTCATCATGACTATCTCCATACCATCTGTCAATCACCTCTCCTTTATCCCCTTTCCCATAAACACTTCGAGGGCTTGGCGTAAAACGGTTGTAACTAAAATTGGTATTTTTTTTTACCAAGGTTAATCAACTCGCCATAAAGTCTTTATAAGCGTTAAATCATTTTTCTTGGTAAACAATGTAAATTTAGGTGCCATTGCTCGTTCTGAGCAATGGCACCTAAATTTGCATTGTTTACAAAGGGGTCAAAATTGCCCCTAAACCAGGGTTTTCAAAATAGGTTTTAAGTTACAACCGTTTCACGCCAAGCCCTCGACTTTCTGACACCATTGCAGTAGATGTCTTTTCAAAACAACGTGACAAAATGAGCAATTTTCCCTCTTTGCCACAATATTTCAATTCTTTACAAAAGGTATCCTTTCATTAACAGAGAGATCTTTCCTGTAATTGTCTAGATTAATTTAAAGTCGTCTACGACAGATTTGCTGGAATGTGGGAAAAGCCTTACCAATGAATGAGAAATTTCTCCTTTCGCCACAATGCTTTCAACTCTTAGAAGAATGTTCGATATACAATAATTACAGGTATACTTTCATTTACACAGATTTTCCATGTATTTGCCTCGAGGTTTTAACCCTTTCCCTCATATAGATGCTTTCTGACGCCTCTGCAGCAGACAGCTTTTTGAAAACATAGTGACAAAAGAAGAAATGAGCAATTTTTCCTTTTGTAAGCAAGTTTTCAACTTTATTCAATAATCAAAACTTTCATTTATGAACTTTTTCTAAGTGTTTTCAAAGTCGTCTGCTGCTGATTTGTCATATGTGGGAAAGGAAAAGCATCACTTCCTTGTGAAAATAAAGTAGACTAAAAACTGGCAATATGAATGCTAGTGAGAACAGTCATGGTGATTATGTTTGTCTGCTGCAGATTTATTGTAGGTGGGAAAGCATTAACCCTTTGCCACATACAATAATTATTCAGGAGAAGATATTGAAAATATCTTGACAAAAATATGAAAAAAACACTATTTATTTTATAAATGAAAGTGTAATTATTGAAAAGAGTTACAAGTCAATATCATTAGTGGTTACTGAGATATATCCATGATAGTACCTTTCATGTAAAACTTTAACCAGAATTTCTAAGTAAAAAAAGGGCTATTATAATTTGCATTATATGCTGTAAAGAGTTATAACATTTGATTATTTATATACACATATATGTATAGGTGTGATGGTTAGGAAGGGATGTATAAAGTTTTAATGCAATGCATCAAGTAGTAAATACAGAGATATGGACTCTTAATGAAGTTGCACGCAAAACTTTTAACCAGAAGTAGAAAAAGGGCCACAATTTGCATTATATGCTGGATACAGTTATCATACTTGATTGTTTATATAGGTGTGATGGTTGGGAAGAGTTGTATAAAGTTTCAATGCAATGCATCAAGTAGGTACTAAGATTATGTACTCTTAATGCAGTTGCCCGCAAAACTTTAACCAGAATTTCTAAGTAAAAAAAGGGCCATAATTTGCATTATATGCTGGATACAGTTATCATACTTGATTGTTTATATAGGTGTGATGGTTGGGAAGAGTTGTGTAAAGTTTCAATGCAATGCATCAAGTAGTTAATCTTAATGCAGTTGCAAGCAAAACTTAAACTAGAATTAGTCAAAAATGGGACAAAATTGTGTCGAAATCTGATAGAGTTTTGAGACTTGTCCTGCAAGGCCGTTTGATGATGTCCAATTTAAATGTGTGTGAAGTTTCAAAGCACTAGCATTTGTGGTTTTTGAGAAAAAGCCTTGCATGCAAAACTTTAACCAAAGTTGCAACACAGACGCAACAGTGACTGTAATAGCTCTCCATATTCTTTGAATAGTCAAGCCAAAAATACAAAATATGGAATACTAGACTACTAGTTTTATGCAAATAGCTCTAGGTGAATAAATAGGAATGTATTTATTTTCATTCAAATAGAAATTTGCGTCATTGTTCCCACCATTTAAAGAGACACAAATCACAAATTTGATGAAAGGACTTACTCTCTGTAATGGCATAACATTAAGATTAATTTGCTTAAAACTAATGTGGCTATAGTTCTAGTTTCTTGTCAAAAGTTACAACTGGGAATAAATTACATCATGTTGATGGACAGCGAAGGCTCTGATGAGCTTGTGGTGATTGACAAGCTCATCTAAAAGTGTTCACTGTATGCAAATATTTTACGTTCTAAAATCAGCTGGATGCAGCTCATTTCTTCTCACAACTGTAACGATCAGGTGAAACATTGCTGATTATTAATATGATGTATTTCTTTTCTTTCCAGATTCACTGCTTCAAAGGAAATGGTACAAGATCAGGTGAAACATTGGCGATTAACCCTTTCCCACATACAACAAACCTGCAGCAGACAACTTTGAATTTCACCTTTGGCCACAATGTTTTCAAAAGTCGTCTGCTGCTATTTCTTCAAAATGTGTCTGCAGATGGGAAAGGTTTAATAACATGTATTTCTTTTCTTTCCTGTTTCACTGCTTCAAAGGAAATGGTACACATCTATGCGAAAATCAGTATTAACCCTTTCCCTCATACGACAATTCTGCAGTGGACGACTTTAAACATATTTATCAAAAAATAGAAAATCTCTTTAATTGAATAGATAACCTATGACTAAAAGTGGAAAACTTTGTGGCAAAAAAAGAAATTGCTTGTTTAGAGCAATTTCTTCTTTTGTCACTATGTTTTCAAAAAGCTAATTCCTCCAATTAAACAAATATAATAACAGTACCCGTGGTGGTACAGGGCCCTTCCTCCTTTCCGGTGGAATCTGCATGTCTGAATTTGTCGAGTAGGCATATTGATAGTCCATGGAGTCTTCCTGAGTATGGCCCTGTCTGGACCCCGCCTCTCCTTGTGTGGTCGCATTGGAACGACCTTTCCTGAAAATAAACATATCATCACATTATCTTTCCCTCATATAGACGCTTTCTGACGCCTCTGTAGCAGACGGCTTTTTGAAAAACATAGTGACAAAAGAAGAAATTGCTCAAAACGAGCAATTTCTCTTTTTGTCACAATATTTTCCACTTTTGGTCATAGTTTATCCATTCAATTATAGAGATTTTCTATTTTTCGACAAAATATGTTCAAAGCCGTCTGCTGCAGAATTGTCGTATGAGGAAAAGGGATAATTATACAAAAAATCTACAGCAGAGGACTTTAAAAACATCAGGACAAAAATATGGAACATTTCTTAATATGAAAGTATAATTATTGAAAAGAGTTTTAAACATAAGGCAATTTCTCCATTTGCCACAAAGTTTTCAAAAGTCGTCAGCAGCAGATGCCTCAGAAAGCGTCTGTATGTTGGAAATGGATAAACTAAAATATTAATGCTTTTCCTCATACAACAAATATGATGCAGACGACCTTGAAAATCTGTCTTGTTTACTTCTCCTGATCACAAGGTATAATGTGTTGCAGTTTCGAAGTGAATGTTTCAGACAGAAACCAATTTTGACTTATTCATGCAAAGTGTGGCGGCCTGACAGAGAGATGATAGTTTGATGTATTTGGATTTAGCACCGTTTAACCCTTTCCCTCATAGTCATACAACAATTCTGCAGCAGACGATTTTGAATATATTTTGTCAAAAAATAGAAAATCTCTATAATTGAATGGATAACCTATGACTAAAAGTGGGAAACATTGTGGCAAAAGGAGAAATTTCTCAGATCTTCACTCATATCACGGTGGCAAGTTCACACACTCATGTGTTTCCTGGCTTTCACACACCAGTACTCCACACAGCAGTCGCTCCAAGCAACTGGCTGCTTTTCCACATAGACTGTTAGGCTGATGATATGTTACACAAATATTATGTTACATGGATGCTATATTACACTGATGCTATATTACAATGGTGCTATGTTACACTGATGTTGTGTTACAAGGATGCTATGTTACTCTGGTGCTATGTTACACTAATGCTATGTTACTTTGATGCTGTTTTACACTGATGCTATGTTACACTGATGCAATGTTGCACTTATGCTATGTTACACTGGTGCTTGTTACACTGGTGCTTGTTACACAGATGCTATGTTGCATTGATGCTCTGTTACTCTGATGCTGTGTTACACTGAAGCTATGTTACACTGGTGCAATGTTACACTTATGCTATGTTACACTGGTGATTGTTACACAGATGCTATGTTGCATTGATGCTATGTTACACTGATGCTGTGTTACACTGATGCTGTGTTACACTGATGCTTGTAACACTGATGCTATGTAACACCGGTGATATATTACACGGATGCTGTGTTACACTGATGCTTGTAACACTGATGCTATGTAACACCGGTGATATATTACACGGATGCTGTGTTACACCCTAGACTTTAACCCTTTCCAACATACAGACACCTATATGACGCCTATGCTGATGACGACTTTTGAAAAGCATTTTAACAAAAGGAGAAATTGCTTGAAACAAGCAATTTTCTTGCTCAAAACAAGCAATTTCTCCATTTGTCACAATGTTTTCAACTTCATTCAGTAGTTAAGCTTACATTTAATCAGATGTTCTATGTTTTTACCAAGATATTTTCATCTGCTGCAATTTTACAAACTTTCCACAAATTATAAATTCATCAACCAGAATTTCAACATTTTATTAGATCACTTAAGTTACACAACTGTTTATTATCTGCTGCTGCTATAAAATAAAATGTTAACACTTCTTAATATTGACTGAAACGCGAATTTACAGATTGTTTTTAAATCTGGTTCAGAAAAAGGACTTTCACCTGTCTTCTATTAAAATTTCATTTTTCACTGACCCATTTCGAAAATTCCCTGACAATTCACTGACCTAGAAAAATAATCCATTTTCCCCGACTTTTCAAGTTAAAGAGGCAACCCTGAAAATTAGAGCATGTGGACATCTTTTGGGCAGGCAGTCATTTCCTCCTACACAGTTACTGCAGATTTTCATCTCAAAGCATATAACTCTTTCCCTCATGTAGACTCTTTCTGACGTCTCTGAAGCAGACAGCTTTTAAAAAACATAGTGACAAAAGAAGAAATTGCTCAAAACAAGCAATTTCTCCTTTTGCCACAATATTTTTCACTTTTAGTCATAGGTTACCTATTCAATTAAAGAGATTTTCTACTTTTTGACAAAATATGTTCAAAGTCGTCTGCTGTATAATTGTCATATGAGGGAAAGGGTTAGGCATATTTATTTTCCGCCTGTGTGGTATAACTCTTTTCCATATAAATAAATATCTATAGCCAACAACTTTGAAAATATCAAGGCAAAAATACTGAAAATCTGAATAAAAGAAAGAATAAAAAGTTAATAGAGTTGAAAATTGTTGCAAATAGAGAACTTGGTTATTATCAGCAATTCCTCCTTTTGTCAAAATTTTAAACGTCGTCTGCTGCAGACGTGCACACATTTATCTGCATGTAGGAAAGGGGGGGTTTAACCCTTTCCCTCATATAGACACTTTCTGACGCCTCTGCAGCAGAAGGCTTTTTGAAAACATAGTGACAAAAGAAGAAATTGCACAAAACGTGCAATTTCTCCTTTTGCCACAATGTTTTCCATTTTTTGTCATAGGTTATCCATTCAGTTATGGAGATTTTCTATGTTTTGACAAAAAACGTTCAAAGTCGTCTGCTGCAGAATTGTCGTATGAGGGAAAGGGTAAATGTTCATGAGGAAGGAAAAAGACGAATTAAAACTGAAAACTCCTTACTGGCCCATCACCTGATAGCTTTGACACTTTCCCACATACAACATTTCTGCAGCAGACGACTTTGAAAACATCTGGCAAAAATATGAAAAATCTCTATAAATGAAAGTATAATCATAGAGAAGAGTTGAAAACAGTGTTGCAAAAGAAGATTTTGCTCATTATGAGCAATTTCTCCTTTTGCCACAGTGTTTTCAAAAGTCGTCTGCAGCAGAGGCGTCTGTATGTTGGAAAGGGTGAAGTCATTTTAATTTTTTCTAATTTGAGAGCATCTAGAGAAAACAATACAATGCAGATCTATTTATTTTGAGACACTGTAATGAACAAGAGAGCTGCATATGTGAAAAGGAGAAAGATTTCAATGAGAGTGATTTCTCCCTACCACAACATTTTTCAAACATTTTGCATCTGCAGCAGACGACTTTTGAAAACATCGAGGCAAAAGAAGAAATTACCCATAATGAGTAATTTCTGGTTTTGTCACAGTTGATTGATTGATTGGGGTTTTACACCATTTTTAACATTTTCTCAGTAATATCACGGGGGCCAGTTCACCTGCTCATGTATTTCCTGGTTTTCTCAAATCAGTACTCCACACAACAATCTTCCCAAGCAACTGGCTGCTTTGCCACATAGACTTAGCCCATAGGTGGAAGAAGAATTCTTTTTTATGCTTTTGTCACAATGTTTTCAACAGTAATAAATAATTAAATGTTCATTTATAGATCTTTGCCATAATATTAATTGTCTAGCTGTTTTCTAGGCGTCAAAGTTGTCTGTTGCAGATGTGTTGTATGTGGAAAACCTGCATTCTCATTGAAATCAGACCTAAGCTTTGCTCGCTTGTTTATCCCTTTCCCTCATATAGACGCTTCCTGACGCGTCTGCAGCAGACGGCTTTTTGAAAACATAGTGACAAAAGAAAAAATTGCTCAAAATGAGCAATTTCTCCTTTTGCCACAATGTTTTCCACTTTTTGTAAAATCCATTTAATTAAAGAGATTTTCTACTTTTTGACAAAAATATGTTCAAAGTCGTCTGCTGCAGAATTGTTGTATGAGGGAAAGGGATATAGGTCTGATGATTGTTCCAAACAGGTCAGCTTAGATTAACCTTTGTGTCATCCAATCAAATTGTGACTTATCAAAAGCTTCTGTATTAAACAGGAAAGATAACCCATTACAAGAGGGCCATGATAGCACTGGATCGCTCACTGGATAAAACCAATGTGATTTGTTATGCCAACCACAATAACTCCATTTTGCAGTCAGGGAATCTAATACTAAAGCTCCACTGCCACAAAGCAAAATAACCAAAACAGAATGTTGTCTGACTTTTGTCAAATAAATTTGACTAAGAAATTATTCTGTACTAGTTAGTAATTTAAAATCAGACATTTAGTTTGATAGGGAATAATTTTCTAAATCTTACAATCTGGTGGCATAAAGGGTAAAATAGTCCCAGCCCCTGGTGGCCATGTCTTTTGACCAATCAACATGGCTTGAAGGAATCAGGTAGAGGGTCACCCAAGAAACATGTCTACAAAGTTATTTGATAATCAGTTCTTCACTAAAGTCATACAAGGCAAAACAGCCTCACCCTCAACATGGCTGGAAGTAATCTCATAGAAGGAACATTTCTACATTTTTTTAAAATTGGCCAGATACTTACGGAAAAGAATGAAAAAGATAGAGGGTTACCCATCAACATGACTTGAAGGAATCTCACAGAGGTCACCCAAGGAGAAGATGTTTAAAGTTTTCATTATAGCCATAAACAAGAGTTGTCGGAGGACAATATAGCTCGCCTATCAGGGCCATCGTATATCAGGGCCTACTTCAGAACAGTTAAAGTATTAGGTAAAGTCGCACAGTATTATAGGTTATTGACCCTGTACTGTGTGAATCATCGTTGGACCGAGTTCTTTGGTTGACGTTGCCGAGCTTGCGAGGCTACGTTCGCCAAAGAACGAGGTCCAACGATGATTTCACAGTACAGGGTCAATAACCTTTTTATTGCATACTTTCATATTGTAAACTATTTGCTTTACGTTCTGGAGGTTTTTTTTATTATCTAGAATTGATAAATCTGCTTCCGAATTAAAAACAAACTGTTTGTTTACATAAGTAGTAATTTTTGTGCAAATGCCGTTTGAATTATAACGGTGACGTAATGTTTTTTAAATGACGTCATGCACGTGCATAACCAACATTTTAGACGCGCGTTTTAGAATGTTTTCATGTCAAAAACGTACTGTTAGCATAAGACAGTAAGAAATTGTCCATTATCAATATATGAGAATTGAACATTACAAAGTCCCGTGAGGTTTAACAATGATATTTAGGTCAGCTATGTTTGTTTACATAACAAAAGTAGTCCCTAGCATGTTAATTATGCAGAATTTTCGCACGTCCTTATCTACGGTCATGATCACTCCTTGACAGCGGTCATGATCGAAAAATCATGACCACTTTCTTCAATGCAAAGTGAACGGAACAATATGAAAGTATGCAATAACACCTATTGCAAGATAATACACCTTTTCAATACTTTTGACAAAAATTCTAAGTTCAACTAGAATGGAGTGCTCCCCGGAGCACGTGTGTCACCTGCCGGCGCCTTGTCAGAAAATTTTAATTTGTGATAGAAAAGGGGCAATAACTCTGATATAAAAAATATTTGGATTATCCCCCTTTTGTGAACCCATCACAAAAATTGATATAAACATTTGTCAGAAGTTTCAATCCAATCCTTTGAGAAGAAAAAAAGTAATTTGAATATTTGACAGAAAAGGGGCAATAACTCTGATATAAAAATATTTGGATTATCCCCCTTTTGTGAACCCATCATACACATTGATATAAACATTTGTCAGAAGTTTCAATCCAATCCTTTGAGTAGATTAAATTTTTGACAGAAAAGGGGCAATAACTCTGATATAAAATTATTTGGATTATCGCCCTTTTGTGAACCAATCACACACATTGATAAAAACATTTGTCAGAAGTTTCAATCTAATCCTTTGAGTAGAACAAAAAATATTTGAAAACGTGACGAAAAAAGTGTGATGGACAGACAGACAGACAGACGCCAGATAAAAAAAAAAAATAGACAGACGTCGAATAAAAAAAAAAATAACATTTGTCAGAAGTTTCAATCCAATCCTTCGGGTAGAAAAAAAGTTATTTGAAAATTTAATTTTTTGACAGAAAAGGGGCAATAACTCTGATATAAAATTATTTGGATTATCCCCCTTTTGTGAACCAATCACACACATTGATATAAACATTTGTCAGAAGTTTCAATCTAATCCTTTGAGTAGAAAAAAAGTTATTTGAAAACGTGACGAAAAAGTTAGATTTTTTGACAGAAAAGGGGCAATAACTCTGATATAACTTGACCTTGACCCAGGGTCAGGACGGGTGTAGTGGGGTGGGTAGATGGACCAATAGTTCCTAAATGTATAAACTAAATATGAAAGCAATCAATGTCATAATAGTGAATGCAGTGATATGTTAAACGTTAAACGCAAACCTTAAACCTTGTAACTGAACCAAGTAGAAATGACCTTGACCTTGACCCAGGTGCAGGACGGGTGTAGTGGTGTGCGCAGATGGATGACCAATAGTTCCTAAATGTATAAACTGAATATGAAAGCAATCAATGCCATAATAGTGACTGCAGAGTGATATGTTAAACGTTAAACGCAAACCTTAAACCTTGTAACTGAACCAAGTAGAAATGACCTTGACCTTGACCCAGGGTCAGAACGGGTGTAGTGGTGTGCGTAGATGGATGACCAATAGTTCCTAAATGTATAAACTAAATATGAAAGCAATCAATGTCATAATAGTGAATGCAGAGTGATATGTTAAACGTTAAACGCAAACCTTAAACCTTGTAACTGAACCAAGTAGAACCAAGTAGAAATTACCTTGACCTTGACCCAGGGTCAGGACGGGTGTAGTGGTGTGCGTAGATGGATGACAAATGGTTCCTAAAGGTATAAACCCTTAAAACCCAAATGAAAACCTTAAACACAAACCTTAAACCTAGGTGTCTACGCCACCGCCGACGCCGACGCTGCCGACGGTGCCAACGGTGCCGACGCCGGGGGGTAACACATAAGCTCTCCTGTACTTCGTACTGTCGAGCTAAAAACAGAACAGCCCAGCCCCTTAAGGCCATTTTGTTTACCAATCAACATGGTTTGAAGGAATCTGAGGAAACATTTTGACATAATATTTGCAAATTGGCTTCATACTTTCTGAGAAGAAGTTTTCACTAAAACCATATCAGGCAAAAAAATCTATCCCCTGGCCCCCATGTTTTTCATCCTATCAACATGGCTTGAAGAAATCTGAAAGAGGGTTATCCAAGGAATATTTCTACAAAATATTTGAAAATCAGCTATAATAGTTTAATCACAAAAGCCATATCAGTCAAAACAAACCTGCAACCTAGCGGCCATGTTTTCTGATGAAATCAACAGAGCTTGAAGGAATCTCATAGAGGGTCATCCAAGGAACATTTCTACAAAATCAGATATTTTTTTTAAGTTTCACAAAAGCCATATCAGTCAAAACAGCTCTGCCACCTAGCGGCCATGTTTTCCGACGAATCAACAGGGCTTGAAGGAATCTGATAGAAGGCAGGGGTCGATTTAACCGCTGGCCCGCTAGCCCGTGGCCAGTTGATTTTACCTCGGGCCAGCTGTACATGCAATAAGCTAGTCCGTCGGGCCTGCTGATAATTATGGGATAATAAGCTAGTCTGTAAGAAATTGAAAATATAGAGTTGCATATTTCCATTTTTATTTCGTTCTGACCATTCCGTTCTGTCAGAAAACGTTAAAAAACGCATGTTTCACAATCGAGTGCACCCAGTAATGGCCGTATTGATATCCGCACACGATACTGTTAACTAAAATTTGATTGGACAGGTGCGTGAAAACAACCAATAGTATGCCGCGTCTTAATATTCGCTTGGCAACGTACACAAAATGGTGACGCACTGTAAATAATAATATCACCTTGAAACAAACTTTTGGTTAACGAATTTGGTCGGTTTGGTGAATAAATACATTCAGGGTTTTCCATGACGCACAAATCCTGCGTCATTTACGCATTTTCAACTCAAATGACCCCCAAAAATAACATCTGTGCGTCCATAATGTCGGTAAATGAAGTCCATTTTATTTTTCTATAATCTCGGTTTTCCAAAAATCTATATTTAACCTAGTCCTTATCCTGCACCAAAACATGCGAAAAAAATTCCGCCGCTTTCAGGTTGGAATCTGGCGTACGTAATGTTTGTCACACCAAAATACACATATGGGACAACATTTGACCATTTATCTATCGTATAAAGTAAATACAAACGGTCTTACTCACGTTTTTATGTGTTTTAATCTCTTTTTAATCCACCTCTTAGAGGCCTGACATTTAATAACTCACAATGTGGTCGATTTGAACTGAGGATAACCGAATACGGTATTGTGGGTATTGTTGTTAAAGTACACCAAAATGGATATTTAACGAAATAGTTATATATCTTATTCAAACAAGTTTGGGCGATATTTCGTTTACTTCCTTTTACCAATTTTGTCTAATTTATTTAACCGAAAAGAAATGTGTTACAGATTTCAAATTTTTCGCCGTTGTGAATTGAATTTTGATAGATTAAAGTGGTAAAGAGGTAAGCTGCATAAATTTTAGGCTCAAACTAATTTAATAATAATTATAGATATGTTTTTTTTTATTGTTGCGATAGCTATCAAGGATATAAACGGCATAATAACGTGAATCGAGTCTGTCTGAAACATGCTATGGATTTAGACTTCGGTTGACCAATAAATGAGAAATCGAAAGTCTAAATTATTTGGACTATATTTAACTCTGAATGACTGGTTTAAGCTTTATCAATAACATTATCGGTTGTGTAATTGACATTATTAATATTAAGGGATAACAAAAACAAAGAACAACACACTTCTTTTTAAATGTTTTTTATATCAATCACTTGATAATAAAGTTCTAATTTGGACCCCCAACATTTATAAGATGACCCTTAACTTTGATGGCATGGGGGTCACAATGACCCTCAAGTTTCAAAGCTTAGGGAAAACCCTGCGCTTGTCCCGATAAACAAACTGGGTCGTTTGTCCCGATAAACAATTGGGTTGCATTGTAACATTGTATGACATATGTAAACTGTTCAAAAAGTTGAATTGTTTCAATTAATAACCATTGAATGTTGCCTTGTCCTGATTAAAAAGTTTGGGCCAGTGGTAAACATGTTGGGCCAGTAATTTTCCATTTCAACTGGCCCTGCTGGCTAGTAGAAATTTCAGCCTTAAGTCTACCCCTGGAAGGTCGTCACCCAAGGATCATTTCTACAAAATGATTTAAAAATTGGCAGACCGGTGTTTTTTTGGTTGCCATGGAAACCCAAATTATGCATGGATAAAAGAACTTTAAGGATATATTGCAGAGGACATTTAGACTAAGAGGATGCTTTCTGTGAAATTTCATCCCAACATTTTGACTCATTGGTTAAATAGGAGAAGATATTGACAGACATCAGACAAAGGATGATCTCAAAAACTCACCTTGAGCACTTTGAGCTCAGGTGAGCTACAAACAAGCAAATTCATGAAATTTATATCCCCTGCTTGCAGGAAATATTGTAGGAAAATGTTGAGGTTAGGTTTAAACATGTCAGTAGACTTTTTATTGAACATGTATTACAGGGTAAATTAAACGAACTTGGCCTAGGTTGTTACCAAGTTTGTGGCAGTTATTGCACGGAAACAGCAAGAAACGACTTTTTTTGTTAATTAAGGGACCAAAACTCCACCGAAAAAAGTCCACCGAAAGTGACGATCGAACTAGGCCTAGCCCTTAAGGCATTTAACCTTGTTACCAAGTTTGAAGAAAAAACCAGTTTACATTTGTGGCAGTTATTGCACGGAAACAGCAAGAAACGACATTTTTTGTTAAATAAGGGGCCATAACTCCGAATAAAGTCCACCGAAAGTGACGATCGAACTTGGCCTAGCCCTTAAGGCATTTAACCTTGTAACCAATTTTGAAAAAAAACGGTTCACATTTGTGGCAGTTATTGCACGGAAACAGCAAGAAACAACATTTTTTGTTAAATAAGGGGCCACAACTCCACCGAATAAAGTCCGCCGAAAGTGACAATCGAACTTGGCCTAGCCCTTAAGGCATTTAACCTTGCTACCAAGTTTGAAAAAAAAAAATTCATATTTGTGGCAGTTATTGCACGGAAACAGCAAGAAACAACATTTTTTGTTGAATAAGGGTCCATAACTCCACCGAATAAAGTCCCCCGAAAGTGACGATCAAACTTGGCCTAGCCCTTAAGGCATTCAACCTTGTTACCAAGTTTGAAAAAAAACGGTTCACATTTGTGGCAGTTATTGCATGGAAACAGCAAGAAACGACTTTTTTTGTTAAATAAAGGGCCATAACTCCACCAAAAGTGACGATCAAACTTGGCCTAGCCCTTAAGGCATTTAACCTTGTTACTAAGTTTGAAAGAAAACGGTTCACAATTGTGGCAGTTATTGCATGGAAACAGCAAGAAACGACATTTTTCGTAAATAAGGGGCCATAACTCCACCGAAAGTGACGATCGAACTTGGCCTAGCCCTCAAGGCATTTAACCTTGTTACCAAGTTTGAAAAAAAAATATTCACATTTGTGGCAGTGATTGCACGGAAACAGCATGAAACGACATTTTGTGTTAAATAAGGGGCCATAACTCCACTAAATAAAGTCCGCCGAAAGTGACGATTGAACTTGGCCTAGCCCTTAAGGCATTTAACCTTGTTACCAAGTTTGAAAAAAAACGGTTCACATTTGTGGCAGTTATTGCACGGAAACAGCAAGAAACGACTTTCTTTGTTAAATAAAGGGCCATAACTCCACCAAATAAAGTCCGGGAAAGTGACAATCAAACTTGGCCTAGCTTGAAAGAAAACGGTTCACATTTGTGGCAGTTATTGCACGGAAACAGCAAGAAACAACATTTTTTGTTAAATAAGGGGCCATAACTCCACCAAATATAGTCCGCCGAAAGTGACGATCCAACTTGGCCTAGCCCTTAAACAAAAATTCACATTTGTGGCAGTTATTGCACGGAAACAGCATGAAACGACATTTTGTGTTAAATAAGGCTCCATAACTCCACTAAATAAAGTCCGCCGAAAGTGACGATCGAACTTGGCCTAGCCCTTAAGGCATTTAACCTTGTTACCAAGTTTGAAAAAAAACGGTTCACATTTGTGGCAGTTATTTCACGGAAACGAAGTGTGACAGACAGACAGACAGACAGACAGACAGACGGACAGACGGACAGACGGACAGACAGACAGACAGACAGACAGACGGACAAACCGAAATTAATAACCCCCCTTTTTTTCTTTGAAAAAGCGGGGGATAATAAACATAAAAGGGAAGCCATGATTAGCAACTAAGTGTTGGTTGTATCCAGCAATTTCATTGGAGGTGCTCATGAGTATTTAAGTGTATAGGGTCAATTTGAGATGACCTGTTATATGGTGTCAACAGATCAAATATATGTACAGCAAAGTATTTTAGTCTGACTTTAATGTCATCGTGGTAATACCCCTTTCCCTCATACGACAGTTCTGCAGCAGACGACTTTGAACATATTTTGTCAAAAAATGGCAAATTATTATAATTGAGTGGATAACCTATGACTAAAAGTGGTAAACATTGTGGCAAAAGGAGAAATTGCTTGTTTTGAGCAATTTCTTCTTTTGTCACTATGTTTTCAAAAAGCCGTCTGCGGCAGATGAATCAGAAAGCGTCTATATGAGGGAAAGGGTTAATGGAAAACCTAGATGTATAATGCTTCAATCATGACAATGAGAAATAAATATCGCGAGTAAGAAAGTGTTTAATTTAAGTACTTCCTGCAGTTCACAAAATGTCTTCTCAAAAGGATTCTGCAGCAAATCTATTAACCATTTCCCACATTTGCGGAGGCATTTTGATGCATTTGCAGCAGAAAACTTTAGAAATGATGAATGATTTTAAAGCTTGTTCAAAATGACAGATTTCTGCTTTTGCCAGAATGGTTTCAACTCTATTTATTCATGATCCTTCCACCATTAGAGAGCTCTAGATGCGGGGCGTTTTGCATGTTCTAAAATTCTTATTTGACCGTATAACCCTATGTTGTGGGTACTCATTGAGACGATTCTATTCAGTACCCACAACATAGGGTTTGGTTGGATGATAAAAGAGATATTGTGAGGAAAAGAGCTGTATATCTTGACCTCTTGGATTTAACCCTTTCCCTCATATGACAATTCTGCAGCAGACGACTTTGAACGTATTTTGTCAAAACATAGAAAATCTCCATAATTGAATGGATAACCTATGACAAAAAGTGAAAAACATTGTGGCAAAAGGAGAAATTGCACGTTTTGTGCAATTTCTTCTTTTGTCACTATGTTTTCAAAACGCTGTCTGCTGCAGAGGTGTCAGAAAGCCTCTATATGAGGGAAAGGGTTAAGGTTGTCCACAACCAGGAAGAGCGTGATCAGATTTTATAAAATCCCCATTTATACATTCATTTATCAAGTATTTTTATTAACCCTTATACAGATGCAATTTGACACAATGACAGCAGACCACTTATGAAAACATTGAAGCTAAATGAAAATTTATCATGATGTTTTAACCCTTTCCCTCCTCATATAGACACTTTCTGACGCCTCTGCAGCAGACGCCTTTTTGAAAACATACTTACAAAACGTGCAATTTCTCCTTTTGTCACAATGTTTTCCACTTTTAGTCATAGGTTATCCATTCAATTATAGAGATTTTCCATTTTTGCACAAAATATGTTCAAAGTCGTCTGCTGCAGAATTGTTGTATGAGGGAAAGGGTTTACTCTATCCAATAATCATTCCTTTATATATATATAGAGATATTCCATATGTTTATTAACCCTTTCCCTCATACGACAATTCTGCAGCAGACGACTTTGAACGCATTTTGTCAAAACATAAAAAATCTCCATAATTGAATGGATAACCTATGACAAAAAGTGGAAAACATTGTGGCAAAAGGAGAAATTGCACGTTCTGTGCAAATTCTTCTTTTGTCACTATGTTTTCAAAAAGCTGTCTGCTGCAGAGGCGTCAGAAAGCGTTTATATGAGGGAAAGGGTTAACCCTTTCCCGCATGCAGACGTAATTTGACACATTGACAGCAGACCACTTTTGAAAACATTGTTGCTAAAAGAGAAATTGACCATAATGTTTTCGCATCTATCCAATAATAATTCTTTCATATATACATGTATATAGATATTCCATATGTTTGCCTAGATGTTCTCAAAGTCTTGTTGAGTTGCAAATTTGTTGCATGTTGAAAAGGGTAAAGAATAGAGCAATTGAATATGGAATTACCCCTCGGGTCCAACAATCACAAGAACGAATAACATGAAAGAAAACACTCGGAGTACTTTGGTCTCATTAAAACTCAAGTCGAAAGGGACCAAGTGATTATTACCACAAATGTTTAACCCTTTTCCTCAAATAGATGCTTTCTGACGCCTCTGCAGCAAACGCCTTTTTGAAAACATAGTGACAAAAGAAGAAATTGCTCAAAACGAGCAATTTCTCCTTTTTTTCCACAATGTTTTCCACTTTAAGTCATAGGTTATCCATTCAATTATAGAGATTTTCTACTAATTGACAAAATATGTTCAAAGTCGTCTGCTGCAGAATTGTCGTATGAAAGGGTTAAAGAGAGTAGGAAGGAGAAGTTGCTTATTATGAGTCAGAAAACATCTTTTATCATTAACGTGAAAGGGTTTATTATAACAGTAAGAACTTACACAAAATGGAGCGGCGAGGGTATCCTGGGGTTGATTTCGGAGCTGTCTACGTATTCACCGTCACCGTCATCTTCCATCGGCTCACTCCTGCCACTTCCCTGATGGGATTTTTTCCGTAAACCAGGAATCTTTACCCCTCCACTCCTCTTCTTTAACACACCCTTAATGTTTTCCTATAAATAGTAACGAAAGAACAGAGATCATTATCTAACTTGGGTGAATTCTAATTTCTAATCATGCCCGTATGCTGTAGGTAGGTACATATAAAATTTATCTGAATATGAAATGATATATACATCATTACATGAAATGTAAAACTGGTGAAGTTATTAGCACCAGGAAATATTCCAGTTCATGAAACCCGAACTGAAAGAAAACCCACACAAATCAAAGAGCCTACCAGACATGTTAAAAAGGTAAAACTTATCATTTGTGAATAGTGTAGGTTCAGATCAGCCTGTATATCTGCTGTCTTATCATAGTCTATACAAGTTATTAGAATCTTCTAAAAAGCTTATACAACTAACAGGTATAATGTGCACAGGCTAAGCTGTTTACAAAATCCAATTTGTACCTCGTCTAAATGACAGGCTCAGATTATATTGTTGATTAATGTATTGATTGGAGTTTAACGCCCTTTTCAACAATTTTTCAGTCATATCACGGCGGAAATTCACCTACTCATGCGTTTCCTGTCTTTTCTCAAACACAGCATACCTTCCAAGCAACTGGCTGCAGTTAGCCTATTGGTGTAATAAGAATGACGCTTGTCACAGTGACTTTTGTTAAAGAGCGGAAAGAACATTGGCCAAGCTGGGATTCAACTCACAACCCCTGGATTGACAGCATGCGTCGCTACCGACTGAGATTATATTGTTAAAACTATTGAAAATTGTCTCTGTGATCAAAATGTTAACTCCGTATTCCAAATATTCTGATTGGTCAATTACGATAATGAATTAGCTTCTGACCAAGCCCTGGGGGCATGCATTATGCAAGATATAATTCACCAGGTGAGATGGTTATGGTCATTTTGGACCAAATCGGGCCTGGACAAACTGGTGTTTAGCATTCTCTACGTTCACTTTCAAACAAGGTCAAAATACAAAAAGTGATCAAATCAATCATTTCCAATGCATCCTATACACATTTACAAAGAATTTAAACTCAATGTCATATGTTTTTAGGGGCTATTTTGGTAGATCAGCATGACAGCGAATTGATTTGGTGTAATTTGACTTTGAAGCCCCAGTGTATTGATTGGAAGTGCAAATGAAGATTTGTTTATTTCACCCCTGCCATCTTTTCCAAATGTACAATGTTTGTCTGATGCTTCTTGTAACCGTCTGTCACTAATTTGCAAACAGTGCAGATAGATGCGCATGCTTATCTGGATCTACACTGGTCGCACATGCCCTAAGGTTGGTTTTCCAAGAACATTGCTCATTTCAGCTATCAGTTATCCAATCAAACAAGTAAGTATACCGTAATACAAAGTAAATATTATCTTATTTTAAAATAGGTAATTCTTTAGTTGTTATTCCTTATACCTTTTTCAGACATACACCAGACGACTTTGAAAACATCTAGACAAAAATAGGGGAATATTAACTCTGTAAATGAAAGTATAATTAAGAAAAGATTGCGACAAAGGTAGAAATTGCTCATTATGAGAAATTTCTTCTTTTGCCACAATTTGTTTAACCCTTTCCCTCATATAGACGCTTTCTGACGTCATTGCAGCAGACGGCTTTTTGAAAACAGTGACAAAAGAAGAAATTGCTCAAAACGAGCAATTTCTCCTTTTGACACAATGTTTTCCACTTTTAATCATAGGTTATCCATTCAATTATAGAGATTTTCTATCTTTTGACAAAATATGTTCAAAGTCGTCTACTGCAGAATTGCCGTATGAAGGAAAGGGTTAAAAGCCTTCTGCTGCAGATGCATCAAAATGCTGAGAACTACAAGTTGCAATAGAAATATCCAATTATGGCACTGAATTAACCCTTTCCCTCATACCACAATTCTGCAGCAGACGACTTTGAACATATTTTGTCAAGAAATAGAAACGTGGAAAACATTGTGACAAAAGAAGAAATTGCTCGTTTTGAGCAATTTCTTCTTTTGTCACTATGTTTTTAAAAAGACACCTGCTGCAGAGGCGTCAGAAAGCGTCTATATGAGGGAAAGGGTCAACTGAATTGCCCATTCACCCGGGGAAAAATTTCAGTGACAGATTCCCACATATAACAACATTTGCAGCAGACAACTGAAAACTTCTAGGCAAAAATATAGAAAATCTCTTTGAATTATTGTATATTTATTGATTCGAGTTGAAAATATTGTGGCAATAAGAGAAATTGCTTGTTTTGAGCACTTTCTCCTTTTGATACAAATAACAATGTTTCCAAAAGTGCCTATATGAGAGAAAGGGTTAAGGAGTTTGAAACTGTCACAAAATACCAGTACGCTGGTCAAGGACCATACCTCTACAAAGACAACTGTGAACAATGTCCCTACATCATACATTCATATCCAATGCTATGTGTGAATGTCATGTCTCTAGATGTGCCATGATCATTAAGCTTTTCCCATGGATGGAAATGCACGAAAAGTTTAGATTTTCCACGGAAATCTGCTGATCACATTTTTTTCCATCATAATTTGCCATGAAATTCCATGGAAATGGAAAAACAGCGACAATTTTCCATGGAAACTTCAAATATTGCCATGGAAAGTTGAACGTAGTCAAATTTTGGGATGGAAAATGACTTAAGACATATTAATTAAGGCATGGAAAATTAGTTCTTTTTTTATAAATCTTAGATTTTTCTCAGGATATTTCTAGCATAACAGAAAAGAGACATTCATCATGACATCATTCACATTTAATGTAATAGGAATTTTTAAGAATTATATTATGATTTATAAAATTTACCATTTTTTTAACAAATAAGCAGGTCCGATAAGACATAAATTGCTCACCTGATTTACCAAAATGTCACTAAATGATCAAATCAAGCTAGAGTGGAAATTAAAATTCTCTGAGTATCCATAATTAAAGTTTTTCAAACACATGTTATATTCAACTCTTTCATGGTACAGAATCATGGAGTCCTTTTTAAAACAAGAGGCCCATGAGGGCCTATGCTCTACTGGGATGGGTCTTTGGTCATTTTCAATCCAGAGCATATATGTATGGTGAAGATCGCATAGTAAATGTGGGCTCTATTGTGTTCACAAGCTGTATTATAGCAATTTTGACAATTTCAAGGGCCATAATTAATCCAGTCATGCAAGGGCACATCTTGCTGGTTTTCAAAAGGAACCGAGCTCTCATCAATATTTAACTACTATCTAAGTTTGGTGAAGATCAGATAGTAAATGGAGCCTCTATTGTGTTCACTAGCTCTATTATAGCAATTTTGGCAAATTCAAGGGCCATAATCCAGCCTTGCATGGGCGGATCTGGCTGGTTTGCAAAAGGAACCAAGCTCTCATCAATATTTAACTACTATCTAAGTTTAGGGAAGATCTTTGGATAGACGGTATAGCAAACGGTAAACCGAAGCTCATACAAATTACCTATTGACGGGAAAAAAAAACCGCTTCGCCGTCGATTTGTTTACCCATATAATAATGTAATATTAGGATAAGATTATTAATGACAAGAATAACTTACCATCAACAGTAGTTGAACCACCAACACTTAATAGCTTTAAATCCAGACTAAATAAGTATTGGGTATGCCCAAACAAATTCAATGCTAGATGTTTTATACATTAATAAATTAAAAAAAAAAATGTTATCACTTCAAAACTTAATTGAATTGTAAATAGTGTCAATACCTCAAAATGGCATTTTAAATGGGGTAATTAATCCTAGTAAGATGGACCAGTATGCACTCATTTGGAATTAAAATAGCGTAAACAAATTCTAACCATGTGATATGTCTCTAAATTGTAATTAGTTTAACGCTTTCCCTCATATGACAATTCTGCAGCAGACGACTTTGAACGTATTTTGTCAAAACATAAAAAATCTCTATAATTGAATGGATAACCTATGACTAAAAGTGGAAAACATTGTGTCAAAAGGAGAAATTGATCGTTCTGAGCAATTTCTTCTTTTGTCACTATGTTTTCAAAAAGCTGTCTGCTGCAGAGGCGTCAGAAAGCGTCTATATGAGGGAAAGGGTCAAATAGAGAATATAGAGAGCAACGTAGTGTAAACTAAAATAAGGGAAGTGCATCCAACGATGAGAATCTCACCGGAATCATAAACCACGCCACAAAGAGGGAAAACAAAACTAAACGGACCTGTTAAAAGCAAAATGCTTATTATTTGACCGGGTCTCTACTTCTACAATATGACAAAGTTGAACAGTGAAGATCAAGATAAGCCTGTGCTTCTACATATCACTTACACAAGCAGTTAACCCTTTCCCTCATACGACAATTCTGCAGCAGACGACTTTGAACATATTTTGTCAAAAAATAGAAAATCTCTATAATTGAATGGTTAACAAATGTCTTAAAGTGGAAAACATTGTGGCAAAAGGTGAAATTGTTCGTTTTAAGCAATGTCTTCTTTTGTCACTATGTTTTCAAAAAGCCGTCTGCTGCAGCGGCATCAGAAAACGTCTATAGGAGGGAAAGGGTTAAACGGAGCAGATGGACAGATCAGTTCAGAAATGCCAACTACATGTAGTACCTTTTCCTATGGACGAGCTCAACTTGAGTTTACAAGTTAACCCTTTCCCTAATTAGTAATACAACAATTCTGCAGCAGACGACTTTCAACATATTTTATCAAAAAATAGAAAATCTCTAAAATTTAATGGATAACCTATGACAAAAAGTAGAAAACATTGTGGCAAAGGGAGAAATTGCTCATTTTGAGCAATTTCTTCTTTTGTCACTATGTTTTCAAAAAGCCGTCTGCTGCAGAGGCTTCAGAAAGCGTCCATATGAGAGAAAGTGTTAACCTTTTTTCCCAAATACAGAAAGTTTCTGACGCCTCGTGCATCAGACAACTAATGAAATCAGTGTGGCAAAAGGAAAATGTTGCTTATAATGTGCAATTTCACCTTTTGCCACAATGTTTTCGATAATTGTTATTTCATTAATCATAAGTTCCCACATTTTTTACTAAATGTTTCAGTCAACTGCTGCAGATTTGTTGTATGTGGGAAAGGTTTAATCTGTATCCTGCTGTATTCCTGTTTTCTGACAAGTTCAACACATTCCCACATACAGACACGTTCTAACTAATGCCTCTGTAGCAGACGACTTTTGAAAACATTTTTGCTAAAGGAGAACATGTAGTCTTTACTCTACTTAATATTATAATAATAATAATAATAATAATAATAATAAAGACTTATTATAGATGCAGCACATTTGGGTTTTCCCAGTCTTCCATGTGGGCCTCTGGAAAATTTACATTAACCCTTTCCCTCATATAGACGATTTCTGATGCCTCTGCAGCAGACGGTTTTTTGAAAACATAGTGACAAAAGAAGAAATTGCTCAAAACGAGCAATTTCTCCTTTTGCCACAATGTTTTCCACTTTTAGTCATAGGTTACCCATTCAATTATAGAGATTTTCTATTTTTTGTCAAAATATGTTCAAAGTCGTCTGCTGCAGAAATGTTGTATGAGGGAAAGGGTTAAGACAATTATAACAATCAACTATACAAACATATAAATGGCGAACAAACAAAAGATGAAACAAAACAACATATAAATGGGTTATAGACAACAAAATGGATGAAAAGTGCGGAGTTGTTTACCGTTGAAGATGCAAGGATGAATTTATGCATGATTCACACTGAAATAATATCCTTCCCACTTGAGTACCACCAACTTAAGTATGCAGTTTTTTAAACGTGTTTAATGTGTTGGAGGATCTTACATGTAGAGGAATCCGATTCCATAGTTTTTATTATTATTATTATTTATTGGGGTTTTACGCCGCTTTCAACATTATTTCAGTTATATCATGGCGACAGTTCACTTATTCATGATCCCTGGGTAAATAAACCAGTACTAGGCTAGAAAAAGTGCCTTGCCCAAGGGCACTCCACCATGACCGTAGTGCCATGACCGGGGATCAAACCTGGGACTCCATAGTTTTGGACCAGAATAGAAATATTCATAAATGAGTAGAAAACAATGACCAATATGTATAAGCAGGCTGGTTTGTCCCAGCCTCCATGTTGCGCAAGTGTAGCTAACATTGGTTTTTGATTTTGGTTTGATGCTGTTTTAACCCTTTCCCTCATGAATACGACAATTCTGCAGCAGACGACTTCGAACGTATTTTGTCAAAACATAGAAAATCTCCATAATTCAATGGATAACCTATGACAAAAAGTGGAAAACATTGTGGCAAAAGGAGAAATTGCACGTTTTGTGCAATTTCTTCTTTTGTCACTATGTTTTCAAAAAGCCGTCTGCTGCAGAGGCGTCAGAAAGCGTCTATATGAAGGAAAGGGTTAATGTTGTTTTCAACAATTTTTCAGCGCCAGTTCACCTACTTAAATGTTTCCTGGCTATCTCTTTACTAGTACTCCACACAACAGTTTTTACAAGCAACTGGTTGCTTATCCACATTTACTGTTAGTTAGTCCATCATTCGAAGACAAATGACGCTTTGACAAACATCGAAAAAGAATGTTGACCAAGTTGAGGTTTAAACTTACAACCCCTTGATTGACACCCGGCGTCGCTACCGACTGAGCTACCAGGGCTCAGTGCATAACACAATACAAAATTGTTGTTTGAAGTCAAGAGAGGGGGATAAGGGTTGAGCCAAGATGATCTGATTGTTCAGACCATTGTATCCTGTTCGAGTATACATGTTTTACAGCTGACATTAGCTTTTCATATGAAATGTACATGTATAAAATGTGTAATTAAATTTAAGGGAAAATGGCTTTTCCTTAGTTGATAGAACTTGTTGCCAGACCCTTTTGCCTTTGTCCATTTCCCTCATACGCCCATTCTGCAGCAGACGACTTTGAACGTATTCTGTCAAAACATAGAAAATCTCCATAATTGAATGGATAACCTACGACAAAAAGTGGAAAACATTGTGGCAAAAGGAGAAATTGCACGTTCTGTGCAATTTCTTCTTATGTCACTATGTTTTCAAAAAGCCGTCTGCTGCAGAGGCGTCAGAAAGCGTCTATATGAGGGAAAGGGTTATATAAATGTTAAACTATGTATAAACATGCTCTAAAATCCTTATTTGAACTCCAAAACCTATGTTGCGGGTACTCAAAGGAATCGTCTCAGTGAGCTGATTCTTTTGAGGTACCCACAACAAAGATTTTAATGAGTGCTTACAGAGATATCATGGAAGAAAGACCTGATGACTCCTGCTTATCTCGTACTCTGTAAACATGTATAATATGTAACACACACAGAAACAGCACCAAATAGTTACCATTTATCTATAAACTTTTCTCACATATGAGCGGTTTCTGCAGCTACTGCTCCAGTTGCCATTTGAAAACCTTATGACTCAAAAAGAAATTGCTCATAATAAGCAATTTCTCTTATTGCCATAATTGTTTCAACTCTAGTCAATTGTTTTACTTTATTTTCTTCTTTTGATACAGTGTTTTCAAAAGATGTCTGCTACAGAGGCGTCAAAAACTGTCTACATGTGGGAAAGGGTTCAGACAACTTTCGCACATAAAATTATAGCTGGTGATTGAGATATATATTTATATAGATTGATTTAACCCTTTCCCAAATACAACAAATCTGCAGGCGTTAGAAAGTGTCTGTAAGTGGGAATGGGTTAAACTTATCGGAAAACTGGAAATCATACATAGTTTAGTTACAACAAATCTGCGGCAGGCGACTATGAAAACACTGGTGACAAAAACCTGAAAAATCTCCATAAATGATAGTTGTATTGTTAAATAAAGTTGAAAACGTCATAATGAGCAATTTCAACTTTGTCCACAATGTTTTCAAAAATTATCTGCTGCAGATGCGTCAAAATGCATCTGTAGGTGGGCAAAGATATTTCCACGAACAACAAGAAGTCAACACTAACCTGGTACCACTGTGCTACTTTCTTTGAAGACATTTCTTTTTAATTATAGAGGATTAATCCGACATCGATTGTAATAACAACTTGTAACACACATCCTGGTTAACAATCGACACATTTACAATCATATGTTTGTTCCTCATGCAGAGTATGACCACAACTTGGGAATCCACTATCATACTAACACGTAATAAGATGTGGTCTATGGGATCTATCCCCTTCCGCACTAAGAAGTCATCTTGTCTTTTCTCTTTTTCTCAATCAACGTTTAATGACTATGTAACAGATGATTTCTAAGAATAGCATGTGCAAAGAAAAAGAGAAGATACTCGTAACAAGTAAGTTCTCCTTTTCTCGAAGAATTTTTCAAAAAATGATCTTTGCCAGATTATTACTTCCAAATTTTCAGAATATTTCTTAACCCTGCCTTGACACATCTGAAGCAGTTAACTTTTGAAAACATTGTAGCAAAAGGATAAATTGCTCGAGACAAGCAGTTTCTCCCTTGTGCCACAATGTTTTTAACTATTTTTCCATAAAAAAACCTGTGTTTACAGAGTTTCCATATTTTGCATGATATATATTATGTGGGAAAGGGTTATAAAACAATCGATGATGTTTTCAAAACAGATCATGAGATGAAGCTAAAATCAGTACATAAGGTAAATGAATATTATCTTATTTATTAAACCCTTTCCCACATACAACATCTCTGCAGCAGACAACTTTGAAAACATACCCAAACAAATTGGAAACTACCTTTAAAAGGAAGTACAATAATTGAATAGAATTGAAAACATGGTGACAAGAGGAGAAATTGCTTGTTTTGAGCAATTTCTTCTTTTGTTGCCTTGTTTTCAAAAAGCTGTCTGCTGCAGAGGTGTAAGAAAGTGTCTATATGAGGGAAAGGGTTAAGCATGTCCATTCAATATAAAGCATTTTCCAATAAAATACATCCAGAGCCTTATTTCGTCCTTTTAGTCTGTCAAAAGTACTCATATGCTAAAGGAAATAAATTGCCTTTAAAGGAAAACCTTGAATGATCCTTCCACTAATTAAACCCACTTTCTGATGTATCCTCAGCTGTCAACTTTTTAAAACACTTAGGTAAAGAAATTGAAAATCAAATACAAAGATGCACATCTTGTAACAATATCATATGTTAACAACTCCACCTTGAAAGATTCTATTCATATGTCCCTGTTTTACAATTAACTTCCCATTATTACATTAATTTTTCTAGATCATTTTCAATGAGAAAATGTCAAAAATAGCTCAAGGATGTTACTGTAAATATAAACTGTTTCCCACCTACAGACGCATTTTGACGCAATAGCAGCAAACAACTTTTGAAACATTGTGGCAAAAGGTGAAATTGCTCATAATGGGCAATTTCTCAATTTGTAACAATGATTTCAACCCTATTCAATTATCATACTATCACTTATTTCATAGAGATTTTCTTTATTTTTTATTTGATCATTTCTATGTCGTCTTCTGCAGATTTATTGTATGTGGGGAAATGGTTAAAGAATCAACAACTTCATTTTAACCCTTTGAGTTTCCCCAATACAACAAATTTGAAAGCATCTTAGACAAAAACATATAAAAATCTCTATAAATGAAAGAACAATAGTTTAAAATAGTTGAAATCATTGTAGCAAAAGACGAAATTGCTCATTATAACCAATTTCTCCATTTGACAAAATTATTTCAAAAACCTATGCATCATATGCATGTCCAAAAAGTCCAAGTCCAAAAAGGGGCATAACTGAATAATTATTTAAGCCAGAGTTATATGACTTGGTATCGACATGCATATTGTTTCTAGGAACATGTGCACCAAGTTTTATTTGAATATGTTTTTTGAGTTATTAGGTAAGGTTACCGTTTTGTGACGATGACACATGCCTATGTTATCACAGTAGCCAGAATTTTTTTCTCCGAAAAACTGACTAGCTAATAAGAGCGATACTATGGGGCAATGATAAACAAATTAGCTAATAAGAGCGATACTATGAGGCAATGATAAACAGACTAGCTAATTTGAGCGATACCATGAGACAATGAAAAACAGACTAGCTAATAAGAGCGATAATATAATGGGACAATGATAAACAGACTAGCTAATAATAGCGATACTATGGGGCAATGATTTTTTGCACCTCCCTATCAAAGCATCTGCGCAGTTAAGGGATGTATTGTATTTCTCAATTTTCTCTAAGTGGTATATAATTATGTCCTTATGCCAGTTTCACATCCTCAGTTTGCTGATATTATTAATTATAGATATAGATTAAATTAACCCTTTCCCTCATACGACCATTCTGCAGCAGACGACTTTGAACATATTTGATCAAAATATAGAAAATCTCTTTAATTGAATGGATAACCTATGACGAAAAGTGGAAAACATTGTGTCAAAAAGAGATATTGCACGTTTTGTGCAATTTCTTCTTTTGTCACTATGTTTTCAAAAAGCCGTCTGCTGCAGAGGCGTCAGAAAGCGTCTATATGAGGGAAAAGGGTTAAGCGTTGAATAATAATGTGACTTGCAGCATGCTATAGTTATTAAATTCAATACCAACAGTTTTAGAATAGAGTTGAAAACATTGTGACAAAGGAAGCAATTAGCAACAAAGTTTTCAAAGGTTGTCTGCAGTAAATACTTTAACCCTTTCCCTCATACGACAATTCTGCAGCAGACGACTTTGAACATTTGTTGTCAAAATATGGTAAATCTCTATAATTGTATGGATAACCTATGACTAAAAGTGGAAAACATTGTGGCAAAAGAAGAAATTGCTCGTTTTGAGCAATTTCTTCTTTTGTCATTATGTTTTCAAAAAGCTATCTGCTGCAGAGGCGTCAGAAAGCGTCTATATGAGGGAAAGGGTTATACAACTTTCAGGTATAATGCTTATATCTTACCCTTTCAAACATACAGATGCCTTTTGAAAACACAAATATGATTGGCAATTTCTTCTTTTGTCACAATGTTTTTAATTATAATCTTAATTATTATTATTTTTTGTCCAAACTTTGCCTCGACGTTTTGCAAGTAATCTGCTACAAATTTGGTGTATGTGGGTAAAGGTAAATCATGCTTCAGAGCTCTAGATAACAGAAAGACGATTCTTTTGAGTACCCACAACATAGGTTTTGGTTGAGTAATGAGAGAAATATATTAGGGGGAAAAGACCTGTTCACTCCCTCTTATCTAGTCCCCTGACGCTTGATGTCATTATCCTAGAGACCAAACTGGTATTCTAGATGAGAGACTAATTTCATGCGCTTATATCCTTTTGCGACATTCTCCAAATCAATTGTTGTTGGTACTCTAAAGAACAAGGATTCTTTTGAGTACCCACAATGCAGGTTCTTTTTCAGGCATTACACAAGATATATTGTTGGACAAAGGTCTTATTATTTATGTGCACCTAAACCCCGGACAGAGTTCTAGATAAGGGGCATATTACATGTTCTAGAATACTTGTTTGGCACACGAATCCATTGTTGCGAATGCTCAAAAGAATCGTCTCACTGAGACGATTCTTTTGAGTACCCACAACATAGGGTTTGGTTGAATAATAACTCCATAAGAGAGGTATTGTGGGAATAAGACCTCTTTTGTACTCCTTTTCTAGCCCTATGCTCTGATTTTGTCGTGCACTCTACCTCAGTATCCGTGTTTCGATCATCTCGAAACACTTGTCGGGCCGATAGATGTTCAAATGCCTCGGAGTATATTGTATCCATGTGCTCGACATCCGATTTACTTGAATGATTTTCGCTTGGCTTAAACTTCTTTTCTTTCACTTCCTGTTTTTAGTGTCAGTAGCATATAAATTTATCTATTGTGTTTGGTCGTTTTCCTGTGTTTACATCTACTTCCTCGTCGAGTATTTTTTCCGGTTGTTGTTGTCGTTAGTTGTAGTTGTTTGTTTTGTCGTTTATTATGCGGCTATACTATGTCAGTTAAATCAAACGACATTGTTGACGGTTTTCCAACCAAAATCAGAGATGTATTTAAAACCATGAGGAAACCTCGGAAAATATCAACACGAAATCTGACCTTTTCTCACAATATTTCAAAATGTGTCCATCTCAACAAATGTTATGATGTAGTTTCATACTGTTTCTAAAGATCTAGGCTATGCCATTTTTAGTATCAGTAGTCCCAGCTTGACTGAGTGTGGGTGTTGTAGGTAGGTTGACCTTTAAGTTGGTGATATGGGTTGGTTATACAGAGCTCTATCCCAATAACTCTGTCGGTGTCTGTGAGACCGGTAGATTATGGGGAATTAGCCAGTCCATCAAACTGTCCCTTACATACACACCTAGAAGAAAACAACGTCCACTCTATAGGCTACAGGTTACAATACTGGAGGCACACGATAGCTAGTTAACTAGTCTTATATTATACGTAGTTCAACATTTAGAAAAAGTTTCCAAAGTTATTTTATGACTTCAATTATATTAACCTAAATTCTCCATTAAATGTTATCCTAGCAAGACTAACTCCATCCAGTTCACATAATTCTCTGTTTAAGACTTTCCCCTACTTCTTCTTAATCTCTTTTCTAGTCTCTTCCTTCTGAATGCTTGCTTGCATTATGACGTTGTTTACCCTCGCGCTCGGCATTTTTGAATGTCGTCAAGACTTTCTATTTAAACTTCAATGCCCCTCTAAACTTTTGAGAATGATGCATTAACCAATGCAATTAAACCATGAATTAATAAACCAATAGAAAAGCTTGTAACAAAGTTTAAGATTGTTTAGAAATGATTCCAGGTGCCTAGTGTTTCACACCTAATCAACAAGATATGCTTTTAGTAGGCAGGAACAATGTGAATCGCTAAAACCATGTATGTCACAATAAAGTTGATTGCAGGCCAGCAGAGACATTTAAATTGTCTCTGATTGCAGGAAGCTGATTTCAAAGACCTAGGTTTCACACCTTTGTCAAATCTAGGTCAATCAGGGTAAAAAACCCAAACCATCATCATCTTTGACCTTTGCAGAAGTTGAAATTATTATTATTGTTTATTCTATGATTAATTTTATTATCTTATTTCCAAAAACATTTTAATGGCAAAATTACCACCGTGACAAATAGACAAGTTGTGTCCCATTTGCAACTCATATATTTGAAAAGATTGTGACAAAAGGGAAAAATGATCTTCATGATTAGAGATTTACCATAGTGTTTTAAGTCGTATCCTGGAATTCTTAAAAGGCCGATAATCAAAAAGGCCGATTACCAAAATGGCCAATTACCAATAAAGCCGAATCGTTACAAAGTGAATTAGGAGTCAACGAAGATAATTAAGTGATTGTTTGTGAACACTTTTTATAATGGAGAATCTGCATATTAATTTTTGGATTGATGAAATCGTTTGTCCATGGATATATATTTATATATACATAGTTGCGATTATAAAAGGTGTATGCGTTGTTGTATATTTTCCTATTTAAGGGTTGAGAGTGTTAAGTTGCACACACAAAAGATACATGTATATATAAAGTTAATATACACATATATTTATACAAAAGTTACAAAAGGATTACATATAATTAGTCTTACCACAATGTTTCCATTTGACCCATATGACGTTCCCACAATGTTTTCAAAACTTCGAGCTGTTATGTTTGGCATATCATTAATTAAGAGTGATAATAAACCTGTGTCGTTTAACATCTTCATTTTTTACAATAGTTTATAGTATGTCGAGTGAGAGTTCTCCTTTTCCTATGATGTAACTATTTTACCATTTCCTCATACATAATTACTCATTAATAGAGAAAATAATCAGATAATGAGGAGAGAGAAAGTTTACCTTGGAACAAATCTTGAATTTAAATTCACGATCACTAACTGATGGATGTAGATGGTCATGCTATGCTGGTGGTGGAAAACATCACCACTTTGACGTTTCTCTGCCGGACATTTAACGTTTTTGCTCCTCGACGTACATCGCCCGATTGTTGATGATTTATTTTCTCGCTATAAAAATAAAATTAAAATATAAATTATTTTAACAATAAAAGGAAGTAGTATACTAGCGAAACCACATGCAATTGTTATCAGCTTAGTTTCAGCTCAGCGTTTATTGACAATTAGTCATACAGGGTTCAGCAGTAGTGTTTACTTTTTTTATTATGGGGCGTCTGGTCGAGGGACAAATCAAAAGATGAAACTTCTTCTGGCTGTTCTATGTTGGTGGAATCAGCTGATGGTCCCCACTCAACAACTATATCTGGAATATAATAAGTGTACAATGGAATATATAAAAAAATCTTTACTTTGAGGTTCGATAAGTACATTTGTTCAAAGTAACGTCAATTTATTTCAAGAATTTATAATTCATTACAACCGGCGTCTATATGTAAATATTTCTCTTCTTGAATGTCAAAAAGACATCGGCTGTTTCATGCCGCCACAGCATTTATGTCATCTCTTTATTGTAATCAACACATTTATCGCAGCTATACCTTCTTCACGAATCTCCTGCATCTGCATATCGTCGATCATCGTGTCTTCGGTGTACATATCGTCGTCGTCAATGTGTGTCCGGAATACGCAAATCTAGGGGTTCGTCTGACCATGAGGGATTCACTGTCGGTACCTAGTTCAATATGAATTTATAATTAATGTAAATACTCTGTGCTTCATTGTGAATTAGTTCGTTGTACAGTGGAACAACCTATACGTACGACAAACAAATATCGACGATAATTGTAACCCATTACAAGGGAATCATTTCGACTTTACCTCAGTACCCCCCGGATCTTATCAATGATATGTCGCTCTCAGATATAATTGAGAAAATACAAACAACAACGTCAAATCAAAGTGATATTGATTCTTTGTACACCGATATTTGTAACTTGTATTACAATGAATTAAAGAACAAAGTACAGTTAAAGTGTATTTCAAAGAAAACGGCTAAAAGATTCAGAAATAAAACTAAACCCTTGTGGAACGACACTTTAGATGTCTTGTTTGAAGAATTGTGTATTAGCGAAAAAGATTACTTAAAGTCTAAAGGGTCAAAACGAGAGAAAAACGAATATAGACGTGTATACCAATTTAAGCAGAACACATTTGATAGGGAAGTTAAACGTTAGAAACGCCAATATTCACAAAATAAACAAATAGAACTAGAACAGATTTGTTCAGATAACCCACATACGTTTTGGAAACAGATAAAGGACCTTGGACCCAAACGAAAAACACATATTCCTTTTGAAGTCGTTGATGAAGAGGGTTGTATAACAAACGATAGACCTAGTGTTATTCATAAATGGGAAAGTGATTTTAGAAACCTGTTCAACAGAGCAAAGGCTAGGAAGGGCCTATTTTGATGAAAATTGATATGAGGACGTAAAACGGTTAAAGAATGAACTCGAAACACAAATTAACGAAAACCCATTACACGAAGACATTAGCGAAATGGACGCTCTTAACTCAGTGATTACGATAGACGAATTCAATTTCAATTTCTGTAATACTCCCAGTTTGTACATGGACAAAAACATGAGGAAAATACCATTTAGCATTACAGACGGCGAAACAAAATGACATATAAACATGATAGAATATAGAACATTCCTCTTTGTAATATTCTTTACAAACAAAATAATAAATATATAAATCTCTGAATAGACAGATAGTGATCAACATAATATTCCACGATTTTTATTTAAATTTAAATTTTTGAGATATAGCTTGGGATGGTTAAAACAGCCAAAAATATAATTATATAATTAACGGGATTTTATTCATGTTACTGTTTAAATCCATTCTCGGTTAGGATGTAAGTCCCCATTTTACCTCCCTTTGTATACTCTGAGGTCAAATTACGCTAAATACATCCGCTGACTTGCTGATCTACAGTACTATAGTCTCTAAAAAGCCTTTTTTTTGCATAGAAATGAGTGTATACCATCACCAGAATGTAATGAATATATGACATTGAGTTTATATGCATTGTGAATGTGTATTGGATGCACTGGAAATTTTAGTATTTTGACCTTGTTTGAATGTGAAAGTAGAAAATGCTAAACACCTGTTTTGTCCGTGCCCGATTTGGTCCAAAATGACCGTTACCATTTTCGACTGGTGAGTTATTTCTTGCATAATGCATGACCCCACAATTTCTTTTGATTGCTTTAAAGCTAGGAGGTAACTCTTTTCAATGATATGTGGTGTTCTACATGAGAAACGCTTAGAACTGGTCGATTTACATGGAAACAAAGAAGAATATTTGTTGGTGTATTGTAACCTCTAACTGAATTTTGGATTGGAAGAATTACTTCCTTTTGTGGACTTCAAACGAAAATTTTAAACACGAGGATCTAATAAAGCGTGCTTCAATGGCCTTATAACGTTTCTATCTATTCTTTTTGCAAGTGGAGGTGGTGTTATAATGATGGATTACATCGTGCAAATTTAGTTTCTTGTTATTGTTTTCTGTTATATTCGAAAATTCAACGGTGTATACAAAATTGAACGGGAATTCGGAAATTCGATTTCGGACAGCAATTAATTTGAGCAATGAACAACTTAAAAGGTATTGTCAGATAAGTGTTTTCTTGTACCTTGTATACACATAATTTATATATTGTAACTAATAAGTATCTTTAATTCATTTAAAATGTTATGGTTTTTATCTGGGTTTTTTTGTGTGTTTTTTTATGTATTTATATTTTTACTTTTTAGTCAATAATTTTCTGACCAGTCCTAATTTTTAAGTAAATAATTGTATTACACTTGTTTAATATACCTATGTAATAACAGTTTTTGTCAAATGCAAATGTAATTATTGGTTATTTCTATGTTTATAATTGATGACCTGCTTCTTTGTGAGATTTTTATTTATTTCAGGAGAAGACTAGATGAAAAACTATTAAAAATAAAAACAATCAACAAATGTTGCTATATTTATTTAATGTGTTTGTCGAAAGGAGTAGCGCCATCAGTCTGGTCTAGATCGATTATTAAACCATTGCCCCAAAACTGTACAAACGATCCAAGAGTGCCATTTAATTATCGGGGAATAAGCCTCTTAATTACCTAAAATGAGCAACATTTTTTCAAGTGTGTTAAATGAACGACTTACTAAATATCTGGATGTTAAATGAGTTTTTAGTAGACGAGAAAAATGGTTTCGAAAATTGCGTTCATGTACTGGCCATCTTTTCGTTTTATAATCTATCATAAGGAACAGAAAAGCAAAAGTGTTACCAACGTATGCTTGCTTCGTAGACATGATGAAGGATTTTGATCGTGTCGTTAGAGACTGCTTGTACGCCAAATAACTTGCTGCAGGAGTAACAGGCACATTTTACAATATACTTAAACACTTGTATAGCACATCCCATGCCAGAGTGAATATAAATGGAGCTTATACAAACTATTTTAATATAGAATGTTCTGTATGTAGAACAAGGAATTATTATTTCACCGATCTCTTTCTCATTGTATATAAATGACTATTGAAATAAAAAGTATGAACCTTGTAATACTAGTACGAAAAGATTTGCATTCTACTGTATGCAGATTTGCAAAACAAGATTTGCAAAACATGTTAGACACGTTAGATTTATATGGTGTAAGTTATGGCGTATAACAATTAACGTGACAAAAAGTATTGTTGTGCATTTGAGAATACTTAGTCAAGATCGCACTGTGTTTAACTACACAATCGAACAGGAAACTATAAATATAGTTGAACAAGCAAATTCATGAAATTTCTATCCCCCGCTTGGAGGAAATATTGTAGGAAAAAAGTGCGGAAAACCGGAACGGACGGACGGAGGGAGGGACGGACGGAGGGAGGAAGGGACATGACCATACCATAATAAAACGGTTGTATAAAAAAAGGTTCACATTTGTGGCAGTTATTGCACGGAAACGGCAAGAAACGACATTTTTTGTTAAATAAGGGGCCATAACTCCACCAAATAAAGTCTGCCGAAAGTGACGATCGAAGTTGGCCTAGCCCTTAAGGCATTTAACCTTGTTACCAAGTTTGAAAAAAAAAGGTTCACATCTGTGGCAGTTATTGCACGGAAACAGCAAGAAACGACATATTTTGTTAAATAAGGGGCCATAACTCCACCAAATAAAGTCTGCCGAAAGTGACGATCGAAGTTGGCCTAGCCCTTAAGGCATTTAACCTTGTTACCAAGTTTGAAAAAAAAAGGTTCACATCTGTGGCAGTTATTGCACGGAAACAGCAAGAAACGACATATTTTGTTAAATAAGGGGCCATAACTCCACCAAATAAAGTCTGCCGAAAGTGATATTCGAACTTGGCCTAGCCCTTAAGGCATTTAACGTTGTTACCAAGTTTGAAAAAAAAAGGTTCACATTTGTGGCAGTTATTGCACGGAAACGGCAAGAAACAACATATTTTGTTAAATAAGGGGCCATAACTCCACCAAATAAAGTCCGCCGAAAGTGATATTCGAACTTGGCCTAGCCCTTAAGGCATTTAACGTTGTTACCAAGTTTGAAAAAAAAAGGTTCACATTTGTGGCAGTTATTGCACGGAAACAGCAAGAAACGACATTTTTTGTTAAATAAGGGGCCATAACTCCACCAAATAAAGTCCGCCGAAAGTGACGATCGAACTTGGCCTAGCCCTTAAGGCATTTAACGTTGTTACCAAGTTTGAAAAAAAAAGGTTCACATTTGTGGCAGTTATTGCACGGAAACGGCAAGAAACAACATATTTTGTTAAATAAGGGGCCATAACTCCACCAAATAAAGTCCGCCGAAAGTGATATTCGAACTTGGCCTAGCCGTTAAGGCATTTAACCTTGTTACCAAGTTTGAAAAGAAACGGTTCACATTTGCGGCAGTTATTGCACGGAAACGAAGTGTGACGGACGGACAGACGGACGGACGGACAGACAGACGGACAGACGGACAGACAGACGGACGGACGGACAAACCGAAATTAATAACCCCCCTTTTTTTCTTCGAAAAAGCGGGGGATAAAAATATAAGTACCTCGGTTGTATACTTACTGATTCACTAGACTATACTTCGACAGCAAATACACTCACCGAGTCGGCTGGCCTTGCTCTGGATGGGATCCTTAACAAGGCAAGATCGATAGACGGACTTTCCTTTAATGTTTACACGAAACTATTCAACGCAAATGTTGTGCCTATAATCAATTTTGGTGCCGCAGTGTGGGGTTATAAGCTATATTCAAAATGTGACACAATGCAAAATAGAGCGATTCGAGCCTTTTTGGGAGTCCATAAACATGCCTCAAATGTCGCCATAAACGGCGATGTAGGATGGCAAACGGCACCGTCGAGGAGACATTCCGCATTGATAAGACTGCTGGAAGGTTGGATTTTTCGACGCACGGGCCCCCGGTTAATCCGCCACTGTGTGACTTCTTTCATTGGGTGGGGGGGGGGGGGGGGAGTCTGGCATATGGGCCCCCGCTAAATCCGCCACTACATTTGCCACGCTTTTTCTTTGTTTACCATTAATTTTTCGGCGCCGGGCCCTACGTCCCCCCCCCCCCCCCCGTTTAATCCGCCACGTCCATATTTAAACTCTCGGCGCATTAATTTCTAAAGCATTTCTTAAACTTATATTGGAGTACTCACGCCTTAAGCTTTTCACTGATGTTCCAACAACATTAAAATGATATTTATGGGGGAGATTCTTAACTTTTAAATGCAGTTTGTGTTGAATCCATGATAAACTGTTTTTCTCGCGCAGTTTCTCATGCGTTGTGTTGTGCTAACAGCAATTGGCAGGCTGCCAACTCCGAAAAAATGGTATTACTACTATGACCAGGGGCTAAAGCCCCAGGCCAAAAACTAAACTTCCAGGACCTGTACCAAAGTCAATCTGTGGGCGGTAAATCATTTTACGGAATACATTTGAAACTTACGAACAGATGAACTATTTACAATGGACAGAAAAACCTGAAGAGTAAACTATTTCAGATATTTTTAAATAACGATTTTGTATATATATAGCAGATTTCTTAATAAGTATTTTATCAGTCAGCATGTATGGCACATCTAAAAAGTCTGGCGAAATTCTAGTTGCATAATTATAAAATAAAAGTCTCAAGTGAGAGTATTTTATACATTGAAACAAGAAATGATACTCCGTCTCCACCACTTTTGGTAAATTACATATCTCTTCAATTTTTAAATTCGTAAAGCGTCCTGTTCAATATGAAGAGGTAAAGTTCCAGTCCTAACTTGTGCTATGAAAGAGCGAAGGTGTTTCGGTAGGAACATTTTAACATTTTTCTATGTCTCTATACGTCCTAAAATTCGGTTGTGCAAACACAAAAGCTATACTAAAGGTGTTTTATTTAAAATTGTCATTAGACGTAAAGCTTGTAAACTTTTAAATAGTATGCAGTGCTTAAATTATTTAACTGAGGTATGTTAACGACTCTTCCAGAGTTATCTTGTTTTTATTGATCTTTGTTTAAGCATATAAAACATTCATGATCAATTTAGTGAAAAGTTTCGATAAAAACAAGGTTGCACATATATGCGCATACTCGTCCCGGTCTACAGTTAACATACACACACTTTGAAAATGGTGATTTAACACATATGGTTTCATTCTGGCTACTTATACAGCGTTATCTTTTTTATTGCTCTTTGTTTAAACATATAAAACATTCATGATCAATTTAGTGAAAAGTTTCGATACAAAGAAGGTTGCAAATATATGCGCATACTCGTCCCGGTCTACAGTTAAAACACACACACACACACACACACACACACACTTTGAAAATGGTGATTTAGCAGATATGATTTCATTCTGGTTATGTATAGTAAGATTAGGGTGTTCTTCGAACATATGTGCGTCAGACAACTTAATGTCATGGGAAAAGGAGAAATGGATTATTATGAGCAACTTCTCCTTATCCCACATTTTCAAAAGACGTTTGCTGCGGATGTGTCAAAAGCTGTCTGTAAACACGCTTTGTAATAAGGTACGCGTTGGATTTATATGCATCGAGCTAAAAATGATTAATCACTCTTTGTGAGAAAGTATGCGCTGTATGTTATTGCATCGAGATCGAAAATGACGTGACGTAATTGGAAATCACATGAGGCGACTCATATGACATATAGTTTAATAAAGTCATTGTAAATGTATATAGGATGCACTGGTAATGATTGATAATGATAAGTTTTAGGACTTTGACCGTGTTAGAAAATGAAAGTAGATAATGTGAAACACCAGTTTTGTCCGGGCATTGACTGCGTGATTTAAAGGTCCCAGTTACATGTGGGTTCTTGCTCATACACTCAGATCGAGTTCAACCTTAGTATCAAGGAAGCAGACATCGATAGTGCTAACTAGAAGTTGCAAACTGGTATTTGAACATTCACTTTAAAAGGGAGATAATTTTATAATATTGTGTCATGTTTTTTACACAATACTGTGCATTTTGGAACTACTTTATGAATTTTGTAAACAAACCTGATGTCAAATGTTTACATTATAGTATATCTGAAGATTATGTGATTTAGTATACTTCTACTATTGTTTCATGAATGACATTCTAAGAAATTGTTAACCTTGTTATAGATATTCTTACTATGGCAGTAAATAAAGACAACAGTGGAAATATAGGAACTTTGAACTCCAAACAAAAAAGCTATACTAAAGGTGAGAAATTGGAAATTTATTTCTCTTTTATTTCATTTTCAGATTACATTTAAAGTGTATGTGATCTATACATGATAGATTAAGTTAAAATAATTTTTTCAGACTGTCGGAAAAAAAAATTGAACTTTAGGTTACAATACACTAAATACATTCCTTCTTTGTTTTCATGTAAATCGACCAGTTTCAGACCTCAATTGTCACACTTTCTAAGCGTTTCTCATGTAGAACACCATATATCATTGAAAAAAGTTACATCTAGTCTTTAAAACAATCCAAAGAAAATGGGGCGGGGGTCATGCATTATGCAAGCAGGAACTCACCAGGCGACAATGGTTACCGTCATTTTGGACCAAATGGGGCCCGGACAAAACCGGTGTTTAGCATTTTCTACTTTCACTTTCAAACAGATCATTTCCAGTGCATCCTATACACACTCACAATGTATTTAAACTCAATGTCATATATTCAATGCATTGTGATGATGGTATACACTCATTTCTACGCAAACAAAGGTTTTTTTTCGGGACTATTTGGGTGTATATCAGCAAGTCAGTGGTTAATTTGGCGTAATTTGATCTTTGGTCAAAGGGAAGTAAATCGGATCGGCTTGTCCAGGGAATATATAAGACTGAGGCTGTCTCCCATTGGACAATAATGATTTTGTAGAAAGTTGAAAGTGATCTTTATAAAGTTGAATAACCTCTGACTGATTTATAACCAAAATAGTGTTTGCTTTTAGCTAAATTGACACTCTAATAGCCATTTTCAGAAACATGCTGTATTTTTTTAAATTGAAAGTAAAATTCACTGCGGGATAAGGGTGACCTTTGATTTCAACAGTCAGTGAACATGTGAGTGTTCTTTTGCATTTTTGGTTGTTCTAAGAATGAACTTTAATTTGATACAGGTATATGTGTTAATTCATTTGATATTAACGAACCATAACCCATAATGCTATAATGGTCGTCTATGGAAAGTGAATTCCTTCCCTTTGACCTTTAATGAAATCAGGATTTCGCATACCCCACCCACGTTATCTCTATTCCGGCAAATGATACCTCCTTAAAAATCACTTTGTAAAGTCATTAGTGGAAATCGAATGACGCTGGTCACAGTGAATGTTGTCAAACGTCGGAAAGAATGTTGGCCGATCTGGGGTTCGGACTCACAATCCCTGGATTGACAGCCCGTTTCGCTACCAACTGAGCTATCAGGGCTCGGTTACCACTACGGTGAATGGATGACATAACGATAGTTAACAAGAGGGACATGAGGCTCTGTATCGCTAACCCGAGAATGTCCTCTTTGATACAAGATCAATATGTACAGGACTATTTGGGTGTATATCAGCAAGTCAGTGGTTAATTTGGCGTAATTTGATCTTTGGTCAAAGGGAAGTAAATCGGATCGGCTTGTCCAGGGAATATATAAGACTGAGGCTGTCTCCCATTGGACAATAATACTTTTGTAGAAAGTTGAAAGTGATCTTTATAAAGTTGAATAACCTCTGACTGATTTATAACCAAAATAGTGTTTGCTTTTAGCTAAATTGACACTCTAATAGCCATTTTCAGAAACATGCTGTATTTTCTGAAATTGAAAGTAAAATTCACTGCGGGATAAGGGTGACCTTTGATTTCAACAGTCAGTGAACATGTGAGTGTTCTTTTGCATTTTTTGTTGTTCTAAGAATGAACTTTAATTTGATGCAGGTACATGTGTTAATTCATTTGATATTAACGAACCATAACCCATAATGCTATAATGGTCGCCTATGGAAAGTGAATTCCTTCCCTTTGACCTTTAATGAAATCAGGATTTCGCATACCCCACCCACTTTATCTCTATTCCGGCAAATGATACCTCCTTAAAAAAAATCACTTTGTAAAGTCATTAGTGGAAATCGAATGACGCTGGTCACAGTGAATGTTGTCAAACGTCGGAAAGAATGTTGGCCGATCTGGGGTTCGGACTCACAATCCCTGGATTGACAGCCCGTTTCGCTACCAACTGAGCTATCAGGGCTCGGTTACCACTACGGTGAATGGATGACATAACGATAGTTAACAAGAGGGACATGAGGCTCTGTATCGCTAACCCGAGAATGTCCTCTTTGATACAAGATCAATATGTACAGGACATTGAATTATTCTGATCAATACAACTAAACGCACTCCCTTTTATGTTAGAGTGTTTCTGTATTATAGTAAAAAATACAGCATCACCTACCATCAGAGAGTATGTTTTATTTTTACAAATCAAAATAATTTGAACTTACTTTGTAGAGGTTAGGTCTCACTAGGAAAATTTTTGCCAAATAAGTTATACAAGCACTTTGGAAGGTCTATTTTTCCATAAACCATAAATCAAAATGGCTTGAGCAATATATTTTTGTAGAGACTCATTGGAGGTACATTTCTACCAACTTATGTTTCGATTTAGACAAACACTTTGAGAGAAATTTTCTAAATATTGTCATTTTAGGTTCCTAGAAATGAGTGTATACCATTACCAGAATGCATTGAATATATGAGCCAACCCATGAGAATACCAACCATGTGGTCAAATTTGACCTTTCCACTTCTTTGCATATTCTGAATCTATAAGCTGTTACCATGATAATGTTATCAGTTTTATGCGACAAAACAACGTGGACGTATTTTCCCGATCTCCTGTTTCCCTCGAGTATTGCCCACATAGCACGTGTGAGACGAGATGGGTCAGAGTTATACGGTCGCTAAAGCTACACGAATTCGGACAAAACACTTTGCTCTATGTATATTGGATCAATATGAGACGACTTGTTAAAGGAAGTCATCACAACTAAACGAGCAATTCCTATTGCAGAAAGTTCTCAACTAAATGGGGGTATTTACGTTCCAGTAATGATAGAAAAAATAAATTAAAACAAAAATATATTGACTAATTTAATGGTTTACCTTCTACACTTTCAATCTATACATGAGAAAAAGTATGTGTATTACAAAAAGGGAATATTTGGTGTGATTCGAACCCTCGACGTATTTCCATGGTATTAATAATTGTTGTACTTCGGGCGAGCGTCTAAGCCCACTCGGCCAACTTTTGTTGTTTATATGTAGGTGTTAATAAGTATTTAAAAAATAAAATGGCATGACTTTAAGAGGGAGGTAATTATCTATTTTCTTTTTTTAAATGTGTCTCAAAAATAAAATTGTTTTTACATTAAATACAAGAATTTTAAAAGAAACAAGTTTAGGACTGTTTTGTTTAATTCTTAAAACGTATTTGATTATTACTTGAACTAATTGTTTAATCGGGACTGTTTCGAATTCCGATGTATTGTTATTTAGTGATATAATAAAAGATCAAAGTAAATTATTTTAAAAATTACCAAATTATGAAGCGAACGCGTCAAGTTACTGATGCATCGCTTACAATTTGCCCACCCAGTAATAGTAGTAGCAGTCATATTAGTGTAAGATAGAACGATAGGGTTGGCTGTACATAGCAGTAAGTAAGGTAGTAGTTCAAACTATGGTAGTGTTTTGTAAAGTATACTTAGCAAAAAAAGAAACTTTACATACTTTAGGGCCTGCTTTAGAGGGTTAACGTTGACTTTATGTGGACGTTATCGATATTTACCTAAAAGCCCGAGCATCGACACAAAATGTGTGCACTTGTACCGTGCACGGGCTAGCACGCTTTTCACTTCCTGTTTTGATCGCTTGCCTCGTGTTGACCTATCCCGGGTTCATTTCAATTGCTTTTTCTTAGGCAGCCACACACACTTTTTATCATTGACACGAAAACACAATATTGTTTACAGTTTTGACTGAAAACGTAAATGCCACGGCTATCCGAAAATGACAGAAAATCAGGCTGTCGGTGTGCTTAGAACCGGCATGTCTGTAAATAACGTTGCTCTTCATTTTGGGTGCTCTAGGCAAACAATTCACAACCTGACAACTTGGTATGCAACTACTGGGTCAGTTACGGATAGGCCGAGATCAGGTAGTCCCAGAGCGACATCACGTAGAGACGACCGGTACATTACGTTAACGCACTTACGTAATCGCTTTACCCCAGCAACGGTAAGTGCACGGCGGTTTAGGGTCTCGGCTCAGACGATACGTAATCGTCTTAGACAAGATAGAACACCAATTCGTGCGCGTCGACCTTATAGGGACAAATTCTAACCGCGCGCCATAGAGCCGCCCGCTTAGCCTGGGCTCGACGTCACAGACACTGGATACGTGCACAATGGCGAAACGTGATTTTTACCGATGAGTCACGCTTCAGGGTCAGCTTTGCTGACGGTAGGGTCAGAGTTTACAGGCGACGGAACGGGAGATTTGCCCAATGCTGCGTGCAGGAACGAGACAGGTTTGGGGGTGGTAGCGTCATGGTTTGGGCGGGCAAAATGGACAATCAGAAAACACATCTGGTTATCGTTCCGGGCAACCGTAATGCAGTAGGGTATGTGAACATCTTGAGGAACAATCTCCTCCCATTCATGCAAAATCGGGGTCCTGTAGTGATTCTGCAACATGACAACACGAGGCCCCACACAGCTCGCTTTACGACACAATTCTTGGCTCAGAACGGCGTCAACGTCTTGCCGTGTCCGGCGGTTTCGCCCGACCAAAACCCCATGGAACACATGTGGGACGAACTTGTGCGTCGGGCACGCATAAATCATCAAATATACAATGTGAATGACCTGAGACATGCCCTCCTTGTTGAATGGCAGAACATACCCAATGACGTCATTCGCCGTCTCACAAATTCCACGAGGAGGAGAATAGCAACCTGCACTAGGGCCAATGGCGGTCACACACGCTATTAACACAACTTGTTTCACATTGGCACTCAGACTGATACTCAAAAAGTCAATAAAATATTTCTTCACATTTTTGTGATTTTTGAAATCGACCCCTACGTCTTTTTACCTCAAATTTTACCTTCATTTTGAAGAAACCCATACCCGACGCTGTTACAAACTCACAGATATTGCTTCCAAGTTTCATATAACATCTACATACGTACACTATATTGTTTCATAGTGACGTTATAACCATCAGCATCCCACGTAAAGTTTCTTTTTTTGCTAAGAGAGTAGGGTAGTGTAGGCTGTAGCAGTAGTATAGGTAGGGTGGTGTTAGGATAATGTAGTAGTAGCAGTGTAGAGTAAGGCTGTTGCAGTAAGTCAGATAGTATTCTGAAGTTGTAGGATAAGACATTATACGTTAAGATAGTAGAGTTGCCAAAAATGAACAACAAGTATATTATAAATCAAACCTGTCTCAGAACTGTTTACATTTGAAGTTTTCAATGTGGAAGCAGCATATATACTCAGTCAAAAAAGAAACGATACCTAGAAACTTGTACACTTCATTTCTTCCCTCTATGACACTTTTCTGAATATATTTTAAATTTAATAGTTAACAACCATTTAAATAAAATTTCATAACATTAGTAGAAAACTATCAATACTTGCAGATTATTTGCTGCTGTAACAACGATCTTGCAAAAACTCAATTCACAAATAATCAGTATCTGGTAAGTCCATGTTCGGCAAGCCTATTTCTCACCGTTTGAGCACATATCCTGGTATTGGTACGTCCAGGTGTTATAGCTGCGGTGGTCGTTGCCGGCAAAAATATGTTACGTAGATGTGACGTCCTCATATAGCGGTCTTGCGCAGGGGTCGTTACTCGCGGCCTGCCAGATCTATGGCGATCATTAACTATGCCAAGTGTTCAATAACGACCTGCCATAAGAGATATTGTCACACGCGATAGCCTGTAGCATACCAATAGCCCGATTACGTTAATCAGTAGACAAACGTGGCATACTTGTTACGAAAGAAACCGAATAAGTAATGTGTTTTTCTTCAACTTACACAAATCAATATTCACGTAAACTCAACATGTACCATATACCTCGTACCCCGTGCAGCACGTGGAAATCTAAAGCTAGGTTGTTTACTTAAATGCTTCAATGAATTTAGCTAATCCCTATGATTTACCATCTTCGCAAGCCAAGGCTAATTTGTCCATTACATTACCATAATAACCCTTGGCTGACGGCTTCTTTAAATTTGAATTTCCCGCTCTGCCACCTAGCGGTTGCATAAATATACATCCCAATTCGGAAACGTTCATCGTCCAATAGAATGATCGGTAACAAACGTCGTCGGTTTTCTGTTAATATGGCGACTGCTTCGCTTCGCTTCAGGCCTCGTCGCTTACAACCGCGAAATACGAAGGAGTAAACAGTTTATAATCCAGAATCTTACAGACGAATATTATAGTGAGATCAATCTACGAAGGGACAGATGTGCTTGTGGCCAAGCGGACCGGTAACGGAAAGTCACTGACTTATGAGTGATTCCCTATCATGTTTCCTTGCACAATTGGCTAGTCATCATTATTGCTCCGCTGACTTCCATCATGGAGGAGCAGTGGCGGAGACTTGTTAGCCTTGGATTTATAGCAACATACCTGGGAATGGACTCCAGCCAGAACAAGGAGATCGAGAACGGGACGTTCGACTTCGTTTTTGGAAGCCCGGAAGCTTTTTAAGGGAGATGGCGAACTAGAATGTTGACTGAAAATTATCAGGAAAGACTGGGATTAATTGTTGTCGATGAAGTCCACACAGACAGTCATTCAATGGTATGTAATTATAGCTGACAAAATGATTATCTATATGTTCTTAGAGTAAATGTTGCACCATAATGTTCAATGCAAACAGATCATAATTCTTGGCAAACTAGCACTGACATTGCAGGTTTATGTATTCCCCACCCATCTGTTGTTATATATTGTCTATGTTGGGTTAGAGTTACTAGTTAGGATCGTTGGTATGGAGCCCTGTTGATATACAAGTTCCACCAATGACACCCACTGTTATTTCCAGTATTATTTCTTCTTTTCTTCTTTTTTTCAATTTAATGATTGACTGTGGAAAATATTTTACAATTATAACCATTGTCAAACAGAAATGGGTACAGTATTTACATCAAGCTAGATATAAAACAGGAATAATGATTATTGATATCATAATATGACTCATCTTTAAAAGAAAATTTATTTGAAATGGTCTTATTACTTCTGCTATAATATTTCAATTCATAAGCTTTGAAAGAAAATTAATCATTGCAATTATCATGTAAATTCCTCAGCATATATTATATGTTAAATTAGGGTTTTATCATTGAACTTGTGAATGTGTTATTCTGGCCTAAATACACTTTTAGCAGTCTACAATTCTTAAGTTGACAAAAGGTTTATAGAAAGATTATGTCTCCAATGTTGTTGTAGATCAATCCATTCCTACAGTCAAATAATGTTCACAATATAATGAAATCTCAACAAGTGATGTGGTTTGATCCTTGGACTGACAAAAAACTACAAAGACTGTTCAAGCTTTCAAGACTGTTCAAGCTATATTACTTTGGAGCTCTAGTTTATGTTTTTGTATCTGATTGAAATAAGCATTTAATGATTATAAGTTGAAATAAATATAGATTAAATTCATATTTGCTTGCATGAAAATGAAAATAATAAATGGAGGTCAGTCAGGCTATGATGTCAACATGTTTATACCAGTTCCAAACTAAACAATTGTTATAGTGTTGAAATTAACATTAAACATTTTCCAACATACAACAAATGTGCAGCAGATGACTCTGAATTTAAAAAAGTAAGTTTTTAATCATTGAATTCAGTTGAAAACATTGTGGCAAAAGGAGAAATTATTTATCTTGAGATTTTTTTCCTTTTGCCATAATGTTTGCACAAGATGATTGCTGTAGAGGTGTGAGAAAGCATCTTCATATGGAAAAGGGTTTCTACATGTATGTACAATATTACATGTAAATATTAGTTGATTGAAACAAATATAGTCTATAGATCAAATTCGCATTTGCTTATATTATCAAAACAAGAAAACGAAAAGATGATGTTAATCAGGTTTGTTATGCCAACCTATTCATAATAAGACTTGAAGAGGACAATGAGACACTGAATTGCTCACCCGAATACAGTACTGCCTGAATATGATGTTGCCTATTAAAAAAATCTGGCATACAGCAAATAAGCATCTTTTTTTCAAAATGTCAAAGCAGAACTATAAAAAATCTATACAGCTGAAAGTTTAACCCTTTCCCACATAAAAACAGTTTAAAACGCCTTTGCAGTAGTGAGCAGATGACTTCTGAAACATTGTGTCAAATTGCTCATAATGTCTCCTTTAAATTGCTAAATTCTTTTCTATTCTCTATTAAATAAATATTCATAAGCTGTCTGCTTCAGATGCATCAAAATGTGTCTGCAGGTGTAAAAGGTTTTAAGACAAAATTGATATTGACAGGACATAAATTAAATGATTAAAAAACATATTGTAACATTGCAACTATATCTTGTTTAATGGAGTAGTACATGTAACAATCCGTTTAACAGGGTTTATAAAATTACTGTTTTATTGGAGTTTACCCCTTTCCCACAAATTACCCTTGGCTTGGAAAGATGCTGCTGATGTTTACGAGAAAAAGGGGAAATTGATTCTTTAAAGTAATATCCCCTTTTCACAAAGTTTTTTGTGTATAATAAGGCTGCTGCTGGGGCATCATAAAATGTCTTTCAGGTAAAAGTCTAATAGTTTAAAACTATACATATGACATAATTTGATTATTTACTTGTTTAATACGTTTGTGAGAAAAGGGGAAATTTGTTTCTGTTTAGGTATATCTCCTTTTTTCACAATGTTTGATTATAATGACTAAAGCTTGTTATTAAAAAATTGTGAAGATTCTGATGAGATTAAGTAAATGAGGCATAGAGAGGATGATCTGATCCAGCACTGTTCAGAAATGCCAATTTGAAATTTTTCCCATATAAACAAGCCAAAATAATCTTTGATAACATTGTAAATGCAGTTGCAGCTTAATTCTTAACATGTTTCTTTTTTAGAATTGCAATGATCTGACCAGTTCAACAGAAGGGAATCAAGATCCATTACCAGCAGCCATTTATATCCCAAAGCCTAAAATTTGTCGTCCGCCACCAGGAAAAAGAAGATGCCTGAAATGTGCCAGTCCTGAGTAAGTTTGTCATGTTGTACACATGTAATTTATACACATCCTTCTTTATGAAAGTGAACTGAGATAACATGCATAGTAATTTTGAGGGAATTGATTGATTGAGGTATAGCAGAAAAATTCCAAATCATTTCAGCAAAAATATCTCCATAAAATCAAATCTAGGTATAATTATTGAATATATATTGGAGAAAATATTGAAACAAAATGGAGAAATAGTTCATTATCACAATGATTTGAAGAGTCATTTTCCGCAGATGCATCATATACAAGTTATGTCAGCAACTACCAAACCCAAATTGGATTATAACAGACAAAGAGCATACATTATTTACATGCTTCAATTGCATGGACATATTTGTAGATAATTTGTGGAATGACTTCATCACACAGACTGTATTCATGTATTTAACCTTTTCCACATACAACAAATATGCAGTAGATGATATTGAAACTGTGAACAAAGGAGGAAGTGTTCTTAAAAAGAAATTGTTAATTTTGCCAAATTGCCACAATGTTTTCAAATGTCATCTGCTGAATGAGCTTGCAAGTGGGAAAGCCTTAAAATGGAATATATGACATTTTGAGGGTTTTTAACTTTGTTTCTTTAAACATGATTGTACAACAAAAAGGGCTATTTGTAGGTGACACTCAACTTATAGTATGTTTAATCTAGGGGCATTCTCACACTTCCATACATGCAACACAACATTGTGGAAAAAGAAGTTTCCTTTTAAGCACATTTTCTAATCTCCTACAAAACATATATAATTTATGTTCGTTTATGTTATTGTAGATACTACCTTTTTACAAAGGTAGTTAAAATGCATCTAAGATGAAAATGTATGCTATTGAAGAAAATGCTTAATTAATGAAATAAGTTACAACCTTAATAACAGAATCATTTAAGGCATTTTGGATTGCTTTTATTAAATTTGATATCACTTTTCTAAGATTATTCTAGATTACATGGGCCAAACATAATTAAGGCACCATTCCAGGTATTTTGTCAATAAATAATCTATATGGAAATATACTTAAAATAAATTATCATTTATTCTTCTCCAACATAAAGAGACTGAGTGTAATATTTGGAGTTGATATTTGAAAACACTATCTGGTAAATTTTCTTTAACCCTTTCCCAAATACAACAAATCTGCAACAGAAGACTTCTGGTCAAAAATATGGATACTCTCCATAAAAGAAATGACAATATTTGAATAGAAAAACATAATGAAGAAAGGAGAAATTAATCATAATGAGCACTACTTTTGCTTTATTGTATTCAAAAGTCATCAACTGTAAAGGGGTTTGTAAGTGGGAAAGGGTTAATGGATGAATAACAGAATCTGATGTTTTCTGTCTTGACAAATTGTTTGCAGCAGAAGGCACTTGAACATATTTCCATAAAGGAGACATTGCTTATGATGGTCAATTTTAATTCCAATATTGTTTTCTACTCTCTGATATATTATGAAATAATTCATTTCATTTAACCCTTTCCCTCATAGGTCTGCAGCAGATGACTTTGAAAACGTCTAGGCAAAAGTACAGAAAATCCCTTTAAATGAAAGAACAATTATTGAATAGAGTTGAAAACATGGTGACAAAAGGAGGGTAAAGGGAAAAGAGGGTAAAGGAGATTTCAGAGTTTTTCTAATGGGGGGTTTTCTTAATTTTGTATACTGCAAATTTGATTTATTTTGGAAAATCTTAAATTTATACAAATAAATGTACTAAAATAATGTTATTCTCGCTACATCCAAATACAAAGAATTGCATAAGTAGTTACAACGGAACAACAGGAGAGGTTTAATTTCCTCTGTTGTTTCATTGTTTACTTCTTGCACTTATAGGGAAAATTACAGTTGTGTTCAATTCTGTGTCTGATATATAAATTATAAAAAGAACAACTGTTGACAACAATTTTCATCAATGTACAGTCTTTGAATGAACAAATCTGTCTTTGTATACATAATACATTAACCAAACAACATTAATCATCAGCAACTGCTGCTGTCCTTATACAAGTTTTGCAATATTTATACCCCCAGATACGGTCACGCTTGTCGATCAGTCGGTCATTTTGTTGGTTTTTCGGTCCGTGGACATTTCTTGTTAACACTATTTCTCAGCAATCCTTGGTCAGAATTCAATATAACTTTACAAGAATGATTGATACCAGTTGCACTGGAATTTTTTTAAAATGAGTTATGGTCCCTTGAATTTCTCATACATATGTATATTGTCAGGAACCAGCTGGAGATATTCATCACCTTCAGTGATATTTCTAGTTCCTGGTAAAATCTCTTTTTTCTTTCCTGGAACAAAACTGGACTTGATGACTGTTCACTAGTTTTCTCATCATTTGTTTGCATACAGACTTGCACATTTTTGGAAGAGAGCAAGTGCTTGCTGTTGGGATTTTGGCAGTCTCAGGTCTCACATATAGTGTCAACCTGCCTAAATAGTTTGTTGCCAGTAATACAATCAGTTGATACTGTAAATCAAACTTTATCAATGATAATAATACAAGTTAATTTGATAATGTTTAAATAATTTTTGGTTAACCCATGACCTGACCTATATGTGTAATTTTTGAAGTTATCTGATGCAGATTTAGTCCATGTTATTGTATATTGGAAAGGGTCATACAGGTTATGGGTTGGATCACTATAGTATATATAATAAATATATCATAATTGCCCATACATAATAAATATTTATTTACTTCAGGTGTAATTCCAATGGATATGGTTGTTCTGAAGTCAGAAGACCACACTCTTCAGAATAAGCTTGACAGATGTGACCACTTACACAAGTTTAAACCCAGGAACTAAGCACAAAGCTTGTATTTTTCATTGCAAGTCAGAGGAATAAGGGATAATGAAAGAATCTCATTTGTCATTCTCCTTTTCTCACAATGCTCTCAAAGAATGTACCAAATACAATGCTCATCCTTATTTGAAAACATCATCAGAAGAATAGGGGCACATGTTGATAGGGCATAGAATAAAACAATGGATAAGGATTAACCCTTAATCTGATGTCTTATCTTGACTTTTTCAAAATGAAAATAATAGTATATATATATATATAATCTTTATTAAAGTCTCATCTTTGTACATGTTACATAATATAAAACAATATTCACAGTTAACAAACAAATGTACAAAGCCATTCTTTAAAAAACAGAATTATAAGAGACTAAGAGATCATCACAAAACCTTGACAGTTAAAAAATGTTAAAGGAGATACGACGCATTTCCCATCGGGGAATCATGCATAAATACATCAAATTGAGTTAACTTAACATAAGAAACAAAAGTTAATACTTATATAACAAATATAACATTCGTCGTAAAGTACAACTTCAAATAAACAGATGCGTTATGTATAACATATAAACCTAAAATGAAATAAAACAAGTACAACCGAATAAAATACAACTCAAAATATTAAAATACGGGCGTATAAACAGATAAAGGACTATTTATACAAATAAAATAATCTCGTTTTTAAAATATTATTACAGGTTTTGGCACTAAATCTTGCTATCTTCCTATTTGACAGAACAAATGATAACTTTTCTATATCAGACATACTGGCAAATGAAGGGTTGACCGAAAGGGCCTTTTCGACCAATTCTTTACGTATTTGCTCATATAGCTTACAATAAAATAAAACATGTATTTCTGACTCAACAGTGTCGCAGTATGAAAAATGTTAACAAACTTGTATAAAATGTTTGCAATGAAGAAAACGTTTTGAGACATATTGAAATTATTAACTTTTTCCAACATACAACTAATTTGCACCAGACAAATGAAAACATATGAACAACAATATGTACAACCTTTGAACCAGGAAGTGTAAGTCCTGCAAAAAGAGTTCAAAACACTGTGGCAAAAGGAGAAGCAACTCATCATGAGCAATTTGTACTTTTGCCATAATGTTTTCAAAAGTTGTCTGCTGGAGAGGCTTCAGGAAGAGTGTTGGAGAGGTTTAAAACTTGTACATGTAATTCCGTACCACATTGAAATAATATGAGAAATAAAAAATCATAAAGAAAAACATTTGTTTACTTGGATATATGATTGTGTTCAAAATATATTCTCAATATATTACCCCTAAGAAAGTGTAAAACCTGTGGCAAATGACTTGCCTGTGCATCCACACTAAGGACTCAATTGGATACCGATTTACATAATTTGTACCTTCTATGACCAATTTCGAATAGTGCTGAGTGCGATCAGATGTAAACAAGTCATTTTACACTGGTCTGGGACCTAATGGTTGTTTTTTTGAGAGCCTTACTGAAATGTTCTGGGAAAAGGTGGAATTCATAAAATGAGCGGTTCAAGGCAAACCAACCTTGATCTAATTTTAACAAGTGTACATAAAGATCCATGTTAAAGGATCAAAATAGTTACCGGTACAGTTTCCTGTGACTTTTTATGACTAAATGGTGAATGGCCAAGAATGGTTATGCACACGATAATCCAGATATTCATTGGCACACATGCCTTTAGCTTGGTTTCCAAAATTGATTGGTTGGGGTTAAACGCCTTTTTTCAACAATTTTTCAGTCATATCAACTCTACTCATATGTATTCTGGATTTCTCACACCAGTTCTCCACACAACATACTTTCCAAGCAACTGGCTGCTTTTCCACATAGACTATTAGCCCATTGGTGAATGACACTTGTCACAGTGACTTGTCAAACGTCGGAAAGAATGTCGCCCAATCTGGGGTTCGAACTCACAACCCCTGGACAATAAAATAATGATAAAGCATGAAAAACAGTCAAATTCTTGCTGGTTTATTTATTGCGTCTACCAGCGTAGCGATTGAATTTGAATATAGTACGTAAATTGAATAGAAGAAAAAGTACCATTCATTTTATTGGCCGGATTGCTCAAGCAATTCCGGTCTATAGATTGGCGATGTCCGTCTGTCCGTCTGTCTGTCTGTCTGTCCGTCAACATTTTGGTTAAAGTTTCAGGTTAGGCAAAATGGTTAAAGTTTCTGGTTAAGCAAAATCTCACTAACATGTTCTTTTGACTTCCATGATAACTCTTCACCTTCACCTTGCTATTGCCCGTCTGTCTGTCTGTCTGTCCGTCAACATTTTGGTTAAAGTTTCTGGTTGAAGCAAAATCTCGGACATGGAAAGAGCTACAAACTTGAAAATTGGTCTGTGTGTAGCCACTAACATGTTCTTTTGATTTCCATGATAACTCTTCACCTTGCTATTGCCCGTCTGTCTGTCTGTCTGTCCGTCAACATTTTGGTTAAAGTTTTTGGTTGAAGCAAAATCTCGGACATGGAAAGAGCTACAAACTTGAAAATTGGTCTGTGTGTAGCCACTAACATGTTCTTTTGATTTCCATGATAACTCTTGACCTTCATGTTGCTATTGCCCGTCTGTCTGTCTGTCTGTCTGTCTTCTGTCTGTCTGTCTGTCTGTCTGTCTGTCCGTCAACATTTTGGTTAAAGTTACATCACAGCAACTTGCGTTTTAATTTGCTTTCTACAGTTTTATAGTTATATCACGGCAACTTGCGTTTTAATTTGCTTTCAACAGTTTTATAGTTATATCACGGCAACTCGCATTTTAATTGGCTTTCAACAGTTTTATAGTTATATCAACTTGTGTTTTAATTTGCTTTCAACAGTTTTATAGTTTTATCATGGCAATTTGCATTTTTATTTGCTTTCAACAGTTTTATAGTTATATCATGGCAACTTTCGTTTTAATTTGATTTCAACAGTTTTATAGTTATATCACGACAACTTGCGTATTAATTTGCTTTCAACAGTTTTATAGTTATATCACTGCAAATTGCGTTTTAATTTGCTTTCAACAGTTATATAGTTATATCACAGCAAATTGCATTTTACTCCCCTTTCAACAGTTTAACAGTTATATCACGGCAACTTGCGTTTTAATTTGCTTTCAACAGTTTTATAGTTATATCAACTTGTGTTTTAATTTACTTTCAAAAGTTTTAAAGTTTTATCATGGCAACTTGCGTTTTTATTTGCTTTCAAAAGTTTTATAGTTATATCATGGCAACTTTCGTTTTAATTTGATTTCAACAGTTTTATAGTTATATCACGACAACTTGCGTATTAATTTGCTTTCAACAGTTTTATAGTGATATCACTGCAAATTGCGTTTTAATTTGCTTTCAACAGTTATATAGTTATATCACAGCAAATTGCGTTTTACTCCGCTTTCAACAGTTTTATAGTTATATCACATCAACTTGCGTTTTAATTTGCTTTCAATATTTTAATAGTTATATCACAGCAAATTGTGTTTTAATTTGCTTTCAACAGTTTTTGGCTGGATTGCTCTAGCAATTACGGTCTATAGATTGGCGATGTCTGTCTGTCCGTCCGTCTGTCTGTCTGTCCGTCAACATTTTGGTTAAGTTTCAGGTTGAGGCAAAATCGGTTAAAGTTTCAGGTTGAGGCAATCTCAGCACTGGAAAGGGTTACAAACTTGAAACTTTGCCTGAAGGTAACCAGTAACAAGTTCTATTGATTTCTATGGTTACTTTGACCTTGACCTTGGTTTGTCGATTTTCAAGGTCAAATTGCCGACAATCCGGCCTTACCGTCATCAGCGGTTTCTTGTTAAATTAAAATCTGAACTAAAAATCTTAACCTTTTCTCAGAGACAGACCTAAAATAATGATGTTATTTTAGGTATTTGCCTTATCTACAGCTAGGATTTTTATTTTGGAAATGTTTTTATCAGGTAAAGGGTTAAATACAAGGTCTTTGTAAACAATCCTTGATTTCATTTTCAGATTGTTACAATTTTAAATCATCCATATAATAGCCTACAGGAATTTTAGTTTGGAAATGTCTTTACCTGATAAGTAAGTAAGTAAACAATCTCTGATTTCATTTTCAGATTGTTACAATTTTAAATCATTCTTGTAATAGTGCAAACTTGAAAACATTGTAGGGAAAGGAGAGATTGTAAGTTAGCTGTAATATTAAAAAAGGCATGTATAGAAAGAAAAAGGAAAAACAAGATATAAAGCAATACATCAATCTTCCTTGGTCTCATATTGTATGACATAATTTAAAAAAAGAAGAAGACATTTAAACCTTAGGCGTTGTGAAAACCTGTCTCTTTTATCATACTACTATAGATAAAGGCTATTTATAGTAACACGATATTTTATCGTCGATATAGTGTGGTTTACTTTACTGTTTTACTCAATATTATTTTCTCTTAAATACACTGCTAGACGAGAACATAGCGCATAAAAACTCTGTCTGCGGAAATGTCAACACTGACAGTATGGGGTTTCTCCCGCTACGTCTGTTCCGTAACACTTCGCCGAGACAACATTGTAATACGATGCTGTCACCCATCCATTTTGACAGCATGAAAATACATTTCGCTAAGTTTACTTGTTGTTTTTATTTCAACGAAATAGTACTGTATTAATACCGAAAAACCAGGTGGGACGTGTGTTAAGATACACCACTTTCGCCGACACTTTCTTGTTTGTCTAACGTAACGAGGGTTGTTATGGTGGGTGGTGCTCAACTCAAAAAGTCATAGCGTCAATTGTAAAGAGACATTAGATGTGGCGAAAAGGATCTCTACACTTTTTGTTTAGAACATCGTCGCAAATACGGCATTTTTCCACCAACTCCCGGGTTGCTACGGAAGCGGCGGCCATACTTGTTGTAACTAACACGGTTTTGTTCCACGGCATTTCATTGGATGCGTAAAACTTTCTACGCATCCAATCAAATTGCAGAGCGGGGGTTTCACTTTCTAAAGAGGCGGTCCGCCAAGGGTACTTATGGGAATGGTAATGTACGAAGTAGCCTTGGCTAGCGAAGATGATGATTTACATGTACGAACTATAACCACTTAATTTCAATTATCTTTTAAGAATATTTACTTATCTTCAAAGAAATAATTGAAATATTAATATGGTATCGTTTATTTGGGTGAGTATATATATTTAAAATTGTCATTAGACGTAAAGCTTGTAAACTTTTATATAGTTTGCAGTGCTTAAATTATTTAACTGATGTATGTTAACGACTCTCCCAGCGTTATCTTTTTTATTGCTCTTTGTTTAAGCATATCAAACATTCATGATCAATTTAGTGAAAAGCTTCGATAAATACAAGGTTGCACATATATGCGCATACTCGTCCCGGTCTACAGTTAACATACACACACTTTGAAAATGGTGATTTAGCTGATATGATTTCATTCTGGCTACTTATACTTAGATTAGGGTGTTCTTCGAACAGATGTGCGTCAGACAACTTAATGTCATGGGAAAAGGAGAAATGGATTATTATGAGCAACTTCTCCTTATCCCACATTTTCAAAAGACGTTTGCTGCAGATGTGTCAAAAGCTGTATGTAAACACACTTTGTGAGTTGGTACGCGTTGGATTTGCATATGTTAGATTTATAAGCATCGAGCTAAACAATGACGTCAAGTTTAATCACGATTTGTGAGAAGGTACGCGCTAGATTTTATTGCATCGAGATCGAAAATGACGTCAAGATTAATTAATCACGCTTTTCTGCGTGACGTAATATTTGCCTCATTGTTGGAAATGACACGAGGCGACTCATATGTTGATATTGCCAACCACTATTGTGATGATGTTGTTGTTGTATATGTTGACGGAGTTTGATATCCAGAAAATCCATTCAAACTGCATACGTTGATGTAACTTATTCCTCCGTGTTCACAAAAAGAAGCATTTTATATCCAAAACATCATTGAAACTGCATATGTTGATGTTGAAAATCACATTGTTGATGCTGTTGTTGTTGTAGATGCTGACAGGGACCCATTGGTACATTTTAAATCACCGGTTACTTATTCAAAAAAAAAAAACTATTACTTATTCAGCCGTGTTCAAGAAAAGAACCCATTGCTGTCCCAAATATTATTCAAAATGCATTTGTTTATGTTGCCAACAACAATATTGAGGTTGTTGTTGTTGTAAATGATGAACGTGAGCTACTGGTACATATTAAATCACCTGTTACTTATTCAGCCGTTCCCTGTTCCTCGTTCCTTATTCCTTATTCAAATGTGAAGTTGGTTACTTGTTCCTTGTTCCTTATGCAAATGTAAAGTTGGTTATATGTTCCCTTTTCCTTATTTGCTACTGAATCATACTTGATCTAAGGTACTGCATATGTTGATGTTGCCAACAACACTGTTGATGATGATGTTGTTGTTGTTGATGTTGCCAACAACACTGTTGATGATGATGTTGTTGTTGTTGTTGTTGTTGTTGTTGATGTTGCCAACAACACTGTTGATGATGATGTTGTTGTTGTTGTTGTAGATGATGAAAGAGACCCATTGGTATATTTTAAAATTACCTAGGACTTATTCAAAAACCTGTTACTTATTCGGTCGTTTTCAAGAAAAGAAGTCATTGCTGTCCCAAATATTCAAAATTGCATTTGTTTATGTTGCCAACAATAATCTCTAGGTTGTTGTTGTAAATGATGAAAGTGAGCTACTGGTACATATTAAATAAGCTGTTACTTATTCACAAAAACTGTTACTAATTCGGCCGTCTTCACGGAAAGAAGCATTTGATATCCAAAACATCATTCAAATTACATATGTTGATGTTTAAAATCACAATGTCGATATTGTTGTTGTTGTGGATGCTGAAATAGACCCATTGGTACAGTTGTAATCACCATTACTTATTCAAAAACTGGTTACTTATTCAGCCGTGTTCATGAAAAGAAGCCTTTGCTCTCTCAAATATCGTTCAGCAGACAAGATACATACTCATTGGAATGACACTTCATCGACCAGGACATTTTGTATTTAATCAACATGACATGGTTGGTTATATTGTGATGGCTTGAGGGGAGAACTGAAACCGTTCCGCGAGCAGTATGTGTTTACGTGCGTTCCTGGAAACCTGGTATATTTGCGTGAAAATTAGTGGAAAAATTACCATTAATAGTAACCAAGTGATAAAGTCAAATACACTTTGAAATATACCTTTTTCAAGTGGATATTTATATGGGTTTCCAAATGCTGCACTAATAACAAAGTTCTCATACACAACAGCTAACACGCTTGATATGAATTTGGACTCTTGCAAACTCTTTTTGTCTTGATTTCCCTTGAAGCATCTACAACAATATCATCATCCCCATTATTTCTCACATTATCAACTTCTGCAGTTTGAAAGAGTTTTCACAAGAACTGTAGGTCTCTGTCAACATTTTGAAAATAACAATATCACAATTGAATTATCGTCTGCAGATTGAATGGTTTGGGGATAGCTAACTATTCTTTTCTTGTAAAACGCAGTAAAAATAACGAATAATTAGCATGCTTTTGAATATGTAACAAGTGACAGCATCTACAAAAACATCATCATCATATTGCTCTTGGCAACATCCCCTTCTGGAGATTGAACGAGTTTACGTGATAACAAATGCTTCTTCTGTTAAAACCAACGACGATGGATTTATTGATTGATTGGGGTTTAAAGTCAATGTTACAGTCATATCTCGGCAGACAGTTCACATACTCATGGTTTTCCTGGCTTTACTATTCCAGTTCTCCACAAAACAAACTTTTCAAGCAACCGGCTGTTTAACACATATACTTTAAGCCCATTGGTCGAAAACGAAAGACGCTTGTCAGAGTAACTTTCATCAAACGTCAGAAAGAATGTTGGACGAGCTGGGAAAAAACACATCAACATTACCGTATGCAGTTTGAATGGATTTTCTGGATATCAAACGCTAGTATCTTGATAACCGCCGAAGAAGTAACAGGTTTTTGGATAAGTAACAGGTTATTTGAAATGTACTAATGGGTCTCCCTCAGCTTCAACAAAAACAACAATATCCCATATGCTGTTGGCAACATTAACATATACAATTTGAATGATATTTGGATGAGCAAAGGCTTCTTTTCATGAACACCGCCGAATAAGTAACCAGTTTTTGAATAACTCTAACGTCTTGATATCTGCCAATAAATAACAGGTTTTTTGAATAAGTAACAGGTGATTTAAAATGTACTAATGGGTCTCCGTCAGCATCTACAGCAACAACAATATCACAATTGTGGTTTGCAATATCAACATATGCAATTCGAATGATATATTTGATAGCAAAGGCTTCTTTCCTTGAAAAAGGCCGCATAAGTAACCAGGTTTTGAATAAATAACAGGTTATTTTAAATGTTCAAATGGGTCTCTCTCATCATCATCTACAACAACAACAACATCATCATCAGTGTTGTTGGCAACATCAACATATGCAGTACCTTAGATCAAATCTGAATAAGTAACGAATAAGGAACAAGAAACAAGTAACCAACTTCACATTTGAATAAGGAACAAGGAATAAGTAACCAACTTCCCATTCGAATAAGGAATAAGGAACAAGGAACAAATAATCAACTTAAAATTTGAATAAGGAATATGGAATGAACTTAACGGAGGTATGAAATAAAAAAAAACTCCGTCATGAGGAAGGCGGGTGGAACTGTGCGAACTTATGCAAAAAGGCGCGTTGAAAATAGTGCGATGCGAATGAAAGCCAATCAAATGCAGTATTTCCAAATCCTTCCGCGAGGTTCAGCATGGTTGCGGCGAAAGTTGGATTTTAGAAAGCAGACATGCTATGGGCTTTCGGATCGCTTCGCGACCCTTCGCCCGAAAACCTTATACTGTAAAACAAAGTAGAGCTATCACTGAACGTGATTAATACCTCCAAAATACTGACTTGGCACATATACATGGAAACCAAAATAAAACCATGGTCTTCGGGTCTAGTTTCATTATGGTTATTTCCAATAGTGTACATGGAAATGGGATGGGACCACAAGTTACTTCACCTTAAGTAATCTGGCTCTCCTCCTTTAAAATATTCATACAGATTAGGCGATGGAGAACAAATTATTGTATAGACTTCAACATATTTAATAAGCAGGGGGTAAAGTTTAAGTTGAAAAGGAGCCATGAATTAAAACATGACGGCCAAGATGGCCCTAAATCGATCACCTGAGTGATAGTAAATTAGTAGCAAATATTTAACTGCAAATATCTGGGAAGATTTGACAAGGAGTGGCTTAGAAATAGCTTATCTGTAAAGGCCATTTGTAATAAGGCATTAAATCTTTGCACTATTTAAAATAGGACCACCAAAGGAACATTCCTGTGAAGTTTGGTAGATATCGGTCCATCAGTTTAGGAGGAGATGTCATTTGAAGCTAAAAGTTCATATAACCCTTTCCTGATGCCACCTAGGATATCTATTTTAACCGAATAAATTATGATTGATTGATTGTTTGGTGCTTTACGCCGCTTTCAACATTTTTTAGTCGAGCTTATGTCATGGCGAATTGTCCGTTGTGCGTGCGTGTGTGCGTCCATCCGTCCGTAAACATTTTGCTTCAAACGACTTCTCCTCCCTTACCACACGGCCAATATGGATGAAACTTCATAGGAAGCATCCTCTCAATGTCCTCATCTAAATTCCTTCAAATTTTTTGGATACATGCAAATATATGCAAATATGGCTATAGTGAAAAAATCCCCTCCTCCGAAAGTGTTTGGCCAATATTCAAATAATTGTGTACACATGTTCTTTGGGGACTCTCTAACAGATGCCTTCAAGCCATGTAGATTGCTCGAAAAAGATGGCCGCCAGAAGGCGGGGCTATTTTGCCTTATTGAAAAATCTTCTTCTCCGAAAGTGTTGGGCTGATTTTCAAATAATCTCGTAGAAATGTTCCTAGGGTGCCCTTCTAGCAGATCAATTCAAGCCATGTTGATTGTTAAAAACAAGAGGGCCATGAGGCCCTGGAATCGTCCACCTGAGAATGGGCTATTTAAGACATAACTCTTTCAGCGCCAATGGTAATATCATCAAGACAAACTTTCTGACAAAATGTCAAGCTGCTCAAGTAAAACATGCGATCTCTATAGTGTTAACTAGATTGTTCTACAATTTGGCCGAGTGACTTAATTGTTGACCTGACAAGACCCATATTCGAACTTGGCCTAACTATCACCTAGACAAATATTCTGACAAAGTTTCAACATGCTCAAGCCAAAAATGTGGCTTCCAGAGTGTTAACAAGATTTTCCTTAATTTTGAACTTGTGACCTAGTTTTTGACCCGACATGACACATATTAGAACTTGACCTAGATATCACTAAGTCAAATTTTCCGAAATAGTTTCAACATGCTCAAGCCAAAAATGTGGCTTCCAGAGTGTTTTCAAGGTTTTTCTTAAATTTGGCCTAGTGACCTAGTTTTTAACCGGACTTGACCCATATTCGAACTTGGTTTAGATATCATCAAGACAAACTTTCTGACATGCTCAAGTTTAAAATGTGGCTTCCAGAGTGTTAACAAGATTTTCCTTCAATTTGGCTTAGTGACCTAGTTTTTTGACCCAACATGACCTATATTCGAACTTGTCCGAGATATCACTAAGACAAACATTTTGACAAAGTTTCAACATGCTCAAGCCAAAAATGCGGATTCAAGAATGTTAACAAGATTTTCCTTCAATTTGGCTTAGTGACCTAGTTTTTGACCCAACATGACCTATATTCGAACTTGGCCTAGATATCACTAAGACAAACATTCTGATAACATTTCAACATACTCAAGCCAAAAATGCGACTTCAATGGAGTGTTAACAAGATTTTCCTTAAATTTGGCCTCATGACCTAATTGTTGACCCGACATGACCCTGTTTCGAACTTGGCCTAGATTTGATGGAGATATATGTTATGATAAACTTTCATGGAGATTGGATACAAAATGTTGCCTCTAGAGTGTTAACAAGCAAATGGACAAAAGGCGATCACAAAAACTCACCTGTGAGCACTTTGTGCTCTGGTGAGCTAAAAACATGGCCACCAGGGGGCGGGGCTCTTGGGCCTCTTGTTTTAGATCACCTGAGCCAAAGGCTCCAAGGTGATCTATTCTGATCACTCTCTGTCCGTCGTTAACTTTTAGCTTTAAACATAATCTCCACATAAACCACAGGACTTATTTCAACCAAACTTCACACGGATGTTCCTTTGGTGGTCCTCTTTCAAAATGGTTCAAAGATTTAAATTCCATGGAGAACTTTATTTGCTGCGGCATCAGAAATGGGGCAAACTGTCGAAACTTTTAAAATTCTTCTCCTCTGAATCTGGAGGTCATGGGTTCGATCCCCAGTCAGTTCATACCAGACTTCAAAAATGGTAGTAATGGCTGCCTTCCTTTGCGCTCAGGGTTGTGGAGTTAGCATTACGACTGACTGGCTGGTGTCAGGATAAATGGAGCATTAGTACTGGTAACTTACTCAGGAAAAGCCTTGATGTAACTGAACAAGAGGACCAGTATCGCTTATTAGGCAAACATTTAATCTCCAAACAGCCCCATCCCTTTGTGGCCATGTTTTTTTTACCAATCAACATGGCTTGAAGGAATCTGATAGAAGGTCACCCTAGGAACATTTCTACAACATTATTTGAAAATCGGCTAGACACTTTCTGAGGAGATCAGAAGACCTTTTAAGTTTTCACTAAAGCCATATAAGGCAAAATAGCCCCGCCATCTAGCAGCCATGTTTTTCTACCAATCATCATGGTTTGAAGTTATCTGATAGAGGGTCACCCAAGGAACACTTCTACCAAATTATTTGAAAATCTGCCAGAAACTTTCGGAGGAGAAGACTTTTTAAGTTCTCACTATAGCCATATACGGCAAAATAGCCCCGCCTCCTGGCGAACATGTTTTTCGACCAATTAACTTGGCTTGAAGCAATCTGATAGAGGGTCAAGCAAGGAACATTTCTACAAAATTATTTGAAAATCGGCCTGACACTTTCGGAGAAGATTTTTTAAGTTTTCACTATAGCCATATAAGGCAAAATACTTTCTGGAGGATAAGGTTTTTTAAGATATGTATCAAGTCGTCTGCTGCAAAATGGTCGTATGAGGGAATGGGTAAAACTATGTACCAAATGTAACTTTAATCCATTAACCCTTTCACAAGCTATTGTCTGAATACCTTTTTCGAAAGACGACATTACTCTTTTTGTTAAAAATGTGATTTGTTGTAACCAAACGGTCGTCTGCTGCAGAATTGTTGTATGAGGGAAAGGGTTAAACCCATGCATGCTTCAAATATTATTTAACCCTTTCCCTCATACGCCAATTCTGCAGCAGACGACTTTGAACATATTTTGTCAAAAATATAGAAAATCTCTATAATTGAATGGATAACCTATGACTAAAAGTGGAAAACATTGTGGCAAATGGAGAAATTGCTTGTTTTGAGCAATTTCTTCTTTTGTCACTATGTTTTCAAAAAGCCGTCTGCTGCAGAGACACCAGAAAGTGTCTATATGAGGGAAAGGGTGAAATCCATCAATCCTTTTGTCAGTTATTGTTCGGACAATGGTATTTTTTGGCAAATTTTATGTTGAAATGAGCCATAACATCATCAAATATTGGTGCTTCGTCACCAAATTTGAACAAGACCTAAGCCGATGAACCAAGTATTATTTAACCCTTTTCCCACATTTGACAAATCTGCAGCATACAACTTTAAACAAGAGGGCCATGTTGGCCCTGGAATCGCTCACCTGATTTTTTTTTTTTTACTAGCTATATTAGGCTCGCCCCCTGGCGGCCATAGTTTCTGACCAATCAACTTGGCTTGAAGGAATCTGATAGAGGGTCACCCTAGGAACATTTCTACAAAATTATTTGAAAATCAGCCTGACACTTTTGGAGGAGAAGATTTTTTAACTTTTCACTATAGCCATATAATGCAAAATAGCCCTGCCCACTGGCGGCCATGTTTTTTGACCAATCAACATGGCTTGAAGGAATCTGAAAGTTGGTCACTTAAGGAACATTTCTACAAAATTATTTGAAAATCGGCCTGACACTTTCGGAGAAGAAGATTTTTTAAGTTTTCACTATAGCCATATAAGGCAAAACAGCCCCGCCCCCCTGGCGGCCATGTTTTTCGACCAATCAAATTGGCTTGAAGGAATCTGATAGCGGGTCATCCAAGCAACATTTCTACAAAATTATTTGAAAATCGGCCTGACACTTTCGTCGGAGAAGATGTTTTAAGTTTTCACTATAGCCATATAAGGCAAAATAGCCCCGCCCCCTGGCGGCCATGTTTTTCAACCAATCAACATTGCTTGAAGGAATCTGATAGAGGGTCATCCAAGGAGCATTTCTACAAACTTATTTGACAATCTGCAAACAAGTTTGGGAGAAGAAGATTTTTTAAGTTTTCACTATAGCCATATAAGGCAAAATAGCCCCGCCCCCCTGGCGGCCATGTTTTTAGACCAATCAACATGGCTTGAAGGAATCTGACAGAGGGTCATCCAAGGAACATTTCTACAAAATTATTTGAAAATCTGCCAACCAGTTTGGGAGAAGAAGAATTTTGAAGTTTTTTTCATTTCGTTGCCATGGAAACCAGAATTCTGCATGGATCCCAAAAATTTGAAGGGAATCTGGTGAGGTCATTGAGAGGATGCTTTCTGTGAAGTTTCATCCCAATTGGCCCACTGGTTACTGAGGAGAAGAAGTTGACGGACGACGCACGACGGACAAAAGGTGATCACAATAACTCACCTTGAGCAAAGCTCAGGTGAGCTAAAAAAATCAAGGCAAAAATATAAAAAAAATGCACATTTACGAGGATATAATCATTTGATAGAGTTGTAATCATTGTGGTAAAAGGAGAAATTGCTCATCATGAGCGTAAGAATGTGTCTGCAAGTGGTAAAGGGTAAAATGCATTGCCCCTCTTAGGAGTAATGGGCAGGACAAAGTCAAAACCAACTGACAGACCCATGGAAAATGGATTGATTGATTTTCAACAATTTTTCAGACATATCATGGCAGCCAATTCACCTACTCATGTTTCCTGGCTTTCTCTCACCAATACTCCACGCAGGGTACTTTCCAAGCAACTGGCTGCTTCTCCACATAGACTTTCAGCCCATTGGTGAAAGACGAATGACGCTTGTCACAGTGACTTTTGTCAAACATCGGAAAGAATGTTGGCCGAGCTGGGATTTGAACTCACAACCCCGCCTTGATTGACAGGCCACTCTGCTACCGACTGAGCACGTGGATAAGCACACTATTATATACCCGCCTAAACTCTGTATAACAAAGCACCGAGTTCAAATCAACCCTTTTCAACATATGGACGCTTTCTGATGCCTCTGCTGCAGACGACATTTGAAACATTGTGCCAAAAGGAGAAATTGCCCACAATTTTTTTTTTTTTCCTTTTGCCACAATGTTTTCGACTATTTAATCATTAAACATTAATTTGTTTTTCCATATTTTTTTTCTAGATGTTTAACCCTTTCCCTCATACGACAATTCTGCAGCAGACGACTTTGAACGTATTTTGTCAAAACATAGAAAATCTCCATAATTGAATGGATAACCTATGACAAAAAGTGGAAAACATTGTGGCAAAAGGAGAAATTGCATGTTTTGTGCAATTTCTTCTTTTGTCACTATGTTTTCAAAAAGCCGTCTGCTGCAGAGGCGTCAGAAAGCGTCTATATGAGGGAAACGGTTAATGAGTTGTCTGATGAAGATTTGTTGCATGTGGGAAAGGGGTAAAAGTAGGCATGGACATTCATAAAACAATAATAATTATATTAAAAAATTTATTTACTGTAATGATACATGTACATACATTGAATTAATATTATGACATACCACTTCAACAAGCAATTGCATGAAACCTAACATTCTTAAAACTCTTTCCAGCTTACAGACGAGTTTTGCACTGTTTGCAGCTGATGACTTGCTTTGCCATAATGTTTTTAACCCTTTGCCTCTTATAGACGCTTTCTGACGCCTCTGCAGCAGACAGCTTTTTGAAAACATAGTGAGAAAAGAAGAAATTGCTCAAAACAAGATATTTCTCATTTTGCCACAATGGTTTCCACTTTTAGTCACAGGACTGGTTATCCTTTCAATTATAGAGATTTTCTACTTTTTGAGAAAATATGTTCAAAGTCGTCTGCTGCAGAATTGTAGTATGAGGGAAAGGGTTTACTCTATTCAATATTTATACTTTCATTTATAGAGTTTTTTCATATTTTTGCCTAGATATTTTCAAAGTCGTCTTCTGCAAATTTGTTGTCAGTTGGAAAGGGTTAATTAACCCTTTCCCTCATACGACAATTCTGAAGCAGACGACTTTGAACATATTTTGTCAAAAGATGGGAATTCTCTATAATTGAATGGATAACCTATGACGAAAAGTGAAAAACATTGTGGCAAAAGGAGAAATTGCTCGTTTTGAGCAATTTCTTCTTTTGTCACTATGTTTTCAAAAAGCCGTCTGCTGCAGAGGCGTCAGAAAGCGTCTATATGAGGGAAAGGGTTACCTTAGTATATAAAACAATAGCACATAGTGCTACGACTTTCATTCATTCATCTGCTAGCATATTGATTGCAACTACTTGGAGAATTCTGCCATTATCAAAAAAAAGTTTACAAAAATTCCAAGTACATAATTATAATTCAAGAAAAAAACAAAAAATCAGACGATTTAGATTTGAACAAGTGATACTTTTTGTACCTTCTTTTCCCCCACAATACTTTTATTTCTGTTCTTCTGTATACAGATACAATATCCAGTATTGTATCCAGTATTGTATGATTATGTTTTTGAAGCAAATAATGAATCAGGAAACTGTGAATTGAAAGGTTGGTCACATCACGATATGAGCGATTTTCTTGAAAACCAACCTTAAACCTTTCCCACAAAAACTAAATCTGCAGCAGACGACTTTGAAAACTTTTAGACAAAAATATAGAAAATCTCTATAATTGAAAGTTTAATAATACCAGTACCTAAAAAAAAAAAAAAAGACATTGTGGCAAAAGGAGAAATTGCTTGTGTTGAGCAATTTCTCCTTTGGTCACAATGTTTTCAAATGTCGTCTGCTGCGGAGGCGTCAGAAGATGTCTATATGAAGGAAAGGGGAAAATGTAATCGTTACATGTGTGGAAAAAGACTAAATGCCTGCGCATCCATTCGAAGGATCAAAATGGTTGCTGTTTTACAGCAGTGTCTTGAAACCTTCTTTGACTAATTGGCAAGCACAGATGCAGATGCACAATAATTGCAAATGTCTTACATCTTGTTTTCACAGAGTCCCACTCATATTGTATTGGGCAGTGTGAAAATATCTATGGGATAAGCTAAGCTAAGTTCAATCTAAAATGGCTAGATCTTGCGGTTTCACACTAAGTGTATTATATTGCAATAGTGTTTTTGGTTTGCTACCACATAAAATTTACAACTTATTTTGTAAATACCGTTTACAAATGGACTAAAATATTACATTAATTTCAAATAACTACAATAGACAAGGTTCACACATGCATGATGTATCATACTGCGATTTTGCAGTAACAAAAAATATCAACTTAAACTAAAAAAGAATAACAATAAATAAATCTTTACTAAACCCTGAACTGTGAACTTTGACCTACGATATGACACATGATTACAGAGAGGTGCCACCTGATGATATTCCTTTTCCACATATATTAACCCTTTCCAACATGCATTAACCCTTTCCCACATATAAACACTTTCTGACGCCTCTGCAGCAGACTGCTTTTTGAAAACATGGCAACGAAAGAAGAAATTGCTCAATATGAGCAATTTCTCCTTTTGTCACCATGTTTTTTTAACTCTATTAAATGATTGTACTTTCATTTAAAGGAAGTTTTTAGATTCTTTTGGGTATGTTTTCAAAGTCGTCTGCAGCAGAGTTGTTGCATGTGGGAAAGGGTTAACTCTTTCCCACATACAACAAATCTACAGCAGACAACTTTGAAAACATCTAGTCAATGGTATGAAACTTTTTTACATTCAAAATTTTATTTATTGAATATGATTGAAAACATTGTGACAAAAGGATAAACTACTCATTTTGTGTAAATTTCTCCATTTGCCACAATCTTTTCAAAAGGCGTCTACTGCAGAGTTGTCAGAAAGCATCTGTATGTGGGAATGGGTTAACCCTTTCCCTCATATATACGCTTTCTGACGCCTCTGAAGCAGACGGCTTTTTGAAAACATAGTGACAAAAGAAGAAATTGCACAGAACGTGCAATTTCTCCTTTTGCCACAATGTTTTCCACTTTTAGTCATAGGTTATCCATTCAATTATGGAGATTTTCCATTATTTGACAAAATACGTTCGAAGTCGTCTGCTGCAGAATTGTCGTACGAGGGAAAGGGTTAAGGCTGCCGCAGACAACTTGAAAACATCTAGACAAAACTAGCGAAATTATCTATAAATGAAAACTGGATATTTTTCTGATTATGATCATTTTCTCCTTTTGCAAAACTGTTTTCAAAGGTTATCTGCTGCAGATGGTTAGGCAAATGGAAATGGGTGAATAAAATGTTTCCTATTACGGGTTAAAAATCACCCATTTCCGCATGAGGGTCAGGACATGACTGTGCTGTTTTAACATCTTTAGGCAAAGCAAGCTGTGTGTAAAGAATTTAAGAATAAATTGCTTTGATGATTTGGAAAAAGCTCTTGAACGGAAAGTTTAAATATAAATACACTTTGGGTCCGGAGATGAAAACATTGTGCAAAAAGGAGAACAAATTACTCAACTTGAGAACTTTGACATTTTCCAGTTATGTTTTAAAAAAGTTTGCTGCAGCATTGAAAAGGGTGAACAAATAGAATTATAATATTTAATCAAAATGATAAAATATATGGAAAAAAAGCAGAAATAAGTTTTTTTGAGTCAACAAAAGGCAATGAAATGAGACAATGAGTAAGTTAATGTAAACAATTTGGCAGGTGCTATATTTTCTATATTGACCATAATAATTTGTGAAAACACTTAATACCTTTTCCCTAATCTGTTACTTTTTTTTTTCCAACTAACATATACACTTTGACGCATTCGCAGCAGACAACTTTTGAAAACCTTGTGGCAAAAGGAAAAACTGCTGATCATGAGCGATTTCCCCAATTGCCACAATTTTCAACTCTATACCAAATATATACTTCTTATCAAAAGATTTTTTCATGATATTTGACTAGATGTGTGATGTAGATTAGTTGTATGCTGTATTGCTTTGAAAATGTTCAAGGGGCAGTGTCTGCTGAAGTGGCATCGCTAGTCATTTCAATGAGGGAAAGAAATAGCCCTTTTTTCCCCCATACAACAATTCTGCCGCAGACGACTTTGAACATATTTTGTCAAAAATTAGAAAATCTCTATAATTGAATGGATAACCTATGACCAAAAGTGGAAAACATTGTGTCAAAAGGAGAAATTACTCGTTTTGAGCAATTTCTTCTTTTGTCACTATGTTTTTCAAAAAGCCGTCTCCTGCAGAGGCGTCAGAAAGCGTCTTTATGAGGGAAAGGGTTAAGTCCTTCCCTGAAAGAGAAAACTTCTGGCACCTTATGCAGCCAATGAAACTTGAGAGCTATGTGGAAAACAAAATGGTTTCTCTTTTTCCCATGATATTTTTAACCCTGTATCAAAACAGTCATTCTACATTTTCCGATGTAAAATATATTTTTCTCATATCTTTTCAGAGTAAACAACTCTAAAAATGTCATATCGGCCAACCGTTAAATAAATGAATCAATAAGCCATAAACACTTTCCCACATACAATAACTCGCAGAAGATGACTTTGAAAACATGTTGCAAACAAGTTTATCCCTTTCCCTCATATAGACACATGACTGTAGCAGACAACTTTTTGAAAACATTTTAGCAAAAGGAGAATGATAAGTAATTTCCCCTTTCGCCACAATGTTTTCAACTCTATTCAATGTTTATCCTTTCATTTGTAAAGATTTTCCCTAGATTAATCTATTTGTTTTCAAAGTCAGTTGCTGCTAATTTGTTGTATGTGGGAAAGGGTTATTCGTTGAATTGAGATGCCCAGCCAAAATAAAATTGTGAAAGAATTCTTGGACTACCTTTGTGGACTATATGGGACGCTTCTTCAGTGTTCACTTTGACCAATTGACCTATATTTTTTTTAACCAACTTGACCCAGTTACAAAAATTAACCCTTTCCCTCATACGACAATTCTGCTGTAGACGACTTTGAATGTATCTTGTCAAAATATAGAAAATCTTTATAACTGAATGGATAACCTATGACTAAAAGCGGAAAACATTGTGGCAAAAGGAGAAATTGCACATTTTGTGCAATTTCTTCTTTTGTCACTATGTTTTCAAAAAGCTGTCTGCTGCAGAGGCGTCAGAAAGCATCTATATGAGGGAAAGGGTTAACTAGACTTGATGGAAATGAATGTTCTGATAAACTTTCTTAAAGATTTGATAAAAAATGTTGCCTCTTGGTATTTGAGATAAACCATTGATTTAAGGGAGATAACAAGATATATACTAAGTTAGATTTGAAGACGAGATTTATTTCCCTTTCACATAATTTAAATGATACAATGTATACAGTGAATATACAATATAAGTACAAAGTACTTAACTGTCGGACACTTCCTGATCGTGGTTAACATTTCTATGTAGTTTTAATCAAATCCATCCAACAGTGCCTTAGTTATGGTTTAGGCCGGACAGACAGACAACGTCAAACCAATATTCCATCCACCTTTGGTAGCGGATAAAAATCACTATAATACACATGACAATTATTGACAGATCACATTGTGGCAAAAGGTGAAATTGCTCATTATGAGCAATTTATTCTTTTGTCACATTATTTCAAAAAGCCATCTTCTGCAATGCGTCTACAGGTTAGACAGGGTAAAATAACCTCAAATGTTCCTGCGAGCACAATTAATCGGAGTTGAACCTGCAACTTCCAGAAATAAACAAGAGCACCGCGTACAGCACAGACGCTCGACTGATAGGGAGAAAAAAAAAAAAAAAAATGAGTCAAACAAAAAACCTTAACCGGACGCCCACGCACCGCCGCCGACGCCGACGCAATGGTCATGACAATAGCTCTCGTTTTTTTCAAAAGTCGAGCTAAAAATGCTCCAAACCATTCATACAAACACACTCTTCACTAACCCTTCTATTGTCATTTATTTTCCTTGTTACAGAGGACTTTGGACACCTGTGCAACAGAAAAGTAACTCACAATGTTTTCTACATTCTTTCAAAATTAAATTTGAGCCTTTCACACATACAAGAGATCTTCCTTGGTTAACCTTGAAAACATCTAGATAAAAGTCCGGAAAAATCTCTTAATTAAAGTACAATTTTTTATTGAAAAGTTGAAATGACTGTGGCAAAAGGATTAATTGTTCATCAAAAGCAATTTCTCCTTTTGCCACAATATTTAAAAAGTTGTCTGCTGCAGATGCACCCAAACAAATCAGTGTGAAAGAGCAATTGCAATCCCGTTTTAGTATAACACAAAAGAGTATGGGAGTGAAACAAAGGAGGTTACAATCCTCTTCTTTGTAAAGAAAATCATTGGAGACTCTATTGAGACTATGCATATACACAGACTTGGCGAAGTCTTCGCTGTTCACTCATAGAAACATGGAGACCTTTTTGCTCATTTATAGTGGTGGAGGTTATAAGATTTCAATTTCTGTCCATCGAAAAGTAAACATGACCCTTCTTAAGCCTTTCCCTCATACCACTTTTCTGCAGCCTTTAAACATATTTTGTCAAAAATTAGAAAATCTCTATAATTGCATGGATAACCTATGACTAAAAGTGGAAAACTTTGTGACAAAAGAAGAAATTGGTCGTTTTGAGCAATTTCTTTTATTGTCACTATGTTTTCAAAAAGCCGTCTGCTGCCGAGGCGTCAGAAATCGTCTATATGAGGGAAAGGGTTAAATTAGGTACCAGTCAAAGAGAAGAGAAAGTTGAAGGAACAAATAGAAAGTGGAGAAGGGACATGTCTTACTAGAATTCACACAAAATTAATATGAAAATGCAATTGGTTTTTAAAATAAATTTACATTAATATGAGAAACAGAAATACATAAACATGAAAACACTGATGAAATAAGCTATAAGCTTACAACAAATAAACAGGCCAAATTAGAAACAAATTCTTGTTGGGAAAATGTGAACTTTATTCTAAACCTGGCTCCAATTCCACCAACCATTCTTAGCCCTATGCAATACTTAAAGTCTTTAGTAAGATTGGAACACATTCTATCATTTATGTTTTACAACTCAATTCAATTCAATTTTATTCGGCCAAAGTAAATGGCTTGGTGACATAAGTTTTTTACTGACCAGCAATACTTGTCAATAAATATAATACTTAGACATTCTTAAAAGGAAAACAATCAAAGTACTGAAGTACTGGTAACGAATTATTTTGAACATTTGTAAAATCTAATTTATGAATGCAATTGATCATGCTATTGCACAATTTAGTCTATTTTATTATTATTAATATTTTTGTCCAGAGATTTTTTTTTATCAGTTGACAGTTTTAGTAAATGTAGCATTTCAACGGCGATGCGAGCGTTTAACATGCACACTAACTCTTTCACTGAGCTCTGCGTAAAGTCTGTCAAAACACCCATGGCATATTTGTGAGATTTACATTGTTAGTTTGATTTGTTTTCGTCACCAGGATTTCGGCTTATATTATAACTATGTTTCATGTGAGTGAATTAATTATTATAAATCTATAATGTTTAACAAATCGCATAAAATAAGAATTAAAAAAAAAAAAAAAGAACAGTTCCTATTAGGACTCGAACTCGCGTCCATAAGTAGTCCATGATTAATAGTTCTACACGCTCTCCATTGCACCAAGGTACTTTGATACAACGTTAGAGCGTTACTTTCGTATATATATTAAGCTAACTGAATGCGCGCGTATGTAAACCATGATCTATAATTAGAAAGCCCCTTTTGGAAAAAGGAGAAAAAACGGCGATGCGAGCGTTTAAAATGCACACTGACTATTTCACTGAGCTCTGCGTAGTGGCATATTTGTGAGATTAACATTGTTCTATACAGCGTGGGGTCGACTTCTAGTGAATGGGCATACGACTAAAATTCATACTCCTGGCTTATACGTACCTGCCGACAAATGAAATATATATGCGTGTACTGTTAATTTGATATTTTCTAGAAAAATGATTATCTATGATGATTCGATAGTATAATTATGACTTCACTGTATTGAAATAACACGTAGAAGTCATTTTAATATCGAAAAAATACTAGGACTATTTAGGTGCAGCAAATGTGTATTCTAAGCGGAAGTGTAGTTTAACCGTGACTTCCGGAATCAAAGACGATCGCGTTAACTGTATTATTTTTTGAGAAAAAATAATTCGTTAAAAATGATGAAATATTCTCTTAAGTATTTAAGCATAACTAAAGACTTAGTATCGTTGTTGGAATGGGGGCCTGGAAGCCATTGTCACAATGTTTTAGCCCTTACCCACCTGCAGACGCATTTTGATGCAATAGCAGCAACGACTTTTGAAAACATTATGGCCAAAGGTGAAATTGCTCATGATGAGCAATTTCACCTTTGGTCATAATGTTTTCATCTTTATTTAACAATGAAGCCATCTTTTATGGAGATTTTTCAGGTTTTTGTCACTATGTTTTCAAAGTAGTCTGCTGCAGAATTGCTGTATGTGGGAAAGGGTTAAATGACATGTATTCTCTTTGTAGCCCTTTCTCTAATACAGGCAGCTGGCAGCATATGATTATATAAACAATGCAGACAAAAGAGCTCTCAATATGAGCAGGTCCTCTTAATCACACAATGTTTTAAACCCTGTTATACAATTGTACTACCTATTTTAAAATACAGGTAAGAATATTTATTGAATATAGTTGAAATTATTAAAGCCAAAGGAGAGATTGCTCATTTATAGGGGTGAGCAATTATACCCTCACTTATAGGGATTTTTGTCCACATGTTTTCAAAAGTCCTCTGCAGATTTGTTGTAGGTGGCAAAGGGTTTATTGTTATATTGTTAACCCAACTTTTAATTGTGTTTTGACAATGAACAAATAAACTAACGAACAGCAAAATGTGTAAAGGGAAGCTCTACTTTTTAATATCTTATACATAACAATGTACTTACACTATAACTACTACACAGGCTTTCAATGCAACCCTCATACTGTCAAACGCCTGTGATTTTGATTGATTGATTGATTGGGGTTTAACGCCGTTTTTAACAATTTCTCAGTTATATCACGGCGGCCAGTTCACCTACTCTTGCATTTCCTGGTTTTCTCACACCAGTACTCCACACAACAATGTTCCCCAGCAACTGGCTGCTTTTCCACAGACGAACGACGCATGTCCTGTGATTTGGAAAGTGAGGACCTAACACATGTTTATCTCTTTCCCACCAGCAGACGCATTTTGACGCATCTGCAGCTCACAATATTTGAAAACATTGTGGCAAAAGGAGAAATTGATCATTATGCGCAATTTCTACTACTTTTGCCACAATGTTTTCTAATCTATTATTGAGATTTCCTATATTTTTTGCACAGATGTTTTCAAAATCGTCTGCTGCAGATTTATTGTATGTGGGAAAGGGGTAAAGGATGGATGAACCTATTATCTGATTTGTAACAATAAAATGTTCAACAAGATACAAAGTAAACCCTTTCCCTCATGTAGACACTATCAGACGCCTCTGCAGCAGACAGCTTTTTGAAAACATTGTGACAAAAGAAGAAATTGCTCAAAACAAGCAATTTCTCCCTTTGCCACAATGTTTTCCACTTTTTTTTAAATCACTGGTTTTGAGTAAAGTTTCTCCCTTACCCCCAATGTTTCTTAAAAAGTCTTCAGCTGCAAAGGCATCAAATGGCGCCTGTATCCAGAAATTGATTGATTTTTTGACAGTATGAAGGTAATGCATATGAAAAATACCACCTTTGTATACATATCACTATTCTACGTTCTATTGTAAACAACATGGAATGGATAGTGTCTTATGAACAAGTGTAGAACAAAACTTTTCATCTCTTTTCCGTGATATTGCTGTGTTCTGATGCATCTGCCTCAGACACATTTTGACGCCTCAGAAGCAGAGGACTTTTTCGAAAAACATTGTGATGACAGGAGAAATTGCTCATGATGAGCTATTACTCCTTATGTCACAATGTTTTCAACTTCATCCAATAATTGTTCTTTATATTTACAATTCTTCTGAAAAATCATACTTCCAACTATAGAGATTTTCTATATTTTTGCCAAAATGTTTTTTTAAAGTAGCCGGCTGCAGATTTTTTGTATGTAGAGAATGGTTGATGATGCATTGAACCATGCATCACGTCAATGTTGATAAATGATGTTAGGATGAAAAAAGACTACGTCTGCTGTCGACTTTAAAGCTTCTTTATCATCCAACAAAAGATAAAGCAAATTATTCCTGACTGTTTACATAGGGAAAAAAGTCCTTAGTTAAAAACTAAAGCATAAGTCTAATTAAATGGTTAGTACGTTTAAACAAGAACCCGTTGAAAATAAATAAGCAAAAATTATATAAAGAGAAATAACAAAATTAGTTTTACAATGGCATAGTTGTTTTGCATCAATTAATCAATTAATTAATTAACCCTTTCCCTCATACGACAATGCTGCAGCAGACGACTTCGAACGTATTTTGTCAAAACATATAAAATCTCCATAATTGAATGGATAATCTATGACAAAAAGTGGAAAACATTGTGGAAAAAGGAGAAATTGCACGTTTTGTGCAATTTCTTCTTTTGTCACTATGTTTTCAAAAAGCTGTCTGCTGCAGAGGCATTAGAAAGCGTCTTTATGAGGGAAAGGGTTAAGTAACATTAAAATACATTATGGGACCACAGTATATTATAATCTGCGCTTTTCATAATGGAAAGATTGTGTATGTAACCAATACTTCATAACAGAACATTGTGGGAAAAGCAGCAATTTCTTCTTTTCCAACAGTAATTTTCATTCAAGCTAAGGGAGATGTACATTGCGGTAAAAGATATATTGTAAAAGTCAGTATAAGCTATTTCAGAAACAAATGTGGCTTTGTAACACATTTAATCCTTTCTTTATTTAATTTTTAGAATGATCTTGTCGAGCTCTGCACTTGGAAAAGTCCATTGCAAATTCTAGGAATATCAAGATAACCATGTTGAGTTAGGCAGCAAACAGTATAGAGCCTGGTCTGTCTGGCTGATGCGCCAGTTGGCCAGGCTCTTTTCTGGCGGCACACGATTCACAAAATCAGTTAGAACAGTCAAACAGTTAACCCTTTCCCTCATACGACAAATCTGCAGCAGACGACTTTGAACATATTTTGTCAAAACATAGAATATCTCTATAATTGAATGGATTACATATGACTTAAAGTGGAAAACATTGTGGCAAAAGGAGAAATGGCATTTCTTTTCGTATTTGTTTAGTCCCCCTTTCCAACATACATCAAATCTGCAAATCTGCAGCAGACGACTTTGAAAACATCTTGTCGAAAATGTGAAAAATTCCCATAAATGAGTTTAATTATTAAATAAAGATGAAAAACATTGTGACATAAGGTGAAATTGCTCATAATGAGCAATTTCGCCTTTTGTCGAAATCTTTTTCAAAAGTCGTCTGCAGCAGATGCGTCAAAATGCATCTACAAGAGGGAAAGGGTTAAAATCTTTTCCCTGATAAGACTTTTGAAACAGCAATAGGAAAGGGTTAAAATCTTTTCCCTGATAAGACTTTTGAAACAGCTGACTTTCAAAAACAACATAGGAACTGACAATGCAAATTTCTTACTTAAATAGCCTTTTACCAAATCTAATATCTTTAAATCAATCCCTTCTTTCAATTGTTAACCTTTTCCCATTATACAACACATCTGCAGCAGACAACTTTGGCAAAACTATGGAAACATTTCATGAATGAAATTATAACTATTGAATAAAGTTGAAAACAGAGTGGAAAAAGGATAATCTTCTCATTTTAAGCAAGTTCACCTTTTGCCACAATGTCTTCAAAAGTCATCTGCTGCAAATGCGTCTAAATGCGCCTGCATGTTGACAGTTGGAGAGGATTAGCAGTTTCTTACCGCAACTTACATGTACAAAGACTTCGTGGTAACAGATCAATCAACAAAATCAATAAAAACTTATATCTTATCAATAAAAAAGGAAAGACAAATTAAAAAGTATAATACCAGCATAAAGAAGCAGAAAGCTTAACTCTTTCACACATACAATATTTCTGCAGCAGATGACTTTGAAAACACTTTAGCAAAACTATAGAAAATATCTATAAATGAAAGTCAGGTTATTAAATAACGTTGAAAACATTATGGCAAACGGAGAAATTGCTCGTTTTGAGCAATTTCTCCTTTTGTCATTATGTTTTTCGAAAGTCGTCTGCTGCAGATGCATCTATAGGTGGGAAAGGGTTAAATGATTCACCAATTGTGTGGAGATTGATGTATGTACAAATAAATTTATGAATCACTACAGCAGTTACTACCTAATCATAAAGTAAACTAGAGGTGACTAAATTAACCCTTTCCAAAAATATTGAGGCTTAAAGATGCCTCTGCAGCAGACAACTTTTTAAACCATTATGACAAAATGTGAAATTGCTCATCATGAGCAATTTCACCATTTGCCACATTGTTTTCATCTCTTTTTAATAATGAAAATCTCATTAATGGAGATTTTTTTACATTTTTGCCTAGATGTTTTTAAATTTGTCTGCTACTGAATTGTATATATTGGAAAGGTTAATATCCCTGCAATACCCCTTGCATAATGAGAAGTTTCTAGGGACAAGTATTAAAACAATGCAGCATGGGAACTAAGTTCTAACCCTTTCCCACCTGCAGACGCATTTTGAGGCAATAGCAGCAGACAACTTTTGAAAACATTTTGGCCAAAGATCCTTTGGCCACAATGTTTTCAACTTTATTTAACAATTAAGCTATCTTTTATGGAGATTTTTCCGGGTTTTTGTCAGTATGTATTTAAAGTCGTCTGCTGCAGATTTGTTGTATGTCGGAAAGGGTTAACCCCCCCTTTCCCCACATGTTGACGCATCTGCAGAAGAAAACAATGTGGAAACGCTTTCAATTCCACTCAATAATTATACTTCCAAATTTTGGTTATTTTCCATATGTTTGCCTACCTATATGTTTTCAGTCCTCTGCCACAGATTTGTTCAATGTGGGAAAGAGTTATACATAACCACTTTACAGACATTACATATTATATACAGTAGTTTGTGTTTTACAGTAGATTTTACTTAATGACAGTATGAGTTTATTACAGTTATTTCATTTGTTTATAATTTTTTATTCCCTCATTTTAGCATCTTTAGTTTTCTCAGTCCTATTCCATAAACAGACTGCTTCTAATGCCTCTGCAGCAGATGACCTTTGAAAACATTGTGACAAAAGGACAAATTGCTCAATAATGGGTTATTTCACCTTTTGCCACAATATTTCAACTCATTTATAGAGATTTTCCACGTTTTAAACTAGATGTTTTCAAATTCACCTGCTTCAGATTGTCTGTACGTGTGAAAGGGTTAACAAAACAATCCAAAATCATGGCTGCACTAAATCTTACAGACTACTATACCGACCGGCAGCCCAGTTGCGGCACTGTTGTCATGGTGGAGTGCCCTTGAGCATGGCACATTTCTGAGCCTAGTACTGGTTTGTTTACCCAGGGATCATGCATAAGTGAAACTGTCGCCGTGATATAACGTGAAACAATGTTGAAAACGGCGTAAAACCTCAACCAAACAAACTGACAGGCAGTGAATGACCTCTGAACTATTCACAGAACTAACTAATTTCCTCATAGACTAAATTTTTACTCTTCCAATCGAACACAAAATACCTTGAGAAAAAAAATAAAAATAATGAAAGCATAGTTTTGATACAACTTAGAACAAGATTGAGGGAAAAAGAAGCGATAGTTCATTCTTTTTCTTTTTCCCCCAAATTGGTCTCATGAATCTTCATTGCAATATTCTCACAATATATCGGGCTTTGTTTGTCTAATGGTAATGTTAAACCACCGCTAATATGGAAAACAGTTGAAGTGATAATGCCTATACATACACCTGATTTGCATACCGCTCTCTACACCTTAGTCTATACAATAAACGTCTATACAAGTCTATACATTTCATTGATCAACAAATGTATCATAGTAATTTTTTAAATCTAAACAGCAATGCCATTTTATTTTTTTCAAGGTAAAGGTGTTAGAACTTTAACATAATTTATGGGAAAGAAGCCATGTTGGCCCCGAACTTCTCCCTCAAACCAGTTTTCGTCAATTTGGGTGGTAAGGTTAATAATATCGCCCTCGTTGAATCCCAGTTCACCGTCATTCTCGGGCTCAAAGTCGTATATTGCTTCACAACAGGCTTGGTTTCTCGAATCTGAGAAAATAAAATATATACACATGGGTGAGAGTTGTAGTCTTTCAAAACTCTATCCCAAATATAACAAATCTGTAGCCTAGGACTTTTAAAAACATCAAGATACAAATGTTGGAAAATGTAGGGCTTTAAATGAAAGAATATTTTATAGAATAGAGTTTGAAACATTGTATGAAAAGGAGAAACTGCTCATTATGAGTCGTCTTCCACAATGTTTACACAAATGCTATAAGTTTTATATATTGGCAAACAGGATTATATGCAAAAAGGATTTAACCCTTTTAAACATATATATCAAATCAGCAACAAACAAGAGTTATCATTGGATAGAGTTGAAAACCTTGTCGCAATTATTGGGTATTACATGTATTCATTTGGAAACTGGATTATTGCAAAGTCCTGGTCATATGCAAACAGAAATGATCGCGAAATCTAATAACAGTTAATCTCATGTGACATTTTTAGAGAGATCTGCTCTAAAAAAAAATCTGAAGCAAAATATGTAATATATTTTTAATTTTTAAACATTATTTTGATTATACAGAATCATCATTCCATGATTACACACATATAATAAGTGAGGGTTAACCCTTTCCCCTAAGAAGATGTTTTCCGATGCCTTTGCATCAGAAGATTGTTGAAAACAATGTAGCAAAAGAAGAAATTTCTCATTATGAGCAATTTCTCCTTTTTCCACATTTTTGCTAAAATGATTTTAAAGTCATATGCTGCAGATATGTTGTATGTGGGAAAAGGGTTAACAAGCAGAATATCCAGCACGAGTAAACATTTTATGATTATAATTTATACACATATAATAGTTAAATATTGGTTCCATTCAACTGAACTGCAAACAAAGATAGAATCCTCAAAGAAAGTGCTTTGAAAGTATGTGACTAAAAACGTTTCAATACAGAATCTTCGAAGCAAGATTTTGATGGAGTTGGAAGTAATATTGGGCATTACAATGTTTCATCAGACGAAACCAGTTTAACCATTACCCTTATGCAGTAGACACATTGAGATACATCAGATGCAGAATAGTTCGAATACACTGTGACTAAAGGGGAAATTGCTCATAATGAACAATTTTCCCCTTTAGCCACAATGTTTTCATCATTATTCAATAGTTTATTTTCATTCAAAAGGATTTTCCATATACATGTTATATGTATTTTCCAAGATGTTTTAAACATTTGCTGTATTTGGGAAAGGGTTAATTTTCATGAAAAGACTCAACTAAACTAATACATGTATCGGTATTATGAGATCAGGACAGGACAAAACATCAAAGGTTTCAGGAGGATACAGGAAAAACTGGAATCATCTGTGCATATTATGTAGTCCGATCAGATACTTTACTCACTATGTGAAGAGATTTTTAAGCTTTTAATACCAACAAGCATTTTCAGTGAAAAGATATCCCCCGCCAACGATGGCTTGTTTGTGCATGAAGGTCTTTATGTTTAATGTGCAACTGACCTTTAAATTTCAACTTCTTCGCACAAGATCAAGGGGAAAGAATAAAGTTATGATACTGGTTTATCCCGTTCCGCGCCAAATTATAAAATATCGACTGGGATTACTTTATGATAAAATATTTTAACGAAATAAATCAGAGGGACGATTAAATAAAACTGTATTTTCCGAAACTGCTTACTCGGGAACATCAATTATTGCAAAATAGTGCAGTCCAAGATAAGACACCACCTTTAAAAGCGGCGTCTTATCTGGAACTGCACTATTTTCAACAGAGTATTTATGCGGTGAAAGGGGTTAATAATCAATATTACAAAACTAAAGGGGTGTCATTTGTTATTTCTTAAATAACACAGGAAAAATGTGAATACTAGGTTTTGCTTCTTAAACCAACAGTGACACAAATACAATAGATATCTTTACTCTTCTTAAAGTGGAACTAAAATGCATGGATAATTATGTATCAGACAGTGTTATAATAAATGTAAATGATTTGATACCATATTTATTCAGAAGTTCATTGCAGGATGTTGGTTCATATCACATTCAAGTTTCATCAAATTCTAGCAGCTAGTTACTGAGAAATAACTGTAGGCGTGGATTTTTTAATAAATCAGGGGCAGTAACTCTAAAAAAAATTAAGGAATCCAAAAAAGAGTTGGAGGGGAATAATGGCAGGAAGTTGGTTAATATTACATTCAAGTTTCATCAAATTCTAGCCGCTAGTTACTGAGAAACGGCTGCGAACGATTATTTTTTAATAAATCAAGGGAAATAACTCTAAGAAAAATTGACTAATCCAAATGAAAAATGAACAGGCATCCTCCCAGTATAGTGGTTCATATTTATTTTAAGTTTCATGAAATTCTACCCGCTAGTTACTGAGAAATGGCTGAAAACGTAGATTTTTCAAAAAATCAAGGGCAATAACTCCAAGGAAAATTGACTAATCAAAAAAAAAATTGGACGGGCATCATCCCAGTATAGTGGTTCATATTTATTTTAAGTTTCATGAAATTCTACCAGCTAGTTACTGAGAAAATGCAGGTGACGGACATAAGGACGGAAGGAAGGACGGAAGGAAGGAAGGAAGGAAGGACGGACGGACGGACGGATGGACGGACAACGCCATTTCAATATCCCCCTCCCTATTTCATAGCAACGTTTTCAATCCTAGTCAATAAATAGAATTTCGTTTATAGAGATCTTCAATGATTTTTTTATACATGTTTTCAAAGTCATCTACAGCAGATTTGTGGTAAGTGGAACAGAGTTGAATAGTTTCGCTTTATTCATTTATTCTTGTTGTATACTTTTCCTGCTAAGGTATCTACATGATTATTTATTACTCGTTTTATTGGGGTTTTACACAATTTTCCAGTTGTATTTCAGTGACAATAATCACGATAACAGAACATTATTTAACCCTTTCCCTAATATAGACGCTTTCTGACACACTCTGCAGGAGACGGCTTTTTGAAAACATGGCGACAAAAGAAGAAATTGCTCAAAGCGAGCAATTTCTCCTTTTGTCACCATGTTTTCAACTCTATTCAATTATTGTACTTTTAGTCATTTAAAGGGAGTTTCCAATTTTGATCAGTTTTTTTTTTCAAAGTCGTCTGCTGCAGATTTGTCGTATGTGGGAAAGGGTCAATGATCCCTTGATGACTAACAAGAACCCATCTAGGAAATATGTCATGACAATGGGCACTCCTCCCATGACCGCTGTAATTGGGTCGAACCAATGCCGCAAAGTTCCAAACGCACTACACTAACATACAATTTGGCCATGAGCATTCCTAGTTACAGAACAAGTCTAGGATAAGTTCACAAAAGTGTACATAATATGTTATAAAGAAGCTGACCATATCAAGTACATGAATGCCAAATCATGATACATGTACAAGGAAGATTTTAGAAGTGGTACATGTATAAGGCTGATAATGAAAGCATTTTTTATAATTTAAGCTATAGGTTAACCCTTTCCCTCATATAGACGCTTTCTGACACCTCTGCAGCAGATGGCTTTTTGAAAACATAGTGACAAAAGAAGAAATTGCTCAAAATGAGCAATTTCTCCTTTTGCCACAATGTTTTCCTCTTTTAGTCATAGGTTATCCATTCAATTACAGAGATTTTCTATTTTTTGACAAAATATGTTCAAAGTCGTCTGCTGCAGAATTGTTGTATGAGGGAAAGGGTTAATCCTTTCCCAAATACAAAAGAATCTACAGCTGACGATTATCAAATGATTTCAGCAAAAATATGGAAAATCTTTTATAAATGAAAGTTTAATTATTGAGTACAGTTGAAAAAATTGTGGCAAATGGAAAAATTACTCTTTTAATGACCAACTTTCTCCTTTTGTCTGTCACAATGTTTTCAAAGTTGTCTGCTACAAATTAGTCAAAATGCGTCTGCATGTAGGAAAGGGTTAAATACAGATAATTGATAGACTCTTTTTACCTGATATGACATTGCTAGATTTGTCTGCTATAACAGAGTCTGTGAAAAAACATGTTATATCTGGAAATATGATAAATGTGTGAAAAATCAGGGAAATTAGTAAATATTTCCACTGCTAGCTTCGTCAAACACTATGCCCCTCTTTTAGCGATTCAAGGTCACTGTGACCTTGACATTTGAATTGATGTCCTCAAAATAAATAGGGGTCATCTTATGGTCATGCCCAGAATTGGACAAGCTTTGATCTACTGACGATCAGACCGACATTTCTTTAAAGCCTGATGATCAATTTTGGAAAACAATTGAAACCCTTTTCTTCTGTTCCACAGCAGCAGAAAACTTTTGAAAACATTGATAGATGTAATAAACAAACAATTACAAAATTCACATCAATAACAGCCCAATTTCAATGATATAGTTACCAGTAGTTAAAGTGTAAAGAAAGACTTAAACATTGTGGCAAAGATTCAATTGATAATCATATTTTTCAGTTATATACCGAAGTTTCCATTGTAATTTACCAGTACTATTGGTCTGTTTATCCTGACACCAGCGAGTCAGTCCTAATGCTTATCCTACAACCATGATCTCCAAGGAGGGAAGGCCATTACTACCATTTTTAAAGTATTTTATATGACCTCCCCCAACACCCCAAGGCTCTACCACTTCACAACAGAAGGTCTGCCATGGACCAAGTAAACATAAGGGTTGGAGCACTAATTCTCTACTAGGGCTTATACTTTGTTATGCAATAATTTGAAGGTTAACATATGGGTAGACAGTATGTAATCACTTGGGTTTTTCCTTTTTCGATAGAAAGTTGGTTTTATTTTCTGAAAAAGTACAAGTACTGAATTACTAGTATTCTGACTCTTGCACTGAAGTCAACCTGAAGGCTAGTACACCTAAAGTGGGCCATACAACAGGGAACCTTCTGCACTGAAGTCAAACTAAAGGCTAGTAAACCTAAAGTGGGCCATAAAAACAGGGAACCTACTGCACTGAAGTCAAACTAAAGCTATAGTGGGCCATAACTAGAATGGAGTGCTCCCCGGAGCACATGTGTCACCTGCCGGGGCCTTGTCAGAAAATTTTAATTTTTGACAGAAAAGGGGCAATAACTCTGATATAAAAAATATTTGGATTATCCCCCTTTTGTGAACACATCACAAAGATTGATATAAACATTTGTCAGAAATTTCAATCCAATCCTTTGAGTAGAAAAAAAGTCATTTGAAAAAGTAATTTGAAAATTTAAATTTTTGACAGAAAGGGGCAATAACTCTGATATAAAAATATTTGGATTATCCCCCTTTTGTGAACCAATCACACACATTGATATAAACATTTGTCAAATGTTTCAATGCAATCCTTTGAGTAGAAAAAAAGTTATTTGAAAACGTGACGAAAAAGTGTGACGACAGACAGACAGACGCCGGACAAAAAAAAAAAGTAATCCCTAAGTGCCTACCATGCTACGCAGGTGACACAATAAATATTTGGATTATCCCCCTTTTGTGTACCAATAAAAAATATTGGCCAGAAGTTTCAATTCAATCCCTTGAGTAAAAAAAGTTTGACAATATGAATGAAATAATTTTTGACAGAAAAGGGGCAATAAGTCTGATATAATAATATTTGGATTATCCCTCTTTTGTGAAGCCATCACAAATGTTAATATAAACAATTGCCAGAAGTTTCAATTCAATCCCTTGAGTAGAAAAAAAGTTAATTTTCTTTTGCATACCCATCACACATATTGATATAAACAAAAGTTATTTGAAAGTTACAAAGAAGGGGCAATAACTGATAAAATAAATATAAATATTTGGATTATCCCCCTTTTGTGTACCAATAAAAAATATTGGCCAGAAGTTTCAATTCAATCCCTTGAGTAAAAAAAGTTTGACAATATGAATGAAATAATTTTTGACAGAAAAGGGGCAATAAGTCTGATATAATAATATTTGGATTATCCCTCTTTTGTGAAGCCATCACAAATGTTAATATAAACAATTGCCAGAAGTTTCAATTCAATCCCTTGAGTAGAAAAAAAGTTATTTGAAAATTTGAAAGTGTGACGTGACGTGACGTGACGTGACGAAAAAGTGTGACGGACGGACAGACAGACGCCGGATAAAAAAAAAAGTAATCCCTAAGTGCCCACCATGCTACGCAATATGAATGAAATAATTTTTGACAGAAAAGGGGCAATAAGTCTGATATAATAATATTTGGATTATCCCTCTTTTGTGAAGCCATCACAAATGTTAATATAAACAATTGCCAGAAGTTTCAATTCAATCCCTTGAGTAGAAAAAAAGTTATTTGAAAATTTGAAAGTGTGACGTGACGTGACGTGACGTGACGTGACGTGACGTGACGTGACGTGACGTGACGAAAAAGTGTGACGGACGGACAGACAGACGCCGGATAAAAAAAAAAGTAATCCCTAAGTGCCCACCATGCTACGCAGGTGACACAAAAACAGGGAACCTGTTGCACTGAAGTCAAACTAAAGGCTAGTAAACCTAAAGTGGGCCATACAACAGGGAACCTGCTGCACTTGAGTCAAACTAAAGGCTAGTGAACATATATTAAGCCATACAAACAGGGAACCTGTTGCATTGAAGTCAAACTAAAGGCTAGTGAACCTAAAGTGGGCCATACAACAGGGAACCTGTTGCATTGAAGTCAAACTAAAGGCTAGTAAACCTAAAGTGGGCCATACAACAGGGAACCTGCTGCACTTGAGTCAAACTAAAGGCTAGTGAACATATATTGGGCCATAAAAACAGGGAACCTGTTGCATTGAAGTCAAACTAAAGGCTAGTAAACCTAAAGTGGGCCATACAACAGGGAACCCTCTGCACTGAAGTCAAACTAAAGGCAAGTTAACCTAAAGTGGGCCATAAAAACAGGGAACCTGCTGCACTGAAGTCAAACTAAAGGCTAGTGAACCTAAAGTGGGCCATAAAAACAGGGAACCCTCTGCACTGAAGTCAAACTAAAGGCTTGTAAACCTAAAGTGGGCCATAAAAACAGGGAACCTGTTGCACTGAAGTCAAACTAAAGGCTAGTGAACCTAAAGTGGGCCATAAAAACAGGGAACCTGTTGCACTGAAGTCAAACTAAAGGCTAGTGAACCTAAAGTGGGCCATAAAAACAGGGAACCTGTTGCACTGAAGTCAAACTAAAGGCTAGTAAACCTAAAGTGGGCCATACAACAGGGAACCTGCTGCACTTGAGTCAAACTAAAGGCTAGTGAACATATATTGGGCCATAAAAACAGGGAACCTGTTGCATTGAAGTCAAACTAAAGGCTAGTGAACCTAAAGTGGGCCATACAACAGGGAACCCTCTGCACTGAGTCAAACTTAAGGCAAGTTAACCTATAGTGGGCCATAAAAAAAAAGGGAATCTGCTTTAAGTATTTTTCAAGTCATTAAAAGGTCTGCCATGGACAAAATAAATAATAGGGTTGGAACACTCATTCTCGACTAGTGTTTATCAAGATATGGGTAAACAGTTTAAGTGTTTTTGTTTTAAATAATTTGAAGTTTGACATATGGGTAAACAGTTAAAGTGTCTTTGTTTTCAATAATTTGAAGGTTGACATATGGGTAAACAGTTCAAGTGTCTTTGTTTTCAATAATTTGAAGTTTGACATATGGGTAAACAGTTAAAGTGTCTTTGTTTTCAACAATTTGAAGGTTGACATATGGGTAAACAGTTCAAGTGTCTTTGTTTTCAATAATTTGAAGTTTGACATATAAGTAAACAGTTAAAGTGTCTTTGTTTTCAATAATTTGAAGGTTGACATATGGGTAAACAGTTCAAGTGTCTTTGTGTTCAATAATTTGAAGTTTGACATAAGGGTAAACAGTTAAAGTGTCTTTGTTTTCAAATAGTTAAAGTGCATTTGTTTTCAATAATTTGAAGGTTAACATATGGGTTAACAGTTAAAGTGTTATAACAATATGCACTATATTATATGTCTACCAAAAGCATGCATGTCTATACTAAGCTGTACTAAGTGAAAAAGGGTTCACCCAACTTAGCGATGTTAAAAAAAAAAATAAAATGGGTACTTGTGACACTTGTAGAAAAATGCTGTCTGTGCTCCAGTTCTATCAACATTAAGCTTTAATATAGTTGTTTAACCCATTCCCTCATACAACAAATCTCCAGCAGACGACTTTGAAATTATCTGGACAAATTTATGGAAAATGTCTGTGAGGAAAAGTTGAATTATTGTGGCAAAAGGAGAAATTGCTCTTTATGATCAAAAGTTAAATTATTGAAAAGAGTTAAACAATTTGTCGCAAAAGGAGAGGAATTGCTCCCTATGAGCAGTTTCTTCTTTTGACACAATGGTTTCAAAAGTTGTCTGCTTCAGATGCGTCTACAGGTGGGCAAGTGTTAAAGCTTTGGTGAAAAAATTGGTGAATATTGTTGGACCAGATCAGACTGTGCAGATGCAAAAACTGATCTGGATTTATACTGGTTGTAAAAAACCCTAAGATCAGATTTAGCGGAGTGCTGTCCAATTATATATTTCATACAGGTCTATTGTACAGCATGTAATGTGCCTGCCCATGGGAAAAGGTACAGCTCGACTTTGTACAGTGTAGACCCTGATCAGTCATATGCACAGTCCAATGAAGATATCGGCACTGTTCCCACATCACTAACACAAGCTGGTTAGAAGCTCGCCTATCATATTACATTTGCATAACCCTTTCCCACATATAGACACCTTTTGACAATTTTATATCAAATGGATTTTGAATTTAAAGTCAATAATAGGATTTCAGTTTTAGATGTTGTCCGTAAATTTGCTTTAATAATTTGAAAGTCTTTTAATGCAGATTTGTCTTTAGTGGGAAAGGGTTAAACAACAAGACCTTTTTGAAGCTTTTTGTTGCTGATGAATTTTTTGAAACTATCATCATTGGAAAAGGAAGAATTGCTCATATCAAATCCTACCCTTTTCACAGCATTTTCTCATGTCTCAAAATAACTTTCAAGTGACCCTTTTTTACTCATTTTCTCATTATAGATATTTTTGTTAACCCTTTTCCCACATACAGATGCTTTCTGACTTCTCTGCAGCAAACAACTTTTGAAAACATTGTGGCAGAAGGTGAAATTGTTCATAATGATCAAAAACGTTTTAAACCCTATTCAATGGTTTAAGATGTTTTCAAGATGTTTCAAAGTCGTCAGCTGCAGATTTGTGCTATATGTGGGACAAGGATCAAACCCCTTTTTCATTTAATACAGCTCGTATATTTGGAACATGTATAATCATACATACATGTGTCTTCCACTAAATGGTAAAATTGGGGGAAGAAAACAAGATCCATCAAATATGTTAGTTTCAACTCATATTATTTATGAAAGCATACTGAGGGCTTGGCGTGAAACGGTTGTAACTAAAAACCTATTTTGAAAACTCTGGTTTAGTGGCAAATTTGGACCCCTTTGTAAACAATGCAAATTTAGGTGCCATTGCTCAGAACGAGCAATGGCACCTAAATTTCCATTGTTTACCAAGAAAAATGATTTAACGCTTTTAAAGACTTTAACCTTGGTAAAAACATAATCATTTTTAGTTACAACCGTTTCAGGCCAAGCCCTCGCAATTTTATTATTACATGTTATATAAAAATAAACTTTGGCTGGATTTTTTCTTAAGTCTTATGCTTTGAAATGATGAGGGAATTAATTGAAACAGCTTGAAAATTGGGAGGTACAGTTTTGATAAAAATAAATGAAAACATGGTGTGAAAAGAAATATCTCCTTTTTCCACAATGTTATAAAAAATTGTCTCTGGCATAACCCTTTTCCACGTATATACCCTTTCTGAGACCTCTGCAGCAGATGGCTTTAGAAAACATGGCGACAAAAGAAGAAATTGCTCCAAACAAGCAATTTCTCCACAATGTTTTAAATTCTATTCAATAAGTATGTCTTCATTTTTGGATAGATTTTCCATAATATTGTTGAGATGTTTTCAAAGTCGTCTGCTGCAGATTTGCTGTATGTGGGAAGGGTTAAGGAAATAATAATAATAAGGATAACCCTTTCCCTCATACGACAACTCTGCAGCAGACAACATATTTTGTCGAAAAATAGAAAATCTCTATAATTGAATTGATAACCTATGACTAGAAGTGGAAAACATTGTGGCAAAAGTAGAAATTGCTCGTTTTGAGCAACTTCTTCTTTTGTCACTATGTTTTAACCCTTTCCCTAATACGACAAAAAATAGAAAATCTCTTTAATTGAATGGATAATCTATGACTAAAAGTGGAAAAACAGGAGAAATTGCTTGTTTTGAGCAATTTCTTCTTTTGTCACTATGTTTTCAACAAGCTGTCTGGTGCAGAGGCTTCAAAAAGCGTCTATATGAGGGAAAGGGTTAACACTGATTTCAACTGTTTTTCAGTTATACAATATCACAGCATTTCCTGGGTAAGTTACCAGTACTACTGGTCCGTTTATCCAGTCAGTCGTAATGCTAACCCAGCAACCCTGAGCACCAAGGAGGGTTAGGAGAGTTACTACCATCTTTAAAGTCTTTGGTACGACCCAGCCGGGGATCAAACCCGCGTCCTCCCGCACCCAAGGCAGACACTCTACCAACACACCGGTTCTGTACGAAAAAAATCCTTGTATCTAGCAAATCTTTCCTTTTCCCAAATGATTTCTGCTATGACTCAGAATAAAATTCCCATATCAAAAATTCAATGGTAAATAAACTTGATATATATTTTGTTAATAGCTATTTTGTTAGAATGTTAAGATCTTATGATGATCATACAAATACTAAGAAACTTAGCCAGTCAATAGTGTGTCTTGTTCAACCTTTCGGTGATATGGACAGCTCTTGATGCCAAAACCCTTTCCCACATACAGACGCTTTCCAATGCCTCTGTTTTTGAAAACATTGTGACAAAAGAAGAAATTGCTCAAAACAATAGAGCCTAGATATAGGAAATCTCTATAAATTGAAATTTTGATTCTTGAAAAAAGTTGAAAACATTGTGTCAAAAGGGAAAAATTGATCATTTTAAGCAATTTCTCCTTTAAACACATTGTTTTCAAAAGTCGTTTGCTGCAGAGGGGTCAGGAAGTATCTATATGTGGGAAAGCATTAACCCTTTCCCTCATACATTAATTCTGCAGCAGACGACTTTGAACATGTTTTGTCAAGAAATAGAAAATCTCTATAATTGAATGGATAACCTATGACTAAAAGTGGAAAACATTGTGGCAAAAGGAGAAATTGCTCGTTTTGAGCAATTTCTTCTTTTGTCACTATGTTTTCAAAAAGACGTCTGCTGCAGAGGCGTCAGAAAGCGTCTTTATGAGGGAAAGGGTTAAGAGGCACACATACACCTACCTGATTCATAGTGTCCACCACTGTTCATGTTGTAGCCGTCTTCGAATGGTGATGGACTTCTCTTACTTATATTAAAGGAAGACACTCTTTTTGGAACATGGTCAGCTTTTGGTCGATTGGATGCTTCATTTCGTCTGTAAGTAGGAAAAGAAATAAGAGTGTTCAAATGAACACATCGAGGTCTTGGCGTGAAACGGTTGTAACTGAAAACCTATTTTGAAAATTCTTGGTTTTATGGGTAATTTTGACCTATTTGTAAACAATGCAAATTTAGGTGCCATTGCTCAGAACGAGCAATGGCACCTAAATTTCCATTGTTTATCAAGAAAAATGAATTAACGCTTATAAAGACTTTATGGCGAGGTGATTAACCTTAGTAAAAAAAAAATACGAATTTTAGTTACAACCATTTCACGTCAAGCCCTCAACATGTTTCTCCTTGCCAATATATCCGTAGGTGAAAGTGTGGCAGGCAGGCAGGCAGACAGACAGACAGACAATCGGGCATACAGTAAAAGTTTTGAAATGAGGCATCATTTAATTTGTAAATTGAAAAAATTATTAAGACCACAGGAAAACGATCCAGCAAAGATTAACACTTTTCCCTCATACGACAATTCTGCAGCAGACGACTTTGAACATATTTTGTCAAAACATAGAAATTATAATATAATTGAATGGATAACCTATGACTAAAAGTGGAAAACATTGTGGCAAAAGGAGAAATTGCTTATTTTGAGCAATTTCTTCTTTTGTCACTATGTTTTCAAAAAGCCGTCTGCAGCAGAGGCATCAGAAAGCGTCTATATGAGGGAAAGGGTTAAGGTCTGTGTCTGCCCTCTTTCAGTCGTTCCAATTTACAACAGAGAATTTTTCAGGACTAATCTTCTCATTATAAGCCATTTCGCCGCACTTCCAAATATTTCACTATTCCCTCTCAAAACATTGACGACTTCTCGCCAAACAGTTGTGACTATACATTTCATAACAATCCTATGACATGTATTATAAAATTTTCTTTGAAAAAGGAAAGAAAACTATTCAGTTTCTTGTTAATGGTTTTCTTCAAATATGTTCTAAGTACCGGTAGATGTCAATTGAAATTACATACAATCTGCAATCTTGATGTGTAAATACATGGAGGTAAATAACCAACCTGGACTCTAGATTTTGTGCCAGATCTTGTAACGTGTCCACTGCTTGTCGATGATAGTCAATCTGAGCCTCCACAAACGACTGTAATTGGGCTATCTGCTCAACCTGACAAACAAAACAACAACAAAAGTCAGAGAAAAGCAAAATTTTGTTTACACCGCCCTCCCATAATAAATACATCTGAAGATGGCTGTATAAAAAGGAGACATTGCTCTTTTTAACCCTTTCCCTCATATAGATGCTTTCTGACGCCTCTGCAGCAGACGACTTTTGAAAACATCTTGACAAAGGGAGATATTGCTCAAAACGAGCAATTTCTCCTTTTGTTACAATGTTTTCAACTCATTTCAATAATTAAACTTTCATTTATAGAGATTTTCCGTATTTTTGCATAGCTGATTTCAAAGTCATCTGCTACAATTTTGCTTTATGGGGGAAAGGGTTTAGCAATTTTCCTTACCAATAACTGCATAATCTTTTGCGGAATCTTACATGAAACAGTTACCATAAATGACAACTTGGTCTGCATTGATGAAATCTTTCTTAAAATCCACTTCATACAAGAGTCATTTCTGCCCTAATTTGGACATACAAGAGTTCAGGATATAGACCTACTTACATAATTATCTAACTTGAAATCTAAATGTCCCACTCACAAGTGATGAGCAATTACTGTAAATCATATAGTTTACAGGAATTTTAGCTTTTTGCCTAATATAGATGTATTTCCAGCCTCTGTATTTAACCCTTTCCCTCATATATTCGCTTTCTGACGCCTCTGCAGCAGACGGCTTTTTGAAAACATAGTGACAAAAGAAGAAATTGCACAAAACGTGCAATTTCTCCTTCTGCCACAATGTTTTTCACTTTTTGTCCTAGTTATCCATTCAATTATAGAGATTTTCTATTTTTTGACAAAAAACGTTCAAAGTCGTCTAATGCAGAATTGCCGTATGAGGGAAAGGGTTAACAACTTTTGAAGAAATTGTTGAAAAAACGATAAATTGCTCAAGATCAGCAATTTCTCCTTTATCGGAGATATTTTTTACCATTTGTTCAATATAATTCTCACCAATTTTAGCTAGACAAAAATGTTTTCAAAAGTTGTTTGTTACTAATGGATCAAATATTGTCATCTGTATGAGGGAAAGGGAAAGGGGTTCAAAATCAACTTCAAACCTACATCATTTTCCAGTAAGTTGTGCATGGCATTTTCAGTAAGTAGTTTTGACTCTTCGAATTTCTCCTCGGCCATATTCAGTTCATCTTCGGTTATGTTTGAACCTACAGATAGAGCAGAGAATAAACATGTAACATACAAAATGTACATCATACATTATGCTATGAAAAAAATCAAACAACTAGTGTAGCAAGTGTAGAACCTGATTACATTTACAAGACAGTCTGCTTGTGGTATTCACTGTTGACAGAGTCGGAGTCCCTATAGCTCAATCTGGTACAACCCCAGCTTGGCCAACATTCTTTCTGACGTTTGACAAAAGTCATTTGACAAGCGTCATTCGTCTTCCACCAATTGCTGCAGAGACGTCAGAGAAATTGTCTATATGAGGGAAAGGGTTAATATCTTTCACCCTCTTTTGATAAGTTATCCGCTGCAGAGTTGTAACAATAGTAATGACATGAGGGAAATCACCAAATAACCCTTTCCCACCTGTAGATGCATTTTGACGCATCTGCAGCACACGACTTTTGAAAACATTGTGGCCAAAGGTAAAATTGCTCATGATGAGCAATTTCTCCTTTGGCCACAATGTTTTCAACTCTATTTAATAGTAAAACTCTGCTTTATTGAGATTTTTCATGTTTTTGTCAATAAGTTTTGAAAGTCGTTTGCTGCAGATTTGTTGTATGTGGGAAAGGGATAATCAATTCTTCATGAGTACCATTCTTGCTATTTATTTCAGCACAAACTGATATTATATTTTTAACCCATTACTTCACATGACTTTTTTAAAGGTCATCGAAATCTGCTTTATAATCACCAGAAGAACAATTTCAATGATCTATATTGATATTGATAAGGAGTTGAAAATATTGTAATAAAAGGTGAAATTGCTCAAAACAAGCAATTTCACCTTTTATTGCAATGTTTTCACAAGTTATGTTTAATTGCAGTGTCAAATGTCATCTGTGTGAAGTAATTGGTTAACAGTTTGTCTGCATTAAAAACATCTGGCAATTAAAATGTTAAATATGGAACATACTATTATAGGATAATAACTTGTAAACAGAGATGAAAACATGAAAAGATGAAATAGAATTTCTCATTCAAATACAATATTTTCCCATGTTATCAAACTTTTTCAGACATATTACAAATATTCCTCCGCTATTTTTAAGGCAGGTAAGTGATTAGTTAAATTAACCCTTTCCCACATACAGAATGAGATGCTTTTTTGTTGCCTTCGCAGCAGAGGACTTTTGCAATCATTATGTCAAAAGAAGAAGTTGCTCATAAATGGCAAATTTTCGTTTTGCTACAATGATATCAACTTAATTAAATAATTTTTCTTTCATCTGTTTTTAGAGTTTCAATATTCTTGACTGAACATTTGAAAAGTTGTGTGCTGCGGATATGTTAACCCTTTCCCTCATATAGACGCTTTCTGATGCCTCTGCAGCAGACGGCTTTTTGAAAACATAGTGACAAAAGAAGAAATTGCACAAAACGTGCAATTTCTCCTTTTGCCACAATGTTTTCCACTCTTTGTCATAGGTTATCCATTCAATTATAGAGATTTTCTATTTTTTGAGAAAATATGTTCAAAGTCGTCTGCTGCAGATTTGTTGTATGTGGGAAAGGGTTAAGTCAATCCAATATAATGAATCAAAATGTGTCTATGCAACACAAATGTCCCCACCTCCAGCCAAACCTCTACATAGGTGTGTTTAACACCATCTTCAACATTATTCAGATATATCACTGTGGTCAGTTCACCTACCCATGTACTCCAGTACTCTTAACCCTTTCCCTCATATGACAATTCTGCAGCAGACGACTTTGAACATTTTTGGTCAAAAAATAGAAAATCTCTATAATTGAATGGATAACCTATGACTAAAAGTGGAAAACATTGTGGCAAAAGGAGAAATTGCTCATTTTAAGCAATTTCTTCTTTTGTCGCTATGTTTTTAAAAAGCTGTCTGCTGCAGAGGCGTCAGAAAGCGTCTATATGAGGGAAAGGGTTAAGTCAATCCAACATAAAGAATCAAAATGTGTCTTTGCAACCCAAATGTCCCCACCTCCAGCCAAATCCTTACATAGGTGTGTTCATTATTCTGTTATATCACTGTGGTAAGTTCACCTACCCATGTACTCCGGTAATCTTAACACAGTTCCTTCCAGGCAACCTTTACACATATTTATAGACCATTGACGGAAGACAAATTATGCTTAGCCCTTTCCCACTTATAGACGCATATGCAGCAGACAACTTTTGAAAACAGCTTGACAAAAGGATAAATTGCCCATAATGATCATAATGAGCAATTACTGCTTTTGTAACACTGTTTCAACTCTTTTCACTAGTTTAACTAGAGATTTTTCATATTATTGCCTAGATATTTTCAAAGTCATCTGCTGCAGATTAATTGTATGTGGGAAAGGGCTAACAATGACTTTTGTTACATAACTTTGCCCGTATCTTGTCAAACTCATAATTTTGTTATTTTATCAAAATCTGCTTAATTATATTCTTAACCCCTTCCCACATACAGCAAATCTGCAGCAGACAACATAGAAACAATCTAGGCAAAAACATGGAAAAATGAATTAAGTAAAAAGTTAAAAACATTGTGGCAAAAGGAGAATAGCTTGTTTTGAGCAGTATTCTATTTGTCAGAATGTTTTCAAAAGTCGTCTGCAATAAAAGCGTTTGTATGTGGGAAACGGTTAAGAAAACGATCAAAAATCAATTATGATAGAATGACAGTGAAGTGTAGCACTTTATACCCATGGCCAAGTTTGGCAAGGGGCAACAAACCATGCTTGCATGATGCATAAAAACAAATGCTAGCTGAAGACTACATACAGGTTATACTTGATACAACATCCTTTTCCCACATGCTTTTTCCATCACCCTCTACTAGTAAGCATGTATTTTAATTGCACCTGTTGTATGTATCAATGTCAGTGCTATGCAATTTCAGAATTTATCTCACACTCAACTCTTTCTTATGCCTCTGCAGCAGCCGGCTCTCTTGAAAACATGGTGACAAAAGAAGAAATTGCTCAAAACAAGCAATTTCTCCTTTTGTCACTGTGTTTTCAATTCTATTAAATTATTGTTCTTTCTTTTAAAGAGAGATTTTTTGATTTTATTTGGGTATGTTTTGAAAGTCGTCTGTTGCAGATTTGTTTGTTTGTGGGAAAGTGTTAAATATGAAATACCTGGAAATGGTTTTGTTATGTGCAATAAACAGTATCTTTTATATATATATGATGCCATTTTAACCCTTTCCCACATACAACAAATCTGCAGCAGACGACTTTGAAAACATGGTAACAAAAACCTGAAAAATCTCCATAAAAAATAGCTTTATTGTTAAATAAAGTTGAAAACTTCGTGGCAAAAGGAGAAATTGCTCATCATGAGTAATTTCACTATTAGCCACAATGTTTTCGAAAGTCATCTGCTGCTATTGCATCAAAATCATCTGAAGTTGGGAAAGGGTTAACTATGAAATACCTGGAAATTGTTTTGTTACATCTCTGTATCACGATCTGACTGTGCAACAGCAGTTACTTTTATATATATATATGATGTAATTTTAAGTTAGTCCAGGTTGATAGTTCTTTGTACGATTTATTGATAAAATATTTCATCCCGCCACATTTGAAAACGTAGCAAGAGGTTAAATTGCTCCTTATGAGCAATTTCCACTTTTGCCACAATGTTTTCAACTTTATTAAACAATAATACTTTCATTTAACCCACCCTCATACGACAATTCTGCAGCAGACGACTTTGAACGTATTTCGACATAAAATGGAAAATCTCTATAATTGACTGGACAACCTATGACAACAAGTGGAAAACATTGTGGCAAAAGGAGAAATTGCACGTTCTGTGCAATTTCTTCTTTTGTCACTATGTTTTCAAAAAGCCGTCTGCTGCAGAGGCGTCAGAAAGCGTCTATATGAGGGAAAGGGTTAAAGAGATTTTACATAGTTTTGGCCAGATGCTTTCAAAGTTGTCTCCTGCAGATGTGTTGTATGTGTGAAAGGGTTAAGAGTCGACATAGCATAACCCTTTTCAACATACAACATATTAATTTGCAGCAGGCAACTTTGAAATTATCTAAGCAAAAATATAGGAAATCTTTTTCTCATAATGTATCATTATTGAATAAAGCTGAAACTAGTATGGCAAAAGGAGAAGTTGCTCTCATGAGCAGTTTCTCCTTTTGCCATAATGTCACCTGCTGAAGATGTGTCAACATGTGTCTGCATGTGTGGAAGGGTTGAACAGCAAGTTTTGGTGTGATATTAATTTCTCATCAGAGGACAGCTTGGCAATTTTGTTGGAAATTGCTTTAACCCTTCCCACATACAGCAATTCTGCAGCAGACGACTTTGAAAATGTCTGTAATTGTAGGTATAATTACTGAAAAAAGTTAAAAAACATTGTGGCAAAAGGAGAAATTGCTCGTTTTGGGCAATTTCTCATTTTGTCACGATGTTTTCAAAAGTCGTCTGCTGCAGATGCATCAAAATACGTCTATAAGTGGAAAAGGGTTAAACTCAAATCAATCATCATTATGAAAGCACTCCCTTCACAAGGATTAATTCATTTATAAACAAGGAGGAATTATATAGTGTTGCTCACTGTGGAGTAATCAATTGCACATCAAAAACTAATCAACCATCAGCCTCATTATCTTAACCCTTTCCCTCATATAGACGCTTTCTGACGCCTCTGCAGCAGACGGCTTTTAGAAAACATAGTGACAAAAGGAGAAATTGCTCAAAACGAGCAATTTCTCCTTTTACCACAATGTTTTCCACTTTTAGTCATAGGTTATCCATTCAATTATAGAGATTTTCTATTTTTTTACAAAATATGTTCAAAGTCGTCTGCTGCAGAATTGTCCTATGAGAGAAATGGTTAATCAATTTCATCTGAATCATTTTTGTCCATGGGTGTGGCAAAACCAATACATTTTTCTACACTTAGGGTAGCACTATACTTAGGTACAACCTCCCATATTATGAAAAAGACATATAGGAGGGTATTCTTGAATGGTTGAGAGAAAAAGAAAAGAATATTTCTAAACCCAGTCCCAAATATTAACACTTTCTGATGCCTCTGCAGTAGTTGAAAGGAGATATTGATCAAAACAAGCAATTTCTCCATTTGCCACAATGTTTTCAACTTTTTTGTTGAGTTAAATTATAATCAGATTTTACATGTTTTGCCTAAATATTTTCAAAGTCATTTGCTGTAAATGAATTGCATATGGGAAAGTGTTAAAACATGGGCTCAAAACGGAAAGTTTTTTTGTTTCATATATTTGATATACTTTTTCTATCTTTTTCAAATTAAGCATTATGTAACTGTAAACAAAATATTTGTTTCATACATTTGATATACTTTTTCTATCTTTTTCAAATTGAGCATTATGTAACTGTAAACAAAATACTTGTTTCATATTTTTTCTATCTTTTTCAAATTGAGCATTATGTAACTGTAAACAAAATATTTATTTCATATATTTGACATACTTTTTCTATCTTTTTCAAATTGAGCATTATGTAACTGTAAACAAAATATTTATTTCATATATTTGATATACTTTTTCTATCTTTTATCAAATTGAGCATTATGTAACTGTAAAAAACTAATATGTACATATTAGAAACTAAAGAAGAAAAAATTGAGGATAATTAAATTAGAATGCTCTTTTTTTGAAGAGTTTCTCCATCAGCCATGCTATTTTCAAAAAGAAAAGTCTAAAGAAGTGACATCTGTCTGGGTAAGGGCTGAAAACAATAGAATAAAAGTGTTCTCTCCTGAATAATGTACAAGGACTCAGTTCGTGAATAATTAAGCCAACCACCATACATGCCAAGCATTCTTCTAAACAGGGTGCACATCACAGAGGACTAGATAAGAAGGAGTGAACTGCTCTTTTTCCAACAATATCTCTCTTATGACTTCATTAAAACCTATGTTGTGGGTACTCAAAAGAATCGTCTCGCCAAGACGATTCTTTTGAGTACCCACAACATAGGATTTGGTGGTCAAATAAGGATTTGTGGATTGAAAATACTCATCTTATCTAGAGCTCTGTGTAATAATAATGTATATCTTCAGTCCCAAATGTAGGGTACAAGACAAGTTAGTGTACAGTCGAGTCAAGCAGAAATTGTACATCACACATGCAAACTTAAGATTCTTAACTTCTTTCCCTCATATAGACGCTTTCTGACGCCTCTGGAGCAGACGGCTTTTTGAAAACATAGTGACAGAAGAAGAAATTGCTCAAAACGAGCAATTTCTCCTTTTGCCACAATGTTTTCCACTTTTAGTCAGGTTATCCATTCAATTATAGAGATTTTCTATGTTTGACAAATTATGCTCAAAGTCGTCTGCTGTATAATTGAAAGGGTTAACCATTTCCCATAAACAACAAATCTGCAGCAGACAACTTTAAAAACATATCAGCAAATATACCGAAAATCTTTTTAAACGCAAGCATAATTATTGCAGAGAGTTAAAAAACATTATGGCATGAGCATTTTCTCCATTTGCAACAATGTTTTCAAAAAGTCTACTGCTGCAGAGATTTCAGAAAGCGTCTGTATGTGGGAAAGGGTTAAGAAACCTTTGCCTTAGAGGAATTTGAAAATATTTAGGGAGAACTGAATTACTCAAACCGAGATATACATTTCCATTAATGTTATCAAATTTGTAATATTGCATCTTGAATGGTAATAAATATACCAACATTTACAAATTTCTGAAGATAAGCCATTCAATTTGTACTGACATAATGTCCGCTTGATGTGTACACAGATAATACCATCAGACAGATTGTACAAGGACAACACAATACAATACAATACAATACAATACATAAACAGGGATATTTCAATAAAAAACATCTGCACTCTCACCATGTTCACATTTCATGAATATGTACAAGATTGTGCTATAGCTATTAGATTTAATGGCAATAGTACTTTATTTAGCCCTTTTTCACATACAACAAATCAATATTCAAAAACAATGTGGGAAAAGAAGCAATTGCTCCGATAAAAAAATATCTATGCATTTGTATAAGACAGTTTTTGAAACACTGTGGCAAAATCAGAAATTGCTAAAGAGCAACATCTTCTTTTGTTAAAGTCTTTACAATGCTATTCAACCATAATTCTTTCAAATGTTTGCCTATGATGTCTTTTTAAGTTGCCTGCTGTAGATTTGTTGCATTTGGGTTACGGTCATCAAAAGAGCCATGTCATTCTGTAATGGTTTTGAAAAAAAAGTGTGGTGGTACCAAAAAATAATTAACTAAGGTGTGAAGCCAATGCTGACGCCTAGGTGAGTAGGATAGATTGCCTTTTCTTCTAAAAAGTTAAGCTTAATACTGCAGGAATCCTAGCCGCTCAGATTCATCATTAACCCTTTCCAACATACAACTATATCTGCAGCAGACGTCATTGAAAATAACTAGGCATATATACAGAGTTGAAAACATGGTGACAAAAGGAGAAATTTCTCCCTTTGCCACAATGTTTTCAAAAGTCGTATGCTGCAGAGGCATCAAAAAACGTCTGTTTCCAGAAAAAGAGTGACAACTCATGAATGTTCAGTAGCTATATATATATGAGATTACAAATTGCAATAAAACCTAATACAAACGGATCCTGAATTAAATAATTTTGTATCTTCAACATAAAACAAATCTGCAGCAGATTACTTTTAAAACATCTACACAAAAATATGGAAAATCTCTCTATCAATGAAACTATAATTGTTGAATCGAGTTTAAAGCGCTTTCTGGGCGTCTCTGCAGCAGACAACTTTTTGAAAACATTGTGGCAAAAAAAAACAATTGCCCATTATGGGCAATTTCTGCCTTTGCCACTATGTTTTCAAAAGTCTCCTGCTACAGTTGTATATCGAGGGCTTGGCGTGAAACGGTTGTAACTAAAAACCTATTTTGAAAACCCTGGTTTAGGGGCAATTTTGACCCCTTTGTAAACAATGCAAATTTAGGTGCCATTGCTCAGAACGAGCAATGGCACCTAAATTTCCATTGTTTACCAAGTAAAATGATTTAACGCTTATAACGACTTTATGGCGAGGTGATTAACCTTGGTAAAAAAATACCAATTTAAGTTACAACCGTTTCACGCCAAGCCCTCGATATGCAGGTTGAAAAGGGTTAACCCATTCCCACATACAACAAATCTGCAGCAGACAACTTTGAAAACATCTACATGAAAATATTGAAAATCTCTATTAATAAAATTATAATTGTTGAATAGTTTAAAATACTATGGTTAAAGGAGAAATTGTTCATTATGCTCAATTTCTCCTTTTGCCGCGACATTTTCAAAGGTCATTTGCATAAGGGACAGGCTTATTGTAAACTTTCCATTCTGTTTTCATATGTTGTAATTGAATTATGATTACCACTGATATAGTAAGAGTTTTTTTCGTTTGTCACATAAATTCTTAATTTCAATTTAAGTGCATCATTGGTGAAAACGTGCTGTTTAAAAATGTTACTGAATTTTCCAAGAACTGCGTTCTAATTAAGCATGCTTTTAAACAAACAGGATGATGCAAACAAAATTTAATGTAAAAAAAAACCCTCTTTTGACTACCGGTATATGTTATAGAACAAATAGGTGATACCCATAACAAAAGTAGTAGCATGCTTATATAACCCTTTCCCTCATACGGCAATTCTGCAGCAGACGACTTTGAACGTATTTTGTCAAAACATAGAAAATCTCCATAATTGAATGGATAACCTATGACAAAAAGTGGAAAACATTGTGGCAAAAGGAGAAATTGCACGTTTTGTGCAATTTCTTCTTTTGTCACTATGTTTTCAAAAAGCCGTCTGCTGCAGATGCGTCAATAAGCGTCTATATGAGGGAAAGGGATAACCAAAAATAGTATAAAAATTATCCATTTATACCTTTCCCACATACAACAAATCTGCAGCACACGACTTTGAATATATGATTACAAGAATTTGAATTTTTTTCTCTATAAATGAAAGTGTAATTACATGAGAGCAATTACGCCTTTTGCCACAATGTTTTCAAAAGTCGTCTGCTGTAGAGGCATCTGAAAGCATCTGTTTGTGGGGAAGGGGTTATATAACCGAAAAAAGGTATAAAAATGATTTGTTTATAAAAGTTTACAAAACCATTGAATAGTATATAAACAACACAAGGCAAGTTATAAAGGTCCGTTCTGTTTTCTAGATTAGAGTTTTTTACAGTACCTTCTGCACCGCCATGACAAATGAAAGAAAAGAAAGACATATGAAAAACATTACAGTTTATGTTTGTAGTATGGTGGATCCTCATTGGCATAAAAGGGAATCTAGACACGGTGAAGGCCTCGGACGAATCTGTGCATAAGCACAGCTTTGCCAGTGTCTTCATCATCTGCCTACATTAACCCTTTCCCTCATACAACAATTCCGCAGCAGATGACTTTGAACATATTTTGTCAACAAATAGAAAATCTCTCTAATTGAATGGATAACCTATGACTAAAAGTGGAAAACATTGTGGCAAAAGGAGAAATTTTTAGCAATTTCTTCTTTTGTCACTATGTTTTCAAAAAGCTGTCTGCTGCAGAGGTGTCAGAAAGCGTCTATATGAGGGAAAGGGTTAACCCTCTCCCACATATAGTACAATGTCTTCAAAAGACTATAATTATATCAAAATCATAAGCGATTTACCACAGCATATTTTTCATAATTCCATGTCCACAATTGAAAACTATGGCGGATAAAGAAGAATAGTTAGACAATTTAATACATTCCTAGTTTTGTACCTGTTGATATTGGATATGTTTCGTGATAAACGAAGCATTCCATAAGAACTCACATTAACCCTTTCCCTCATATAGACGCTTTCTGACGCCTCTGCAGCAGACGGCGTTTTGAAAACAAAGTGACAAAAGAAGAAATTGCACAAAATGTGCAATTTCTCCTTTTGCCACAATGTTTTCCACTTTTCGTCATAGGTTATCCATTCAATTATGGAGATTTTCCATTATTTGACAAAATACGTTCGAAGTCGTCTGCTGCAGAATCGTCGTATCGGGGAAAGGGTTAACCACTGAGTGACTGACCAGTTCTTCACACAACGACTGGAAGTAAACTAACCCTTTCCCACATACAACAAATCTGCAGCAAACATCTAGTAAAAAGACATGGACGCTTTCTTTAAATGAAATATTATGGATATAAAAGGGAAAATTGCTCATCATGAGCAGTTTCTCCTTTTGCCACAATGTTTTTAAAAATCGTCTGCTGCAAATGTGTTAAATTTTGTCTACATGTGGGAAAGGAGTAAACAATGATTGCAGCACATTTAGGTAAATTTTCATTAATTTATCTTATGCTCTTCCAAAGTCTTAAGATTAAAGGAAACCGAGGACACCATGTTCTGCCCACCAAATTGACCTATTTCCGAATCTTAACAAGTAATTTGAAAATTCATTCATATAGATCTGTAATAGTTACCGCCCAGACAAGCTACATATATTTCACCTGTGTCTATCACAAAACCAGCTCAAGTTGAATAATTGCATTAAATTAAAAATTCATAATATCTAAATCCTGCAAACGTCTATTTCACCAGTATTTGACCTTAGAGTGTGACTTTGACCTTTGAGTTTACAGTCCTTGTAAGCAACATCACTTTCACATCAAAGCAAACAACTGCTCAAATTTACTACAAAAGTAATAGCCCTCACAAAACTCAAGACAGTTGCACATACACAATTGTGTAGCATTCCGTGCAAGTATGCTTGATCAAAAGGAATAGTTTAATAAGGAGCTCACAAGATTTTTCCTATTTCATACCAGCAATTTCTGGGTTAATTACAACAACTACCACATTTCCCTTTCCAACATGCTATACATCTGCAGAAGGCAACTTTGAAAACACCTAAGCCAAAAAAGTGGAATATCTCTATAAATCAAAATATAATTATTAACCCTTTCCCTCATGTAGACGCTTTCGGATGCCTCTGCAGCAGACGGCTTTTTGAAAACATAGTGACAAAAGAAGAAATTGCTCAAAACGAGCAATTTCTCCTTCTGCCACAATGTTTTACACCTTTAGTCATAGGTTATCCATTCAATTATGAGATTTTCTATTTTTTGACAAAATATATTCAAAGTCGTCTGCTGCAGAATTGTCGTATGAGGTAAAGGGTTAAGGAGTTGAAAACATTGTGAGCAATTTCATCTTTTGTCACTTTGTTTTCAAAATTCTGCTGAAGATGTGTCTGAATGTTTGAATGTGGGAAAGGTTAATTATTATGCAATCCAGCAATATCGAAGAGGGAATCGACTATTACCAAGTTTTAAAAGTCTTCAGTTTAACCCTTTCCTACATACAGACGCTTACTGGCACATATTTTATTCTTTTTCTTAAAACTACTTAAACCCTCCACCTGCTATATGTGACATAATTTTTTCCCACATATTATAATATGTTTATTTATCCTACTATACATAGTATCATAACTTTAAACAATTGTGATCTTTAAGCAATACATGTATAGTGAATGTATAATTACTGAAAAAAAATTAAACACTTTGGCAAAAGGTGAAATTGCTTGTTTTGAGCAATTTCTCCTTTTGTCACAATGTTTTTAAAAGTCGTCTGCTGCACATGCATCAGAATGAGTATTTATGCGGGAAAGAGTTAAACTAAGACAAAACTGCCTATAAACCCTTTCCATATACATCAAATCTGTAGCAGATAACTTCGAAAACATCTAGACAAGAATTTGAAATTTTTTCAATAAGCTATTCATTGGATCGAGTCGAAAATATTCATAATTGTGGCAAATGGAAAATTGCTCATTATGAGAAATTTCGTCTTTTACCAAAATGTTTTCAAAAGTTGTCTGCCTCAGAGGCTTCAAAATGTGTCTGCATTGTAGGAAAGAGTTAATTCCCGTTTTTCATCTCATTTATAAGCAATGCCAAATGCAACAAATTATTTCATTGAATTGAAATCCCCAGCCCAAAAAAAAGGTAAAAGAATGTTTGGACAACATTGGTTACTAAAAAATATATATTTTAAAATTTGTGGACTAAGTAGACTCTACAGTGTACAACTTGACCATGTGACCATGTTTTAGACAGTTTCAGATTTGATGGAAATGAATGTACTAATGAAGTTCCATGAAGATTTTATGAAAAATGAGGCTTCTGGAGAATTCAAACGATCTTTTAAAACTTGACCTGGTGACCTAGTTTTTGAACCCATATGACCAAGTTTATAGTTTGACCGAGTCCTGATAAAGATGAATGTTCTGATGAATTTTCATGAAGATTGGAGAAAAAATGTGGCCACTAGTCATAAGGTTATTCAGATGATCAATGTATTTCAGGGAGCTAACTTTGTGTTGAATCAAATTTGATTTAAAAATAGGGTTATTTCCCTTCCCATGTAATTCAAATGCTATACAGTACATATACCATATAAGTTTAAATGGACATAACTTTGGTGTTCTTGAGGCAATCTTAGTGAAACTTGCTATATGACATTTCCCTATGGTGATCAACATTTCTATGTAATTGTACTCAAATCCTTATAAACATGCCTTACACATGGCACAGACAGACAGACGGATAATGCCAAACCAATATGCCATCCGTCTTTGGCAGGGGATAAAAAATATGAAAGGATTTAGCAAAAATCAAGCAATATTTAACCAAATTTTAGTAATTCAGCAGGACATGGGTTATACTAGCCCCTGTGCAAAAATGCATGAGCTCTGTTTTTGACATGACACAAAATCTTTTGCCAATGTATAAAGTTTTATTACTGTTAGTACTTTATTTCCTGTAGGCGAACAGTGAAGGCTCTTATGAAACAGTATATGCACATGTTTGCCTCAGCCTTCACTGTTAGCACTTGCCACAAGTTCCCTATTTGTATAACTTTAACCTTTTCCTCATGCAGAATGCATTTTGATGCATCTGTAGAAGCTAACCTTTTGAAAAAATTGTGGCAAAAAGAGAATTTGCTCTTGATGGGTTACAAGATCCCTATTTGTATTGCTTAACCGTTTTACAAATACAGATGCATTGTAACGCATCTGCAGCAGCTAAATTTAAAAAATATTGTGGCAAAAATAGAATTTGCTCATGACGAGTTAACCCATTACGTCTTATGTTATCCATATTTCAAACTGAAAAAATTTGTAGCAAAGAATGCCAAGTTCTTCACAAATGGCAGTTATGTTTGTTTAAAGATTTGGAAACACTTTTGGAAAAATAAGAACTTGCTATTTATCAGAAGCTATGCATTTAAATCTTCTGACCTTAAATTCTAATACATCTAAACAGATGAATACATAAAGAATCCTTGAGAATTTTAAAAGCAGGCAAATAGTAAAGCAAGAAAACTGTTCTAAATAATTACAATCTGTAATAAAATGTCATCAAGCAAGGTACTGTATTCCTTTCCCACATACAGACACTTTCTGATGTTTAAAACATTGTGGCAAAAGGAGAAATTGTTCGTAATGAATAAATTTCTCCTTTTGCCAAAGTTTTCAACTCTTTTCAATAATTCTTCTTTCATGTAAAGAGATTCTTTACATTTTTACCTAGGATATTTTCAAAGTTGTTTCAAATCTGTCATATGTGGGAAAGGGCTATACCAAACTCAGGTATTCTGTGTTATGGCTGCAGATGAAGATCAGATTTCAGTTAAATCTTTATACCAGGATTCAATGCATTGTTTAACTCTTTCTCAACTGCAGACACATTTTAAAAACATTGTGGCAAAGGGAAAAAATTATCACAAAGAGCAATTTATAATTTTGCCACAATGTTTCCAACTATATTCAATAAATTTACACTGATTTATAGAGATTTTTGTTTCCATTTTTTTGCGTTATGTTTTAAAAGGGATCTTTAGCAGAATTGTTCTATGCCAGAAAGGGTTAACCCTTTCCCTCATACAACAATTCTGTAGCAGACGACTTCAAACATATTTTGTCAAAAAATGGAAATTATAATATAATTGAATGGATAACCTATGACTAAAAGTGGAAAACATTGTGGCAAAAAGAGAAATTGCTCGTTTTGAACAATTTCATCTTTTGTCAATATGTTTTCAAAACGCCGTCTGCTGCAGAGGCGTCAGAAACTGTCTATATGAGGGAAAGGGTTAACAGTGTTTCCATATTCTTTGATACATAATCCGTGGCTGCTTCAGTAACAAAATGCTAAGCTTTTCACAAAGAAGGATATACATGTAGTTTTAAGTGCAAAACCAATCATGAAACTCCTACAATTGTTTGTATATTTTTTTAGAAAAGAAAGCTCATTCTTACTTTACGCTTTCACTAATACACATGTACAAAATACATTTGACTCTTTTTTTATTATAGGCATTGTGAATAAAGGAAAGTGACTGAAATTGAGCTCCTTCTTCCACTGTGTTTTCAACTTTGTATCTTAGTTATGACTCAAACTTTTCAGGTGTTACATGAGGTTTTTTTTATCCCGCAAATGTTTTCAAAACTGCCTCATAAAGAAGAGACAGATTAATGGTTGATTCATTCAACTTTCCACAAACAAAAATGCTCCTTTTGCAGACAAAAAATATGAATAAACACAGATTACATAGCCCACTTTGATAACAGTTTGATCTAATCTCATTCCCAGATACAACAAATCTGTAACAGACAAATTTGAAAACATCTAGTCAAAAATATTGAAAGTCTATACAATTTAAAGTTTAACTATTGAATAAAGTTGAAATCATTGTAGCAAGTGGAGAAATTGTTCATTATGGGCAATCTTTTCTTATGCCACAATGTTATTAAAAGTTGTCTGCTGCAAATGAGTCAAAATGTGTCTGTAGGTGAGAAAATGTTAAACCAATCAAATTAATTAGCTTAACATATATACATTGTAACTTTAAAAATGCAGAACTCATTCAAAGTCTTTTTTGCATAAAATAAATGTCAAGACAATAAATAGTAATTAGTTACAAAAACTAGTTACTGATTGAAGAAATGTAATGCAGAAACCATCCATAATTATTCTTGGGTCAAGCAAAGGTCAAGGTCACAAAAGGATGGCAGCAATCCTATAAACTAATAAAGTTAAATAACCATTGAAATTTCATTGACCTGAGATGAGAAGGTATCATTCAAAATGTAGGTCAGATTCAGGAACTGATGGCAAAAAAACAAGAACGCCAACGCTTGTCAGGAGCATTACTGAATACTTATTTAACCCTTTCCCTCATATAGAGGCTTTCTGACGCCTCTGCAGCAGACGGCTTTTTGAAAACATAGTGACAAAAGAAGAAATTGCACAAAACGTGCAATTTCTCCTTTTGTCACAATGTTTTCCACTTTTAGTCATAGGTTATCCATTCAATTATAGAGATTTCCCATTATTTGACAAAATATGATCAAAGTCGTCTGCTGCATAATTGTCGTATGAGGGAAAGGGTTAAACCAGAGTTATGTGACTTGGTATAAACATGAACATTGCTCCTAGGAATACATGTACCAAGTTTTTTTATTTTTGAGTTATTAAGGTAATAGGGTTAAAGTTGTAACGACGCAGACGACAACGCCAAGGGTATCACAATACGCCAACTTTTTTTCATCGTTTTCCTAAAAACCTACACCCTTCAAGCAGAATAAAAAGACCTGTCTGTAGCAGATGACTTTGAAAACATATATTTAGAGAATGATGTTTGAAAAAATTAACACTTTCCTTTTGCCACAATGTTTTCAACAATCTCCTGCCGCAGATGCGTCAAAATGTGTCTGCAAATGGCAAAGGGAAAAGGTCACACTCAGATTCTGAAGCCAGAAAGCAACTAAGCATCCAAAGAAACATTGATGGTGTAAATTGGGTCGATGTACCATGTACAAAACCAACCTTTTAACCATTTCCCACTTTGTGCAAAACTGGAGCAGACGACTTTAAAACCTTTAAGTAAAATATATGGAAATGATCTATATGTCAAAGAATCATAATAGAGTAGAGCTGAAAGTATAGTGGCGAAAGGAGGAATTTGCTTGTTTTGAGCTATTTCTGCTTTTGCCACAATGGTTTTAAAAGTCGTCTGTTTCATATGCGTCAGAATGCGTCTGCAAGTGGGAAAGGGTTAAACCAAAGCAGATGCCAACAATAAGGGTATATCTATATCATTAGCTCTACTCAACTTTTTTGAGGTAAGCTAAAATTCTGTGCAACATAAATTAACATTATTATTGAAAGAAGTTCTCATCTTACACTTAACCCTTTCCCACCTGCAGATGGATTTTGTGACGCAATAGCAGCAGACGACTTTTGAAAACATTGTGGCCAAAGATGATATTGCTCATAATGAACAATCTCTCCTTTGGTCACAATGTTTTCAATTTTATTTAACAATTAAGCTATCTATTATGGAGATTGTTCAGGTTTTTGTCACTCTATCTTCAAAGTCGTCTGCTGCAGATTTGTTGTATGCGGGTGAGGGTTAAAAAGGAGAGCAAAATGCTAACATACAATCAAAGTATTTCGCCAAGTCACCATTGTTAATGAGACTGAGTATATATCCCTTGCAGGTTCAACTGTCACTTGATGAATATTTAAATGAGACAGTTTACACAAGAGATGTGTATACTTCACAAACTGAATCAGGGTCCAATTCCACCAACATTGGACCCTAAGTAAAGTTGGTGGAATTGGACCCAGTTCAGTAACAGTTCAATGTGCACAGGGAATAAGTGAACTGAAAACATAAAGCAATTGTAATGCAAATAATTATTTCTTTCATTGCAGAGAAATACACCTAAGGCAAGACTAACTACATATACTTTGTGGAGAATATTATTACCAGTCGCAATTGTTAATACAAAGCATGCGGAAACATTAACCTGCTTTAGAGTTCTTGATAAGGGCTGTATTCAGTAAATTTATTTCTTCTTTTCATTCAATGTTTACTACTCTATATGTAAAGATTTTTTTTACTTTTCTTCATTATCTTATTTGTTTCCTCAGATGTTTGGGCGTTTTAACTCTTTCAGCACCAAAGGCAATATTGAGGTTTTTGCAAACTGACTCACCTGAAATCAGCATTGATTGCCTTTTAGTTATCAAAATAGTCCAAACTTTTATTACACGATTTTGAACATGGAAGAGTCTACTTTAAACAATTTGGCGCTGAAAGAGTTAAGGAAATGTAAAACAGTGTTGACAAAAATGGCAAAATAACACTTGGTGGACCTCTGTTCATATCAAGAGATTGAACCCCTACTTTTCCCTCGACAAACAAGAAGACTTTGTTTAGTCCACCTTATCTAGAACTCGGTCACATTTATCATATACTTAAACTTCGATACTTGTGGGTGGGAGAATTCAGAATTCATTAGAAGCGACCACACAGTTACACCATAACACTGAGTGGTCAAAACTGACCAATGGACGAAACAGTTCACCTACCTCCTGTATGGAATAAAAAAAAGAAGAAAGTGTTTCATTTAGATTTAGTTACAGTAATATGTAACATCAACATTTTCCAACCTGTGACCCAAGAGTCCCTAGTGTGATTCCCATGACAGCGAGGTCGTTATTTGGGACCTCCTCTGACATTCGGCGCAAGTACTGGATCAGTATTCAGGAAGTAGACATTAACCCTTTCCCACATATAGAAGTTTTCTGATGCCTCTGCAGCAGACGACTTTTGGAAACTTTGTGACGAAAGGAGAAATTGCTCAAAATGAGCAATTTCTCCTTTTGACACAATGTTTTCAACTATTCAATGAGTATGTCTTCATTTAGGGAGATTTTCAATATTATTTTAATATGTTTTCAAAGTCATCTACTGCTCATTTTCTGTATGTAGGAAAGGGTTAAGAATGAATAATACATATCATAGGAGCTAATTTCACAACCTATGTAAAACATTATAAGTTTAACCCTTTCCCACATACAACACATCTGCAGCAGACAACTTTCAAAACATCTAGATTAAAATATGGAAAATCTCTATAATTGATAGCTTAAGAGATGAAAAGAGTTGAAAACATTATGGTAAAAGGAGAAATTGCTCATATGTTGTTTTTTTTCCAAAAGAAGTGTGCTGCAGATGCGTCATGCAACTACAAGTAGTAAAGGGTTTAACATTTATCACTAAAGACAACATTTTCCCCAAGGTATTGGCATTTTCATTTGTTATCAACCACTCAACATAAATCATTAGATTGTATGTTAACCCCTTAAAACAGCTTTAAACAACATTTTCTTTCTTTAATATCCAATGACTATTAACAGCATTTGTTTATAACAAAGAACAAGATCAGCATGCACATTTGTGCAGCATTTCTTTTTTGTCTAAAATGTTCACTTCTTGTTTATTTATTCTTAGCATATAGACTCGGCCACAAAAATGTTAGAACTAGTCAAACTTGTATTAGCAATCACCTATGTTAACCCTTTCCCACATACGACAATTCTGCAGCAGACGACTTTGAACGTATTTTGTCAAAACATAGAAAATCTCCATAATTGAATGGATAACCTATGACAAAAAGTGGAAAACATTGTGGCAAAAGGAGAAATTACACGTCTTGTGCAATTTCTTCTTTTGTCACTATGTTTTCAAAAAGCCGTCTGCTGCAGAGGCTTCAGAAAGCGTCTATATGAGGGAAAGAGGGTTAAGCAGCCAGCTTGAAGATTAATGAAAAACCAGATATTCTTTACTATTTTGTATAAAGCAGCCACCTGTGTATAGCAGCCAAGTTTTGACTCTGCCCTGGTTGACTGCTTAAGACAAGTTTGACTGTAGTTCAAAAAGTCCTGAATGATGATACCAGTTGTTGGAATTCAGCACGAAAACCGGCAAGCTATTTTTCTGTTAGAAACACATGTGTCATGTCTGCAGACGACGTTTTAAAATGTTTAAGAAAGAGCATAAATCATAGGAGAAAAAGAGATTCTATTTTTAACAAAACCCTTCAATTTTCTCATTAACCCATGTTTTCAAATTAATGTTGTTTACAGCAGATACATGTGACCATCATTATTTGAGCCTAGACACAGAAAATATAACCTTCGGGAATTCACTTCCAGAGAGAATGAATGTATATTGTTTTATGGTGCATCGACAGCTAAGGTCATTTAGCGCGCAATTAAATTTAATTATTCATGATCCCTGGGTAAACAAACCAGTACTAGGCTAGAAAATGTGCCTTGCCCAAGGGCACTCCACCATGACCGTAGTGCCACGACTTGGGATCGAACCCGGGACACCCTGTTTCGAAATCCCCGACGCTAACCACTCGACCATAGCGGATTCCTCACTTCCAGAGAGACCTAGTCAAGTCTAATCTGGAGTTTTCTTATCTGTATCTAGACACAAAAGCTTTTTTCTTGAAAACTGTTTAAGAATATTTATGAACACTGACAACCATACAAAATGAAACCCAACATTAACCTCCTTCCATTAACCCTTTCCCTCATATAGACGCTTCCTGACACCTCTGCAGCAGACAGCTTTTTGAAAACAGTGACAAAAGAAGAAATTGCACAAAACGTGCAATTTCTCCTTTTGCCACAATGTTTTCCACTTTTTGTCATAAGTTATCCATTTAATTATAGAGATTGTCTAACTTTTGACAAAATATGTCAAAAGTCGTCTGCTGCAGAATTGTCGTATGAGGGAAAGGGTTAATAATTATTGTATCTTTTATCACAGTATGGCTGGTTAAAATAGTCAATGACATGCCAATAAGGGTTCATGGCATATAGAGATAACATAAATGATCCCCTCCATTGAAAAATGTACAAGTTTGCTTTTGAGAACAGTGTACATCCAGATCCGCCTGTACATCTGCACTTTCTGATCTAGATCTACACTCATTACTTATACAAGCTTATGAGAAGATTCTGTCAAATTGTGTAGATTCTGATAAGACTGGGCTAATGGATTGTGTGATCCAAACCTACACTGAGTCTAATTACATTAACCCTTTCCCACATGCAGATGCATACGCAGCAGACAATATTTTGATGTTTTCAAAGTTGTATGCTGCAGATTTATTTTATGTGGGAACGGGTTAAAACACGTCTACATGTACTATAGAGTATCAAACAGCAAACCAAACAAACTTCAGATTTTTGGAAAATGAGTGATCCAAAATCACCACATGTCAACACACCAAATTTCAAAACAATGTTACGTCAGAATTAAAGCCATTGGTCTTACCTTTTTCTTTTTTCCTCCTCTTACAATCAAAGTCCAACCGTCTTCCTGACAACTTTTTTCTGTGATGCTGCAAGTAAAACAAGACAATCAGAGATCTGCAGAGGTTTCATGAACGTTGGGCCATTGGCCCATCAACCCTTTCCCTCATAAAGTCGCTTACTGATGCCTCTGCAGCTCAAAACAAGCAATTCCTCCATTTGTCACAATGTTTTCAACTCTATTCAATTATTGTACTTTCATTTTAAGTGAGTTTTCAATTATGGTCATATTTGTTTTCAAAGTTGTCCGTTGAAGATTTGTTGTATGTGGGTAAGGGTTAAGTTTGAAAACTAATGGGCATTTAGTTCAAGATCACGATGTTAATTTGTTGCTCAATATTGTGCCACACACAACACATCTACAGCAGATGAATTTGAAAACATCAAAGGCAAAGGAAAGGAAAATATCTTTGTATGAAAGTGTAATCATGAGCAATATTTCCTGTTCCTCACAGTGCATTAAGAAGCCATCTGGTGCTTATGTGACAAAATGCACCTATTAGTGGAAAAGTTTGATTGTTTCAAAGGGATTTTCTAGTCCCTAGGCCCGTTAAATAGGTCTATATGGGAACATCAGTGATTTGTATAGGGTCTAGAATTTTACCACGACAAACGCTGTCAATAACCATGTTACAATGAAATTGATAAGCGCATTTTCCAACAACAATAGTGTCATACAACCAAACAGGGCTTTGGATTTTTTTAAAAATCACAATTTGTCCAGAACAAATTTAGGGACCAATTACAAAACACGATGGTCACACTTAATTGGAACAAATTATCAAGCTAAATGACTCTGGAGTAGGGTACCAAATAGATGATATAAGTGATTTTGCTAAAATTTATGAAAATAGCTTGACCAATTTTTTTTGGCCGGTTTTAACATTGAAATCATCACATTTGCAGTGAGCTTGAATTATTCCTGGGACATGATTTGAAATATTACAGGCTAATCACATGCCTTTGGCAAATAATGGGCAAGGTATAGGTCTTGATTATTCACTATACGTCATTACCCAGACGAAGTATTTCTTCTGAAGATGATTTCAAAGCAGAAAATACAAAATCCCTTACAAGTTGATATATGTTTTCAATGTATTAAGACTCTTTGAGCTGTATCACGCACACAGAGGTAACTTAGATGACCACATTAAGAATTGTAGCCCCATTTGTACCAAACTCCAATTAACCCTTTCTCACCTGCATACACATTTTGACGCAATAGCAGCAGATGAAAATCCACTTTAACCATTTCCCCCAAAAAGATGCTTTCTGATGCCTCTGCAGCAGATGACTTTTGAAAACATTGTGGCAAAAGAAGAAATTGCTAAAAACAAGCAATTTCTCCTTTTGCCACAATGTTTTCAACTCTATTTAATGATTAAACTCATAAACTTATGGAGATATCTCACATTTTTGTCAATATGTTTTTAAAGTTGTCTGCTGCAGAATTGTCATATGTGGGAAAGGGTTAACGTAACTATTCCTTATATGGAAAAAAGACTCGCCTGTGCATCCATGATGAGGACACAAATAGATACTGCATTGCAAGAGTTTCTTGAAACCTGCTATGACTTATTGGCAAATAGTACAAAGTCAAATCAGAGTGCAGGGAAGTGATCGCTGATCTGGTTCTTTAACACTGGTCACCTATACCTTATGGTTGCTTTTCTGGTTATTGGATCTATGTATTCAAATACAAAAATGTTCATCTATAAACAATACTTCACATACCTGGACTTCTTTTAGATCTTTATCTTTGAGTAGGGTGAGTGGTTCTAGAAAATTCTGTTTCACATTCTCTTCCAGGGAGTATTTAACTTCAGCAAGCTGTTTGAACGATTCTCCTGCGTCTACCAGACTCAGACCTAAAATATATACATCAGAGCTTTCATGGTTTAAATTCATAATTAGTGCTGTAAACCCTATGTTGTTGAAATCCATCTCCGTGAGACATTTTTTTCGGATATCAGAACATACAGTTAAAAGGTGTCATATGAGAGTAATTGTGTGCGAAGACGTGCTCACTCTACCTCATGTAGGCATTTGTATCAGTAAGTCAATATTTAGTGCTCACAGCTTCTTGGCCTTAGCCCTTTCCAAAATTTGCAGCAGATGACTTTTGAAGACATTGTGAAACAAGAGGCCCAAGAGGGCCAGTATCGCTCCACGGCCATAAGGCAAAATAAAATCTCCAAACAGCCCTGCCCCCTGGTGGCTATTTTTTTTACCAACCACCATGGCTTAAAGGAATGTTTCTGCAAAATTATTTGAAAATCGGCCTGACACTTTCGGAGGAGAGGATATTTTAAGTTTTCACTATAGCCATATAAGGCAAAATAGCCCCACCCCCTGGCAGCCATATTTTTCAACCAATCAACATGGCTTGAAGGAATCTGATAGAGGGTAAGCCTAGAAACATTTCTACAAAATTATTTGAATATCAGCCAAACACTTTCGGAGGAGAAGATCTTTTAAGTTTTCACTATGGTCATATAAGGCAAAATAGCCCCGCCCTCTGGCTGCCATGTTTTTCGACCAATCAACATGACTTGAAGGAATCTGATAGAGGGTCACCCAATGCACATTTCTACAAAATTATTTGAAAATCGGCTGAACACTTTCGGAGAAGAAGATTTTTCAAGTTTTCACTATAGCTATATAAGGCAAAATAGCCCCGCCCCCTGGCGGCCATGTTTTTCAACCAATCAACATTTCTTGAAGGAATCTAATAAAGGGTCACCCATGGAACATTTCTACAAAATTATTTGAAAATCGGCCTGACACTTTTGGAGGAGAAGATTTTTTAAGTTTTCTCTTTAGCCATATAGGCAAAATAGCCCCGCCCTGTGACGGCCATGTTTTTTTAACAATCAACATGGCTTGAAGGAATCTGATAGAGGGTCACCCATGGAACATTTCTACAATTTTTTTTGAAAATCTGCTGAACACTTTTGGAGAAGAAGATTTTTTAAGTTTTCACTATTGCAATATAAGGCAAAATAGCCCCGCCCCCCTGGAGGCCATGTTTTTCGCCCAATCAACATTTCTTGAAGGAATCTAGTAAAGAGTCACCCAAGGAACATTTCTACAAAATTATTTGAAAATCGGCCTGACACTTTTGGAGAAGAAGATTTTTTAAGTTCTCACTATTTTTTTCTTTCGGTTGCCATGGAAACCAGAATTTCGAATGGATCAAAAAAAATTGAAGGAATTTAGTAGAGGACATTGAGAGGATGCTTCCCATGAAGTTTCAACCAAATTGGCCAAGTGGTTAGGGAGAAGAAGTTGTTTAAAGGAAAAAGTTTACGCACGCACGCACGCACGCACGCACGCACGACAGACAATTCGCCATGTGGAGCTAAAAAAGGAGAAATTGCTCAATATGTGAAATTTCTACTGTTGCTAAAATATTTCCAACCTTAGATAATAATTTTACTTTATATATAAAGATATTTTTTCCATAATTTTGCCTACATGGTTGAAAAGTCCATAGCTGCAAGAATGTTGTGTGTGGGAAAAGGTTATTTGTTACAAGCTGTACACTGTTTCTGAATAAATGCAGATAAAAAATTACAAAAGCAATTGTTTCAGAAATGTAACATTTTGGCAATTTATGATATTCAAGCTATTAACCCCCTTATACCGTCTGCAGGCTCATTCTGACGCATCGTCAGGAAACAACTTTTACAAACAGTCTTATTAAAGTAGAAAATTCTCATCTTTTGCAACAATGTTTTCAACTGGATTCAATTATTAAACTTTCGTTTTTATAGACATTTTCAAAGTTGTCTGTTACAGATATTATGTATGTGGGAAAGCGCTAACTTTTGTCCTATTATTTTCAGTAATTTATCTTTTTCCCACATTGTTTTTAACTTTGAATGACAATAATAACTCCAATCTGCCATATGTCGGATAACATTATGTTTTCAAAGCAGTGAGTGAAAGGAGGTCATAAATCATGATGACTGACTTCAGTTGGGCAATCAACAAGACAGAGCTCTCGACCTTTTAGTGCTTGACAATAAAACAATTTTTTTGCAGTAATAAGCAAAACAAAAAACCTTGACAGAGTTACCTTTTCTTGTCTATAGATAGGGGAGATGATGGTTAACAAGTATTCCAAGTTTCACAGTAATATCCTAAAGGATTAAGTCAATAATTGGATTTTACCCAGATTGAATGTATTTTCCAAGGTGAAAAAGGGCCATAGTTCTAACAAAAACCTTCACAGATTTATCTACTCTTGTCTGTTGGAGGTAATGATGGTAGTAAGCTATATCTTCAATGATTTTGAAAAAAAGTAGGGTGGTGCGAAAAACTTAACCAAAATTCTAAGTCAAACAAGAGGGCCATGATGGCCCTGGATCGCTCACCTGATTTATTTTTTTCTCAATTTAACTATATAAGCCCCGCCCCCTGGTGGCCATAGTTTCCGACAAATCAACTTGGCTTGAAGGAATCTGATAGAGGGTCACCCTAGGTACATTTCTACAAAATTAATTGAAAATCAGCCTAACACTTTTGGAGGAGAAGATTTTTTTAAGTTTTCACTATAGCCATATAAGGCAAAATAGCCCTGTCCACTGGCGGCCATGTTTTTTGACCAAATCACATGGCTTGAAGGAATTGGAAAGTGGGTCACTTAAGGAACATTTTCTACAAAATTATTTGAAAATCGGCCTGACACTTTCAGAGAAGAAGATTTTTTAAGTTTTCACTATAGCCATATAAGGCAAAATAGCCCCGCCCCGCTGGCCGCCATGTTTTTCGACCAATCAACATGGCTTGAAGGAATCTGATAAGAGGGTCATCCAAGGAACATTTCTACAAAATTATTTGAAAATCTGCCAACCAGTTTGGGAGAAGAAGAATTTTGAAGTTTTTTTCATTTCGTTGCCATGGAAACCAGAATTCTGCATGGATCCCAATAATTTGAAGGAAATCTGGTGAGGTCATTGAGAGGATGCTTTATGTGAAGTTTCATCCCAATTGACCCACTGGTTACTGAGGAGAAGAAGTTGACGCATGACGCACGCCGGACGACGCACGCCGGACAAAAGGCAATCACAATAACTCACCTTGAGCAAAGCTCAGGTGAGCTAAAAAGGACTATATTTCTTACAAAAACCTTGACAGAGATATGTACTCTTGTCTATTGATGTAGGTAATAATGGTGAACAAGTATTGTAAATTTCAAAGCAATATCTGTAATGGTTTTGAAAAAAAATGGAGGAGCTATAAAAAACTTATCCAAACTTTTTAAAATGGTAAAGTAATTGTAATAGTAATCCCCCTTGATAATAGGTGTTGCATGAGTGTACACTTCCTGTTATATGAAACTGTTAGTAATAGCTGGTTTGGAAAGGTGCCAATTAGCTGAAATTCTTTATTGAATTAACCTTTCGCTTGACATTGAGAACTGTCTACTCTGAAAACATAATTGAACATGTTGAAATTGAAAAAGTATAATTTACTCCTCTTTTCTTAGAAAGTTGTTTACTGTACCGAAAGAAGTGAAAGGAGAAATTGCAAAATTAACAACTTCCACTTTTGCCAAAATGTTTTTTATAAATTGAATTTTTCAAAATGGGAAAAGGGTTAAAAACCTCTTTGGATAAGTCTTTGGATAAGTAGGAATTTCTCTTTGAGAGCAACTTCTTTCTTTCCCACAATGTTGACAAAAATCATTTGATGTCCAAAGTAGAAACATCCAAAGTAATCTGAGTAACATGTACTGACTTACCAAACATTGATGTTTCCCCCATATCTGTGCCATGTTTGATCATGAACTCTCCCAACGTCCCCTCTGGCTGTGGATACAGGCTACTCTTTGCTTGACCACGCATTTTCTGGAAAGCCGACACGCTTGCCATTTTCACTCTGGTTGCTGAAATATTTCATACACAAAATCAAACAATCTTCAATACTATGCCGTTTCCCACATGCTGAAACATTTTGAAGCATCTGCAGCATTTAACGACTTTTGAAAACAATCAGGAAAATTGCCACAATGTTTTCAACTCTGTTCAATAATTAAATATTCATTTGCAGGATTAACTCCACATTTTCAAAGTTGTCTGCTGCAGAAATACCATAAAAGAAAGTATGAATCATTGAATAAAGATGAAAACATTGTGGCAAATGGAGAAATTGCTCATCATAAGCAATTTCTCCATTTGCCACAATGTTCTTAAAAAGTCACCGCTGCAGAGGCGTCAGAAAGCGTTTGTATGTGGGGATAAAAGGACTAAAATAACTGAAGAGGGAGAAGAAACCACTCAATAAGTCAATTAGTTTTGAGTTCTGACATAACATAGAGATGGGGGATCATGTAAGAATTAAGATCCCATTAATGAAATTAACTAATCAAATTAACTAACGAGAGCACTGCAAGTGAATGCAAATGCTTGTTTGTTTTGTTTCTAATTCCAAAAAGGGGCATTACTGAATAATAATTAAAGCCAGAGTTATGTGACTTGGTATAGATAGAGCACTGCAAGTGAATGCCAATGCTCGTCTGTTTTGTTTCTAAGTCCAAAAAGGGGCTTTACTGAATAATAATTAACCCTTTTCCTCATATAGATGCTTTCTGACGCCTCTGCAGCACAAGGCAATTTGAAAACATAGTGACAAAAGAAGAAATTGCACAAAACGTGCAATTTCTCCTTTTGCCACAATGTTTTCCACTTTTCGTCATAGGTTATCCATTCAGTTATAGAGATTTTTTACTTATTCACAAAATATGTTCAAAGTCGTCTGCTGCAGAATTGTCGTATGAGGGAAAGGGTTAAAGCCAGAGTAATGTGACTTGGTATAGATATGCATATTGTTCCTAAGAACATATGTACCAAATTTGAAAATGTTGAGCGGTTTCGAGTTTTGTGGCGACGCCAAGGGTATCATCATACTACCCCAACTTTTTTTATTCGAAAAACAGACAAGCTATTAACTCATGAATTGATATTTTATATTGATGTTACATAACCAGAGGACCATGATGGTCCTATATAACTCCACTGATTTAACAGATTTTCACCCACTTTATACATGTATATAGAATTATTATGAAGTACTGTACTTAGCGAAGTCTCATATTGAGAGTTATTAAATGAATAATAGTGTGAGTTAAACTTTATACAAATAAGTATAACAAACCCACCCTCAGGCAGCCATGTTTTTCAATAATTTGAACAAGTCTTCACTATATATATATATGATAATAAGAATAATAATTATGATAATAAAGACTTTATTTATAAAGGCTGCCGAGTCTGCTGAGTCTTCCCTGTGGGCCTCTGTTAAAACGTTTACATATTTACATATATATATGTTATAATGCACATATTTATATTGACAAATGATACATAAAAGATACCAGCACTGTTATGGGAGTTAAAAAAAAATTAAGTTATAAATGTCCACCACTATGCCATGAGGAAAGATATGTTGATTTTTGTTTTGAATTATCAAAATATATATTTGTTCCTGACATGCAGTGGAATCTTGTTCCATATTTTTAGTCCTGAGCAGGTCAAATATTTTCTATAAAATTATATTCTTGGTTTAGGAATGCTAAGTGTATACTGGGTGCCAGATCTTAAATATGTATTGGTTGATTTTGTGAACAGATTAGACATATGTTCTGGTAATTCAATTTTTTAGGGATTTGTAAACAAGTATAGCCTTTTTGTATGTAATTTGATCTTGATATTTCATCCATTAAAGTTCCTGAAAGATTTCCCCACTTGGTGTGTCATAGGTACACATATAATTATACATGTATGGAAAACTAGTTCCGCCCCCTGGCAAGTTTTTCCAACAGATCGAAATAATTTGATTTTTTTTTTTTAACTCTTTTGGTAATTCTGAAATGACATTTCCTAAGGAACATTCTTTTTAACCCTTTCCAACCTGCAGACACATTTTGATGCAATAGCAAATTCAAAATTTCCGGAGCCCTGGTTCATAGTAACTACCTTTCTTCACAATGTGTTTAACCTTTTTCCTGATATAGACGCATATAAACGCAATTTCTCCTTTTGCCACAATGATTTCATTTAAAGAGATTTTCTATATTTTGGACATGATAATTTGAAAGTCGTCTGCTGCAAATAGGTTATCCATTCAATTATAGAAATTTTCTATTTTTTGACAAAATATGTTTAAAGTCGTCTGCTGCAGGATTGTCATATGAGGGAAAGGGTTAAAAGAGGTAATTATTAATTAGAATGAATGTGTAATTTAACCCTTTCCACATACACACCCTTCTGATGTCTCTGTACAGAAAACATTTGGGCAAAAGGAGAACTTGCTCATCATTCTATTCAATAATTGAACTTTCTATAGTAGATATTTTCAAAAATATTTCTTTTAGGTTTTCAAAGTCATCTGTTGCAGATGTGTCACCTGTTGGAAAGAGTTAACCCTTTCCGTCGTACGACAATTCTGCAGCAGACGACATTGAACATATTTTTTCAAAAAAATGGAAAAAATCTCTATAATTGAATGGATAACCTATGACTAACAGTGGAAAACATTGTAGCAAAAGGAGAAATTGCTTGTTTTGAGCAATTTCTTCTTTTGTCGCTATGTTTTCAAAAAGCCATCTGCTAAAGAGGTGTCAGAAAGCGTCTATATCATGAGGGAAAGGGTTAAGTATGTGTAAAATGTTATCTATCATGTTAATAAAGTTTATATCATGTCAACATGACTGTAACTGTATAGAAGTGAATTTTTTTCATTTTAATCCTTTCCAACATGACATCCGACGTCTGCTTCAGACGACTTTGTAAACATCCGGAATGAAATCTCTATAAATGAATTCAAGTTCATATTTTAGAATAGAGTAGAAAAAAATTGTTTGAATAGGACAAATTACTCATGACGAACAATCTCTCCTATTGTTGCATTGTTTTCAAATGCGTCATATATATACATATGTGTCTGCCTGACAGTAGGAAAGGTGTAACCCTTTCCCTCATACGACAATTCTGCAGCAGACGACTTTGAACATATTTTGTTAAAACGTAGGAAATCTCCATAATTGAATGGATAACCTATGACAAAAAGTGGAAAACATTGTGGCAAAAGGAGAAATTGCATGTTTTGTGCAATTTCTTCTTTTGTCACTATGTTTTCAAAAAGCCGTCTGCTGCAGAGTCGTCAGAAAGCGTCTATATGAGGGAAAGGTTTTAGAAGCAGTATGTTTGAGAGGTTCAAAGTCCTAATGCTTCAAGTTAGGTTAAAATTGCAGACCTTTTGAAGGCTGGTACTTAATGGTACTCGTGTTACACAGCTCCTTCTGATTTGTCATAGTAATTAACCCTTTCCCCTCATACGACAATTCTGCAGCAGACGACTTTGAACTTATTTTTGTCAAAAAATAGAAAATCTCTATAATTGAATGGATAACCTATGACTAAAAGTGGAAAACATTTGTGGCAAAAGGAGAAATTGTTTTCAAAAAGCTGTCTGCTGCAGAGGCATCAGAAAGCGTCTATATGAGGTAAAGGATTAACCCTTTCCCTCATACAACAAATCTGCAGCAGACCACTTTGAAAACATATTGGCAAAAATATGAAAATTCTCTATTAATTAAAGTATAAATATTGAATAGAGTTGAAAACATTGTGACAAAAGTAGAAAATTGCTTATCACGAGCAATTTCTCCTTTTGCCACAATGTTTTGAAATGTTGTCTGTTGCAAATGCGTCGGAATGAATGAATGAATGTATATTGTTTATATATATGGCGCATCGACAGCTACGGTCATTTAGCGCGCATTTAAATTTTATTATTCATGTTCCTTGGGTGAACAAACCAGTACTAGGCTAGAAAATGTGCCTTGCCCAAGGGCACTCCACCATGACCGAATTGCCGCGACTGGCAAAGGCATCGGTATGTGGGAAAGGGTTAACAACATAAACACTTTCAACACATATGCATATACAGTCAAACTTGCGATCAGCAGCCACCCAAGGGACATGATGAAACTGGCTGCTTATCACAAGTTTCATGACTTGGTCGGATTTGTTCAAGTCAGTTGACATAATATTACATATGTAACTGTTAGGAATAGTCATTACATTACAAATAGTAAATTGTCTTTATAAACTTGTATATAAACATTGTTATGAAGATTTGTAGCCTTTTTTCTATCAAATATTTCATTGTGCTATCTATTATTTAGTTTAAACCGACGTTTACAACTAACTTGACTATCTGATATTTTTTTACTTCACTTTGAAATTCGCCGAATAACATATCCGTAAACAAATAGCGTCCGAATCTACGTTTACTTCTTGCAGAAAGTTTTAATCGATAATCTTTATATTTAAAATGGAAATGGCAATATAAATTGACTTGGGGCTTGAAGTGGACATTAACTTTCGTTTTAACATATAAATGTACTGTCTTTCGGTCTAAATCGCTCATAAATGTCTTTTTCAATTTATCAATTTTGCCCGACATCGTAAACAGAAAATAAACCAAAATCGCAACTTCTTGTTGATGAATCATACAACTATCATTCGGCACACGTCGGCTGTCTTCGGTAACCTAGATCTGACATGTAAACAGATTACGCGTTTGAAAAAACCCGATAGTATGCTTTATTACCTGTATGTATTAAACACCGATCATTTAACACCTTGCAAATCCAAGTCGTGTGTTGGTTGATTGACCGTTGAACACAATAAGATTACAGTTAATCTCAACCAATTAGTGTGGCCGCTGGCCGCGTTTCAAAGGGGACCGCTGATCAAGGCAGTTTATAGAGTATATTTGGTTGGGAGGGATTTAAAGTGACCGTTTAACGCCGGTGACCGCTGATCGCATGTGACCGTTTACACAAGTTTGACTGTATATATATGCAGCAGATGACATTTGAAAACGTTTTGGCAAAAGGAAAATTGCACATGATGAGCAGTACGTGTGCCTGTTTGACAAAAGGTTTTGATTGTCAAATCATGGCCCTCTTGTTTGACTATTGATCAGTGATTGTACTTTCATTTTCAGAGATTTTCTATATTATTGCCTAGATGATTTTGAAGTCGGCTGCTGTAGATTTGTTGTATGTGGGAAAGATTAAAAATATGTAAGATTCAAGTTACGAATGACCTGAAAATTCGTTATCGTTCAAACAGCTTGCTGAAGTTAAATACTCCCCGGAAGAGAATGTGAAACAGAATTTTCTAGAACCACTCACCCTACTCAAAGATAAAGACCTGAAATACTGTTGTCAGAATTGTTCAATTGATGTTTTAAAACATAGTAAGAAAAGAGAAATAGTTGTTTACACAATTCATCGTTTTCCAATAATGTATATACCCATATATATACATGTACAAACATAAGTTTAAAATATATATATAAATAGAACTTTTTTCAAAGATAGCTGGACTGTACAAGGCCACATACAACAGAATGCACTATATTTAAATAGTGAGTTATCTCAAAAGCCTGGAGGCAAAATGACACCAGGTTACATAAATATTTTTTCTTTCTATGTTTATAGGACATAACATATAGTCCATATCGCTTTCCCACATATAACCAATGTGCAGCAGATGACTTTTGAAAATACAGTGGCAAAAGATGTGATTTCTCCTTTTGCCACAATGTTTTCAACACTATTTATTACTTAAACTATTAATATGTATACAGACTTACCAAATTTGGCAAGGTTGTTATTAACCCTTTCCCACATACAACAAATTCGAAAACCTCTTTAAATGAAAACACAATTCTTGAATAGAGTTGAAAACATGGTGACAAAAGGAGAAATTGCTAGTTGTCAGAAAGCGTCAATATGAGGGAAAGAGTTAAAGTCATCTGCTCAATGTGTTCTGTATGTGGGTAAAGGGTAATCTAGAGCTTTCATGAGCTTTTACCTGGATTTGGTTGGAGAAATTCTTGTGTTTTTGTAATTAGGTCATCTGTCAACTTTGACATCACATCAATTTTCTGAAATATACAAGGAAGAAAATAAATATAAATTAACTTGGAGGGGAAAATATTCCTGGTAAACCAACCATTTTAATTAACTCTTTTCAACATATAGAAGCTTTCTGATGCCTCTGCAGCAGAAGACCTTAGAAAACGTTGTGGCAAAAGGATAAATAATTATTAAATTGCTAAAATATGACACATTTCTCCTTTTGCCGCAACGTTTTCAACTCTATTTAAGATTTAAGCCTCATTTTTGGAGATTGTTCAAGCCTTTGACAGTATTTTTCAAAGTTGTCTGTTGCAGATTTGTTGTATGTGGGAAAGTGTTTACCAACCATTTTAAATCAATGACTAAAACCAGCATATTAAAATATCTACAGTCAGTTCTGAGACAGAATGGGTTAAATCTTCTATCTTTTTCTAGCTAATACAATGTTTGATGCTTCAATATTTGCACAAGATTGATTTTGAAATCAAGAAAGATATAGAAGGAATTGCTTTAATTGGCATTCAGTTATCAAATATACAGTATTTAACATTGAATGAAGATTAAACTTCAAAATTGTCATATTTTTAAAAGCAGACGACTTTGAACGTATTTTGTCAAAAAATAGAAAAATCTCCATAATTGAATGGATAACCTATGACAAAAAGTGGAAAACATTGTGGCAAAAGGAGAAATTGCACGTATTGTGCAATTTCTTCTTTTGTCACTATGTTTTCAAAAAGCCGTCTGCTGCAGAGGCGTCAGAAAGCGTCTATATGAGGGAAAGATGAAATATCTCATCAGTTGGTTCTTTTCAACACTACGTACCTAACAGACTACATTTGACCTTGCAAACAGTAAGAAATAGTATGCAAAAAAAAACGACTTTGAAAGCATTCAGGCCAAAAAACATAGAACATTTCTACTTAATATGAAAGTGAAATTATTGAATAGAGTTGATAACATTGTGGCAAAGGGAGAAATACCTCATTATGAGTAATTTCTCCATTTAGCAACAATTATTCCAAAAGTTGTCTACTGCAAAGGCGTCATAAAGCAAATCCAGAACAAAATGTCCACGGACAAAATGCCACAGGACGTAATGTCCACTGACAAAATGCCACAATATGAAAAGAAGACAAAATGCCACAGTTTATTTCGAAAACATTTTATTGTGAATTATAATGTTAAGCGTTAACAAGTGTTATGGGATGCCAGGATGTCAAATGGGATGTCTGGCTAGCTGATCAAAGTGATGGATCATGAACTGTTTCACTCAAATACTGTTGCCACTTGTGGTGTGCTGCTTTAACATTATAATTCACAATAAAATGTTTTCGAAATAAACTGTGGCATTTTGTCCTCTTTTCATATTGTGGCATTTTGTCCGTGGACATTAACCATTCAAAGGACAGGACATTCTTAGAGTGACAACATCTGATAAATTCTTCAGAGTACACTTTTGGATTGGAATTGATAATGCGAGAAAAGAAAACATTGCTTGCTTTCCGACATTGTTTTCAAAAGCTGTCTGTTAGATTCAATAACTCTTTCCCTCATATAGACGCTTTCTGACGCCTCTGCAGCAGACGGCTTTTCAAAAACATAGTGACAAAAAGAAGAAATTGCTCAAAACGAGCAATTTCTCCTTTTGCCACAATGTTTTCCACTTTTTGTCATAGGTTATCCATTCAATTATAGAGATTTTCTATTTTTTTACTAAATATCTTCAAAGTCGTCTGCTGCAGAATTGTTCTATGAGGGAAAGGGTTCAAGCTCATCTGTATCATCAAGTGAAGGGTTGACCTTTACTCCCATACACACGATATTGAAGCCTCTACAGCAGACGCCTTTTCAAAAAACATTGTGACAAAAGGTTCAATTGCTCGTAATTAGCAATTTCTCCTTTTTCCACAATGTTCTGAACTCTATTCCATAACATTTTAATATCCATTCGTTGAAATACATTATTCATATTTTTTGCATAGATGATTTTCAAAGTCGTCTGCGGTCGTTGTGTTGTATTTTGGAAAACGTTATAAGAAACCTTTTGGCATAACCAGGCTAGCATAGAGCAGAGAATGTGATCAAATAATGCAGTTTGCGACATAAATGTCGAAATAATGTTCCTCTAACCCTTTCTCTCATATAGACACTTTCTAACACCTCTGCAGCAGACGGCTTTTTAAAAACATAGTGACAAAACGAAGAAATTGCTCAAATTGAGCAATTTCTCCTTTTGCCACAATGTTTTCTACTTTTAGTCATAGTTTTCCATTCAATTAAAATAAATTTTCCATTTTTTTAAAGAATAAGTTCAAAGTTGTCTGCTGCAGAATTGTTGTATGAGGGAAAGTGTTAAAGTGAAATAATTGAATAGAGTTGAAAACATTGTGGCATAGGGAGAAATAGCTCATCATAAGTCATTTCTCCATTTAGCCACAATGATTTCAAATGTTGTACGCTGCATCAGAAAGCGTCTGTATGTTGGGATTCACTGTGTAACAAAATAGGTACATTGACAACTCAAAGGACAGGACATTCTCAGAGTGACAACATCCGACAAATTCTTAAAAGTACACTTTCGGATTGGAATTGATAATATTGCGAGAAAAGGCAAGTTTCAACAATGTGCTTGCCTTCCCACATGGTTTTTCAAAAGTTGTCTGTTGCAAATTAAAGCTCATAGATCTGTATCATCAAGTGAAGGGTTGACCTTTACTCCCATACAGATGATATTGAAGCCTCTGCAGCAGACGCCTTTTAAAAACATTGTGACAAAAGGTTAAATTGCTCGTAATTGCTCCTTTTGCCACAATGTTTTAAACTCTATTCCATAAATATCCATTCATTGAAATACATTATCCATAGTTTTGCATAGATGTTTTTCAAAGTCATCTGCTGTCGTTTAGTTGTATGATGGAAAGCGTTATGAGACACCTTTTGGCATAACCAGGCTAGCATAGTGCGGAGAATGTGATCAAATAATGCAGTTTGTGGACATTAAATGTAGAAATAATGTTCCTATAACCCTTTCTCTCATATAGACGCTTTCTGGCGTCTCTGCAGCAGACAGCTTTTCGAAAACATAGTGACAAAAAGAAGAAATTGCTCAAAACGAGCAATTTCTCCTTTTGCCACAATGTTTTCCTCTTTTAGTCCATTCAATTATAGAATTTTTCTATTTTTTGACAAAAAATGTTCTCAGTCGTCTGCTGCAGAATTGTCGTATGAGGGAAAGGGTTTAATCCTCTCCAGAAAGCTAATCAAATATTGAAATACTGCAGGACCTGGTCTGCTTTGACGACTGTCCAAATTTCTCTCGAAATCTATTACCCGTATATGAAAGGATATTTTTTAGACTCCTCCAAATTGAAAGGATTTGTGAAATATTAAGGCAGATCTGGACATGTGACAGTATGGAAAGTAGAACACATTGTGGAAAATGGAGAAATTATTCATTTACAGCATTTTTCAGTTTTTCCAAAATTGCTAAGATAGGATGCTTTACACAGAAGCTTCCTAGGTCGTCAGTTTACAGGAAAGCATTCATTAGTCAAATGGCATTTAATAAAATACAGTCAATTTCATTATTTGTTATTAGCTATAAAGTCTTCCTTTATCTTTTCTTCTTTAAATTTGGAAGTTATGTCAAATCTTGTAAAACTGTGACCTTGAAAGTTAATATTTAATAGCTCTTGATCAATTATAACGCCAATGCTCTTGCATTTTTATCTATACCAACACTCGTTCATTTTTATCTTAGTCGGAAAAAGGGCCGTATTAAATAATTTCTAAAGCTAGAGTTATGTGACTTGGTAAAGACATGCTTAACCCTTTCCCTCATATAGACGCATTTTGACGCCTCTGCAGCAGACGGCTTTTTGGAAACACAGTGAAAAAAAGAAGAAATTGCTCAAAACGAGCAATTTCTCCTTTTGCCACAATGTTTTCCTCTTTAAATCGTAGGTTAATTCAATTATAGAGATTTTCTATCTTTTGACAAAATATGTTCAAGGTTGTCTGCTGCAGATTTGTCGTATGAGGGAAGGGGTTAATGTTCCTAGAACAAGTTTCATTTGATTGATTGATAAGGGTTAAACGCCTTTTTCAAAAAAAAAATCAGTAATATCACGGCGGCCAGTTCACCTAATAATGTGTTACCAGGCTTTCTCACACCAGTACTCCACACAACATACTTTCCAAGCAACTGGCTGATTTTCCACATAGACTGTTAGCCCATTGGTGGAATACGAATGACGCTGCATGGTCACAGTGACCTTTGTCTAACGTTGGAAAGAATGTTGGCCATGCTGGGGTTTGAACTCACAACCCTTGATTGACAGCCAGCATTGCTACTGACTGAGCTACCTGGGCTCGGCCCAAGTTTCATTTGAAAATGTTGAATGTTTTTTTTTAGTTATGAGGTAAGATTAAAGTTCTGTGACGACAACGCCAAGGGCATTACAATAGCCCAACTTTTTTTCTTCGAAATACAGACAAGCTAATCATATTGACCAGCGTTTAATTACACATTTTTATACAGTTTCTCTTCAAAACCCATTTTCCAATAAGTATGTACAGCTATGTGTTGGTTTAATTATACCAATACTTCATACACAATATTCACTCCACTACTTTGGAATTGGACAAGCTAAATAAACCAGGTACATCAACCATTGATATATTCTTTGAATTTGACAGAGCTCACTTGAACAATGAGAATTTAGGGGTTTTATTTTATCTGATCAAAGAGACACATGTGTAAATATAACAACCTAATTTCCAGCTGTAACAATAGTACAAGCCCCTTGGGAAAATAGGTAGCCAATATAACACTGGTCTATAACCCCCTCCCTCATAAAGACACTTTCTGACGCCTCTGCAGCAGACAGCTATTTGAAAACATAGTGACAAAAGAAGAAATTGCTCAAAATGAGCAATTTCTCCTTTTGCCACAACGTTTTCCACTTTTAGTCATAGGTTATCCATTTAATTATAGAGATTTTCCATTTTTTGACAAAATATGTTCAGAGTTGTCTGCTGCAGAATTGTTGTATGAGGGAAAGGGATAAATGAAACATTTTATTGATGTTCATCACATATGGGATTTATCATGCCCTTTTATTCGTTTTTGTCTTAACAGCTCAAAAACTCTTGAGCCATGCTTAAATTAAAGCTCAAGATAAGGGGTAATTTTATGCTCTTAACCCTTTTCCTCATACAGACATATTTTGATGCATCTTCAGCTTTAGAAAACATTGTGGTATAAATAGAAATTGCTCTAAAGAGAGATTTGTCCTATTGGCAGAATATTTTCAACTCTATTGAATAATTAAACTTTTCTTTACAAAGTAGCATCATATTTTTGCGTTAATATGTTTTCAAAGTTTTTTTTTATAGATTTGTTGTAAACGAGACAAAAAGATTGAAGTCCTTTTTTGTCTTTCCACAGTATGAGTTCTCAAAAGAATTCGTTCAATGAGATTGTGCCCACACAATAGGGTTTAATCAGGAAACAAATAATATTCCTCCGTAATGAGTTTCTGCTATTAACCCTTTCCCTCATATAGACGCTTTCTGACGCCTCTGCAGCAGACGGCTTTTTAAAAACATAGTGACAAAAGAAGAAATTGCTCAGAACGAGCAATTTCTCCTTTTGCCACAATGTTTTCCACTTTTAGTTATAGGTTATCCATTCAATTAGAGAGGTTTTCTATTTGTTGACAAAATATGTTCAAAGTCGTCTGCTGCGGAATTGTTGTATGAGGGAAAGGGTTAATGTAGGCAGATGATGAAGACATTGGCAAAGCTGTGCTTATGCACAGACTCGTCCGAGGCCTTCACCGTGTCTAGATTCCCTTTTTATGCCAATGAGGATCCACCATACTACAAATATATACTATAATGTTTTTCATATGTCTTTCTTTTCTATTTTTTGACCAAATATGTTCAAAGTCGTCTGCTGCAGAATTGTTGTATGAGGGAAAGGGTTAATCAGATAATCCCCTCCTCCATATGCATTGAAACTATTTAGCAGAAATTACGTGAAATCTCTGTAAATGAAAGCATAATAATTTAATAGAGTTGAAAACATATTTGCAAAAAGAGAGCTCAGAGGCAACAGCCTGTATATGGGAAAGTCTTGGTCTAGGTTCGATATAGACGTTGGAATATTGGTTATTGGAGAGCAGTTTAGAGGGTTGTTTGCTTGTATGGTGTTTAAGCTGCTTTCAACAATATGTCTGTTATCCCTTTCCCTCATATAGATGCTTTCTGACGCCTCTGCAGCAGACGGCTTTTTTAACAAGAGGGCCAAGATGGCCCTAAATCGATCACCTAATTGATAGTAAATTAGTAGCAAATATTTAACTGCAAATATCTGGAAAATTTTATCAGGGAGTGCAAATGAAACTGAAAGGAGTGGACACTTCTCAAGAAACAGCTTATCAGTAAAGGCCATTTATATCTTGAAATCTAACAAGAACTTTAATAAGAATGGAATTATAAAGTTTTTGTCATTTTGCACCTTCCTGATGCCGCCTTGCTGCCCTGTTTTTCAACGAAATCAATATGGCTTCAACAGTTTATTTAAAGGGTCACTTAAGAAACATTTCTACCAAATTATCTTGCAATCACACAAGTAGATTATGGAGGAAAAGGATTTTAAAATTTGGGTATTTTTCTCACTTTCTGATGCCGCATTAACCAAAGTTCTCAATGGAATTTAAATCTTTGAACAATTTTGAAAGAGGACCACCAAAGGAACATTCTTGTGATGTTTTGTGGAAATTGGTCTATTGGAATGGTAGGAGTTGGTTGTCATTTGTAGCTAAAAGTTCAATTTACCCTTTTTGTGATGACGCCTGGTTGATATGATTGTGTAACCAATCAAAACGGCTTAAACAAATTAAATAGAGGATCATTACAGTAAGATTCGTATTATATTTTCTTAAAATCAGACAAACACTTTCATAACAAGAGGCCCATGAGGGCCTATGCTCTACTGGTATGGTTCTTTGGTCATTTTCAATCCAGAGCATGTATGTATGGTGAAGATCGGATAGTAAATGGAGGCTCTTTTATGTTCACAAGCTGTATTATAGCAATTTTTACAATTTCATGGGCCATAATCCAGTCTTGCATGGGCGGATCTAGCTGGTTTTCAAAAGGAACCAAGCTCTCATCAATATTTAACTACTATCTAAGTTTGGTGAAGATCAGATAGTAAATGGAGCCTCTATTGTGTTCACATGCTCAATTATAGCAATTTGGACAATTTCAAGGGCCATAATCCAGTCTTGCATGGGCGGATCTGGCTGGTTTAGGAAAGGAACCGAGCTCTCATGGATATCTTACTACTGTATAAGTTTGGTTGAGATACAATTAAAAGTGAAGACTGTATCGTGTTAACAAGCTCTTTTATAGCAATTTTGACCATTTCAAGGGCCATAATCCAGTCATGCATGGACGGATCTGGCTGGTTTTCGAAAGGAACCGAGCTCTCATGGATATCTAACTACTGTATAAGTTTGGTTGAGATACAATTAAAAGTGAAGACTGTATCGTGTTAACAAGCTCTTTTATAGCAATTTTGACCATTTCAAGGGCCATAATCCAGTCATGCATGGACGGATCTGGCTGGTTTTCGAAAGGAACCGAGCTCTCATGGATATCTAACTACTGTATAAGTTTGGTTGAGATACAATCAAAAGTGAAGACTGTATCGTGTTAACAAGCTCTTTTATAGCAATTTTGACCATTTCAAGGGCCATAATCCAGTCTTGCATGGGCGGATCTGGCTGGTTTTCGAAAGGAACCGAGCTCTCATGAATATCTAACTACTGTATAAGTTTGGTTGAGATACAATTAAAAGTGAAGACTGTATCGTGTTAACAAGCTCTTTTATAGCAATTTTGACCATTTCAAGGGCCATAATCCAGTCATGCATGGGCGGATCTGGCTGGTTTTCGAAAGGAACCGAGCTCTCATGGATATCTAACTACTGTATAAGTTTGGTTGAGATACAATCAAAAGTGAAGACTGTATCGTGTTAACAAGAAATTGTTTACGGACGCACGCACGCACGCACGCACGGACGACGGACACATCGCCACGACATAAGCCCTTCTGGCCTTTGGCCAGTAGAGCTAAAAATGGAATTTTCAAATTTGGTCATTTTGCCCCTTTTCTGATGCCGCCTGACTGCCATGTTTTTCGACCAATCAGTATGGCTTGAACAATTTTTATAGAGGGTTACCCAAGGAACATTTCTACCAAATTATATTTGAATCTGACAGGCAGATTCGGAGGAGAAGATTTTTAAAGTTTGGACATTTTGTCCCCTTTCTGATGCCGCAGCAACCAAAGTTCTCATTGGAATTTTAATCTTTGAACAACTTTGAAAGAGGCCAACCAGAGGAACAGTCCTGTGATGTTTCACGGAAATTGTCCTTGGAGTTTGGGAGGAGATGATGTTTAAAGCTAAAAGTTAACGCCGGACGGACGACGGACAAAAAGTGATCAGAATAGCTCACCTTGAGCCTTCGGCTCAGGTGATCTAAAAACATAGTAACGAAAGAAGACATTGCTCAAAACGAGCAATTTCTCCTTTTGCTACAAACTTTTTCACTTTGAGTCACAAAATATGTTCTGTCGTCTGCTGCAAAATTGTCGTATGAAGGAAAAGGGTTAAATCATAGCAATTCCTTGGTAAGTTACTACTAGTTCATTTATCCTGATGAATAAACATCAATGAAGGAAACCAAGACTACCATTTTTTAACCCTTTCCCACATACAACAAATCTGCAGCAGATGAGTTTGAATATATTTTGTCAACAACAAAAAATCTCTATGATTTAATGGATAACCTATGACTAAAAGTGGAAATCATTGTGGCAAAAAGCCGTCTGCTGCAGAGGCGTTAGAAAGCGTCTGTATGAGGGAAAGGGTTAAAGTCTTTGGGACGACCTTGATATTGATAAAACCCGTGACAGTCTACCACTTTACCACTGAGAGTCAACAACTTTTGAGGACTTGACCGGAATCTTTTTCTAGATCATGTGACTGACCTCTCAGTCACTTTATGCCGCAGTGTGTAGGACCTGCTAAAAGGTCATTATGATCTGTACGAGGCAGCCGTTTAAAACACTGTTAGAAAAGGAGACAATTTGCTCTTCATAATGCAATATGCAATATACCTTTTACCTATAATGTCAATCTCTGATAAATGTTTTCTGCTGAGAAATTAACCCTTTCCCACATTCAAACGCCTTTTGACGCCTCTGCAGCAGACAACTTTTGAAAACATTGAGACAAAAGTAGAAATTGCTCAAAACGAGCAATTTCTTCTTTTGCAACAATGTTTTCAATTCTTGAACTTATTTTTATAGAGCTTTTCCGTGTTTTTGCCAAGATGTTTTCAAAGTCGTCTGCTTTGTGGGAAAGGGTATAAAGTTAACAGTACCAGAGAATGCCTCACCTTTTCCAACATACAGATGCATTCTGACACTTTTTACAGCAGTCGAAAAATAATGAGCAATTTCTCCTTTTGCCACAATGTTTTTTCAATAATACAACTTTCCCTTATAGAGATTTGCCATAGACGTTTTCCAGGTCGCCTGATGCATATTTGTTGTATGTGGTAAAGGGACGATGCCAATCTCTTTTTGTTTCCTGCCAGGACAATAAAAGTTAACAGTATGAGAATGCAGATAAGTTTTTACCCAATTATCCCTTTACCTCATATGGACGCTTTCTTACGCCTCTACAGCAGACGGCTTTTAGAAAACATAGTGACAAAAGAAGAAATTGCTCAAAACGAGCAATTTCTCCTTTTGCCACTTTGTTTTTCTCTTTGAGTCATAGGTTTATTAGGTTATCCATTATTCAACAAAATATGTTCAAAGTTCAAAGGGTTAGCTCTTTCCCTCATATAGACGCTTTTTGACGCCTCTGCAGCAGACGCCTATTTGAAAACATAGTGACAAAAGAAGAAATTGCACAAAACGTGCAATTTCTCCGTTGCCACAATGTTTTCCACTTTTAGTCATAGGTTATCCATTCAATTATGGAGATTTTCCATTTTTTAACAAAATATCTTCAAAGTCGTCTGCTTCAGATTTGTCGTATGAGGGAAAGGGTTAAAGGGACAATGCCAATCTCTTTTTGTTTCCTGCCAGAACAATAAAAGTTAACAGTATGAGAGTGAGAAGTTTTTACCCAATTATACAGTGAAAATCTGAATGAGAACGATTTGACCTACAAACTAACCCAATTTTCTTCTCTAGAAAAGCCATGTGTGGATATACAGTCGATAGTTTGCTGTCTATAGATGAATCGCTTTAATAATGTTTATAACCTCTGGGAATTATCAGGCACTTTTATTCTTCTTTTTTGATGTGTCATACAAAAATGAACTCAGAGATGTGTAAAGATTACCATTTAATCCAATAGGATAACTTCACCCTTTCCCACATACAACAAATCTGTAGCAGACGACTTTAATAACATCTAGACAAAAACACAGAAACTCTATAAATGAAAGAACAATTATAATTGAATGAAGTTGAAAACATTTATATGGCAAAAGGAGAAATTGCTCTTTGTGAGCAATTTTGCCTTTTGCCATAATGTTTTAAAAGTCGTCTGCTGCAGAGGTGTCATAAAGTGTCTATATGTGGTTAAAGACAGTCATCTACTTCGATAACATCAAAGGAAAAATTTGTATTTTCTGGCAAACTGGAAACTTATTTTTTTATATCGAATTGAAAAGATTGTTGAAAAGGGTGAAATCGCTTGTGTCAGACTTCATGAAATATTTTAAAACCTGTCAGTCCGAAAGCTTAATTTTTCATATATTTCTTTCTTTGATTTTCTATAGAAAATTTGTCAGTGCAAATAGGAATATTGTCAGTCAGGACTGAAGGATAGATGATTTCGCTAAGACTTGTTGTATTGACATGATGTTTCAACTGCAAGTTGTCAAAAAGGTCAACTCAAAACAGGATATCAAAATAACTTTTGAATATTGTTGGCCTAATACTGTCTATTAACCCTTTCCCACAAACAACAAATCTGCAGCAGATGACTTTGAAAACATCTAGGTAAAAGTGTGAAAACCCCCAGTAAATGAGAGTTGATTATCACATAGAGTGGACAACTTTCAACCCATTTCCAAATGTAGATGCAATCTAAAGCCTCTGGGCCTGGATCGCTCACCTGAGAATGGGCTTATTAAGACTTAAAGGGACTGAACACCATAATGGTCCAAAATCGTTCTATGTTATACTTATTCTAATTAATCCAAAATACGTCGATATATATGTAACGGAATGTTGTAGAAGGTCGTACAAGTCTTGTTTTTCATTATTTCATAGGAAATAAGCAGTTAAAAAAACGTCCGATCCGTGTTTTCCCGTTTAAAAATACCGTGGAATTTCCTCTTGCTCATTTGAATTTGTGGATTCAATCTGGCATTCTCTAACACTATCGACTCATTACATTAATGTATGCGTGAGTGTAAGGAACAACAACTCTGGGAAGGAGATTGTCAATTTGGTTACAGTGATCACGTGATAAATATACAGCGATATTTTTATATTATTTTGCGGTCTCTAGAGTATTAACAAGAATTTCCTTCAATTTGACCTAGTGACCCACTATTTGACCAAACATGACCCATGTTCGAACTTGACTTACATATCATCAAGACAAACATTCTGAGTAAATTTCAACATTCTCAAGTTAAAAATGCAGTATCCAGAGTGTTAACAAGATTTCCCTTCAATTTGGCCTAGTGACCTAGTTTTTAACCCAGCATGACCCATATTCGAACTTGGCCTAGATATCATTTAGATAAACCAGTGTCCGACAAATTTCAGAATTGTTTGGTAGCCCACTGGGCTACCAGATTTGGAAGCTGGTAGCCCGAAATATCGCGGATGCTAATGAGTGTTTTATGGTTATTTTTGTTGTTCTACTTCTGTACAAAGATAATATTAAGAGCACAACATGTACATGATTTAAGGGTAGTGACCAATTCAAATAACATGACTGTGTTGCAAAAGAGCTGAAGTGCAGCATTCAGTTAAAAAAAAAAATGAAATTTGGAAAAGATACTTTTTGGTGGAGCTTGACAGCTGGGCCACTAAGTGGTCCCAGTTGACAGATAGGAGAAAATTGGTACTAAGATTTTCTAGGTTATTTGAAATATTCTGCATAAAATGTATGTATTTTATCCATATTTACAAAAGATTCAAAAATGTTTAAACTTGAGACCAAAAAAATCAATGATGCAATATAACTCAAGTGGAGGTCACCGAAACAGGGCATACGATACGAGTGTCAGTTTTTACAAAGAAAGACATATTAAATAAGATTCAATTTTATTAACCAAAAGTCAAATTTATCAAGTTCAATGTAGTTATTAAATCATAAAATATTGAAATATTGTCAAAAACAATAATGCGAATAATACCGTAACACATGTATGAAACATGTTAAATTTGTTTCGTGTGTTACGGTATATTCACAACGAGGACCTGTCACAACATAGCCGCCATTTTGAAAATTGCGCAATGTTAATCATGGTTCCCTACTGAGAATTAGAAATCGGTAAACAGCGGTGAATGTAAACATCGGGGTCCACTCTCGATCGGTGTCGTCGGGTCGTGAACGTCATTGACCCAATTTCTCATTTCATCCAATGAAATCGCAATTATTAAGTCATATGATTTTTTCCCGCCGGTAATGCTAATTAATTTTGGTAAACAAAGCCGTGATTGGGCATTTATTATTCTCGGGGAATCATTTATTGATTTCATCCCAAACATTTTCTTTGATATTACTAGTGTCCCTGATATTACGAATACTATGTCGATTATGAAGGTGTTTCATATTTGATAAACGGCAAGATAAGATCTAGAAGTCGTCATATTGTATTGTCTTTAATATTTGATTCGAATTTATTTCATTAACTTCTGCATGGCGAAAATGTTCTTCTCCGTCTTTCTGAACCGGTCTGCACCAGTTTGCAAACATCGCATATCGAAAGTAGAAATATGGATCAAAATATATTTAACTTATAAGGGAATATTTTAATTTCATTGCTTATTCACTAGCATTGATGGATTAACACATAGCTCCAGGGAACAATGGTCAATAATGATTGGACCGCCGTATTGGGTATATATATCACGTTAATTGACTATCACTGACGTGATTCGGTTGGCTGAAACCACTCGATCTGACAGGTGCGTAACTCCGCCTACTGTTATTGATTTTTTTATGGTCACAGCGAGTGGTTTTCGCATGTAACATACAGTCACTGTTTATACACGACATGTGTGTAAGTAATTAAGCCGGGCTTCCATACACAGGAATTAACAGTAGCCCGCCGGGCTTTCATTTTAAACAAGAGGCCCATGAGGGCCTATGCTCTACTGGTATGGTTCTTTGGTCATTTTCAATCCAGAGCATGTATGTATGGTGAAGATCGGATAGTAAATGGAGGCTCTTTTGTGTTCACAAGCTGTATTATAGCAATTTTTACAATTTCATGGGCCATAATCCAGTCTTGCATGGGCGGATCTGGCTGATTTTCAAAAGGAACCAAGCTCTCATCAATATTTAACTACTATCTAAGTTTGGTGAAGATCAGATAGTAAATGGAGCCTTTATTGTGTTCACATGCTCAATTATAGCAATTTGGACAATTTCAAGGGCCATAATCCAGTCTTGCATGGGCGGATCTGGCTGGTTTACGAAAGGAACTGAGCTCTCATGGATATCTAACTACTGTATAAGTTTGGTTGAGATACAATCAAAAGTGAAGACTGTATCGTGTTAACAAGCTCTTTTATAGCCATTTTGACCATTTCAAGGGCCATAATCCAGTCATGTATGGGCGGATCTGGCTTTTTTTCGAAAGGAATCGAGCTCTCATGGATATCTAACTACTGTATAAGTTTGGTTGAGATACAATCAAAAGTGAAGACTGTATCGTGTTGACAAGCTCTTTTATAGCAATTTTGACCATTTCAAGGGCCATAATCAAGTCATGCATGGGCGGATCTGGCTGGTTTTCGAAAGGAACCGAGCTCTTATGGATATCTAACTACTGTATAAGTTTGGTTGAGATACAATCAAAAAAGAAGACTGTATTGTGTTAACAAGCTCTTTTATAGCAATTTTGACCATTTCAAGGGCCATAATCCAGTCATGCATGGGCGGATCTGGCTGGTTTTCGAAAGGAACCGAGCTCTCATGGATATCTAACTACTGTATAAGTTTAGTTGAGATACAATCAAAAGTGAAGACTGTATCGTGTTAACAAGAAATTGTTTACGGACGCACGGACGCACGGACGCACGCACGCACGGACGACGGACAAATCGCCACGACATAAGCCCTTCTGGCCTTTGGCCAGTAGAGCTAAAAATGACAGTAGCCCGAGCAATTATTGTGGTAGCCCGCGGGCTCCGGGCAATGGATTTGTCGGACACTGATTCTGACCATATTTCAAGCTGCTGAAGCAAAAAATACGGCCATTACAATGTTAACAATAATACCCAATATATGACCCATATTCAAACTTGACCTAGATATTTTTAAGACAAACATTCTGACAAAATTTCAAACTGCTGAAGCAAAAATTGTGGCCTCTGGAGTGTTAACAAGATTTTCCTTCAATTTGACCTAGTGACCTACTTTCTGACCCAACATGACCCATGTTCGAACTTGACTTACATATATCATCAAGACAAACATTCTGACAAAATTTCAAACTGCTGAAGCAAAAATTGTGGCCTCTGGAGTGTTAACAAGATTTTCCTTCAATTTGACCTAGTGACCTACTTTCTGACCCAACATGACCCATGTTCGAACTTGACTTACATATATCATCAAGACAAACATTCTGATAAAGTTTCAGAGGCCTCCAGAGTGTTAACAAGATTTCCCTTCAATTTGACCTAGTGAACTAGTTTTTGACCTCATATGGCCCCGTTTTGAACTTGTCCAAGATTTGATGGAGATGAATGTTCTGATAAATTTTCATGAAGATCGGAAGCAAAATATAGCCTGTAGAGTGTTAACAAGGGCAACTGTCACAGTTGACAACGCCCGATGGATGATGGACGGACGCCGGACAAAATGTGATCACAATAGCTCACCTTGCACTTCGTGCATAGGTGAGCTAAAAATTTGAAAACAGTGTGGCATAAGGAGAAAATATACACCATTGGCAATTTTCCTTTGAAAAATGCATCTGTAAGTAGGTATATGGGCTGGATTAATTTGGAGAAAATGATTGTTTTTAGTAATTTCTCCATATTTTCCCCTCACAACTGTTTCATAAACCATTTGCTGAAAAGGACTTAGGGAATCAATTTTAGTCTGCATTTGAGAAAGGATCATTTTAATTTAGTCAAAATTGATGGTTGTTCCCTGTGTTCATGAGAATCAATTGATCTATAGATGTAAGTCATGGTCACACATGCAATGGTGTCGATTTAACAATTTTAGAATTAATAGTTTATAAGGTTTAATTACCAATTAATTGGTTATCAAACTTGTCAGAGACTAATCTGGAACGGTTTGTCAAATAATATATATACAATGATAATCTTGCAATTGTTTAAGTGTTAACTATGGATTCCAAAAAGACTCAGTAGCTGTAATTAAGTTGGTCCACTTCTGTGAAACAGACCTCAAACACATTTTTGTTATTGGCGTTTTTAAGGTTGCATCCAGGTCTGTGTGCAGGAGGCTTAAGTTAACCCTTTCCAACATACAAGAAATATGCAGCTTTGAAAACATCTTCGCAAAAGCATTGAAAATCAATACAAATGAACGTGAAATTATTGAAGTGTTGATAACATTGGGCTTAAGTCGTCTGCTGTAAATACACCAAAATGCATCTACAAGTGGGTGTCAAAACTTACCCTTTCCATTTCAACAAACTCCTCATCTAAAATTGTTCCTTTAGCCCCTCCAATCTTTTCACTCATGAACTGAAATGAAAAAATTAAGCAAATTTAAAACAGCATCAATCAATGTATGGTTCTTTTTGGCACAATCTAGAAAGTCCATTTCCCTTAGAAGAACAAAAATTTCATTTATAAATAAAAATAAATCTGTTAATCAATAAAAGATAAAGAGCTTAGCATGAACTTAAGTACTAATTTCAGGAAGTTTGAAAATTTCAAATCCAAATTTCAAGATTGTTCTCTCTGATTTTTGGAAGTTTTAATTTGTCACTACCACTACAAAAGTACAATTTGGGATTTACATCCATTTAAACCTTTCCCTGTCAAAGACACCCTTGCTGCTGTCTACTTTTAAAACATTGAGGGAAAACGTAAAATTGCTACAGACATTCACTTTCTCCTTGTCAATTTTAACTTTGCATCATAATTATAATATAATCATGAATTCCAATGATACAAGAGTGAAGTAAGGAATTAATTGGATATGAAAGCTACGGAATTCTTACGAAATTTTTAATGAAATACATGTAAGTCCTTTTTCAATAAAAAATAAATAAAAAAAAATTATTTTCTAATTTCTTCTTTTCTTTCAAACCAAATAAACATTTTACATTACTTATCTTTAACTTTTTTTGCAGTATAAATAGGTTTAAAAAAACTTTTATTGCGCCTTTTATGTTTCCACTTTTAGTGAAAATTGTAACTCAGGACTAGTAGAAAACGAATAACATTTTTTGTTTATTTGTTCAAAATATTCCGGACTGAGATTGAAATATAATAAAAGATATTACTATACATGGCCAATTAAACAAAAATTTATAAATCTGATGAAATCATCTTCAGAAGTCGTAATAAATAATTTAGCAAAATACATTTATTATGCAAATAACATGAGAATTTAAATATGTTTTATTTCATTTTACTTTAAATTTAACTTTCTAAAGACTAGTAGACATATAATTATATTGTCTTCATTGCGGTCCCTAGACTTACTGAAATCGACCTGAATACTGAAATCGACGTCAAATTACTGAAATCAACCTGTATTATTGTTGTTTGTGTTATTTAATAATCAATGAATTATTAATACTATACATTAATAAATAACCATTAGAACGGCAACGGTGTCGTGTGCGATTTGCAAACGCGAGTACTCGGTCCAACAACAAACGGCAAAAAACCAGGTCAAAGGAAACGTAAAGTAAATGCGAGAACTGTGACTGTTGACAAAAGGCCAAAATTATAAAAAAAAATTAAATCTGTTAGAGATTCAGGCTCATACTAATGTTTTACGGGAGATTTCCTGGTTTGCAAGCTCTATGTTGATTTATAGGTTTCTCGGGTATGGATGGCCCCGGGTCCAGATGTCGGCAATGTTTGCATGCTAAACAGTCAGTGGTGCAGACACGGCCGGTAGCTGGGTGCTGCTGCTTGGCCATGTTTTGAATCTCTATCAAATGAAATTAGTTCGGCAATGTACATAAAATAAAAACTAAACATGGAGCTCTGTGTAGGGTCTTTCACGGCCCGTGACCTAGTCGGGCGCACAGACTCTATTTCGGTAATCGAATATGAGATAACGGATAAAGGGAAGGAAATGAAATACATGTATAACAAGCAACCGTTTCACCATTTTATATGTTAGGTATTTGCTCTCTGTATTATTTTAATAAATGTAGCCTATGTGTTTTATTGTTTATACGTGAGATAACTGTAAATGGAGCTCTGTATAGGGTCTTTCACGGCCCGTGACCTAGTCGGGCGCACAGACTCTATTTCGGTAATCGTAAATAAGATAACGTGATGTTTGCTCTGTATTATACATGTACTATGTGTTTTATTGTGTGTAAGTGTACTTTTGTTTGTAGCATTGCCATCTTTTCTAATACATGTAGCCTATGTGTTTTATTGTGTTCTAATACATCTTCTACCAAGTAAATTTCTGTCTATATTATATCGGTGGCTATTTTAATGCATGAATCCTTTGTATTTCATTGTTTATTTTTTTGATATTTGTGTCATATTTTTTTTAAAGTATAGTTCACTTCTGGTTTAATGATATGTATTTTTCGTAACTTGTATATTTTTATATAAATTTAATGTTGGGCCATGAGAGAGTTCCTCCCCGTGGTGTGGCCTGGATATTACATTTCTTTTGGAAACACCAATTTTTATTCTATTTAATCCTATTTATTGAGAAATGTAATAACTAAACACTCTTGCATGTTATGTAGATTAGTTAATTAAAATCCCTACAAATTAACAATTAGTTAAACAAATTAACAGAAAATTAAGTATATAGGTGTTAGACACGACACCGTTGCCGTTCTAACGGTTATTTTGGACATTGAGAAGTCGATTTCATAAATAATCTTTTTTTTTTCATATTTTATTGAAAGAAACATATTAATGTATACTATTAATAATTCATTGATTATTAAATAACACAAACAACAATAATACAGGTTGATTTCAGTAATTTGACGTCGATTTCAGTGGATTTCAGTAATCAGGTCGATTTCAGTAAGTCTAGGGACCCTCTTCATTGTGTGTATATATATAAAGATGTGAATAACTTTCGGTTAAATATGTACGGTTATAAATACGTGGGGCTCTTCAGAAAAACCATTATGATTTTTGTTTGTTTAACTTGCTATAAAACTTGTAGTTTTAATGCAATAAAATATTTTGTATTGAAAAAAAATAGAAATCAGGGAAAAAGCAAAATATATATTCTTTCTTTAGATGTTGACTCCAGTAATAAAATCACATGTTAAACTAATTGTAGTCATAATTGTTAATTGGCACCGTTTAATTCAGTTGAGTAATAGACACATACAGTCATCAGATTTTAAAAGGCCAATTTTCAATCCAATTAGCATTATCAATTAAATACAGTTGTCCTTTAAACATGTTGTCAAGGTGATTTTATACACAACTTCGACATAAGATGATAAGAACTTTGTTAAGGAATGCACATTAATTAACAGTTTTTAACAAATAACCTCCGGTCAACTATCACCCTATCTGAAGGTTATTCCAAAAAAACGCCCATGTGTTAAATTACGGTCGTTTCTTAGAAAATCAGGATGTATTAAAAGCGTCCAGTACTTGATCTTTGGAGAATTATTTGGACGTATAATATATCAACTTCATGAAAACACTATTTATTTTTGCATAAAGAGTTTGTTGAGTATTTGTTTTGGTATAAATACAATTAAGGGGCATGAAGATACGAGGAAATGGCATATAGTACCAAGGAAAGCTTGTGATATGCTTTAACTTTTGTTGAAAGCGGCGTTAATCAATATTTAAAATAAACAAACATAGTCATACTTTATATTGTTAAGGGTTTTGGGTGTGTATATATAGTTGGAACATTGAGAGGTCTATTACAGAACATTCTATGAGGGTGAAAAACTAGTGCATGTATGAGCATATGTGCTATATTTACCATATTTTCTGTTAAGGACGAATAATTCAAAGAGAAAATGCAGTCTGTAAAAGGTTAACCCTTTATCTTTACAAATGACAGCACAATAACAAACATTCATTATTCTGCTAATACACCAAACCCGATGTATCAAAAATAATTTATTACCGGGGGCAAATATTTAGTATGATAAAGAGATCCACCCAAGCGACAAAACTTAAATGTCATTAGCATTGTTGTATCGATCAACTGACAGTTTTCATAAATAGAACGGTCAATATGGAACACATTTGACCTAAATTGAAACGACCACTTAGTGAAAAAAATACCTACCTGGTTAGCTTTGTTCACTTGCTTTTTAAGCCCTGCGAACGACATTTTAATCAATTTTATTTTAGAAACAAACAGAAGAAAATAAATCCTGTTCTGTCACGGAAATCCTCCCACTACGGCGTAACCGTTAGAAATTAAATTTCCGTGAAATACACCATATATTTGGTGAACTTGACATATTCATAGAACCAAACATCAAAATGATCCTGCAAACTTTACAGAGATTGTGCCTACGTTATAATACCACGTCGGTATGTTGATTTAATAGGGAAGTTTTGTATAGGGAAACTCGTTAATCACTATTTTATATTGTTTTTAGGTCAAACCACATTTATGAATTCAGAGGACTTGATAAGAGGGAATGAACAGGTCTTTTTCCCACAATATTTTTCTTATTACTCAACAAAATCCTATGTTATGGGTACTCAAAAGAATTGTCTCACTGAGACGAATCTTTTGAGTACCTACAACATAGGGTTTGAATGTCAAATAAGGATTTTAGAACATGAAAAATGCCCCTTATTTAGGCTGTTCTTCCAAAAGTGTGTGTGGTTTCATTTTTAACCCTTCCCAACATGCAACAAGTCTGCAGCAGACGACTTTGAAAACATATAGCCAAAAATACGGAAACTATCTGTAAATAAAGAAACATTTATTGAGCAATTTCTTATTTTGATACATTAATTGTAGGAAATAGAGAAAAAAAATTCTTTGCATCTTTGCAGTTTCACCTATTTTGACTGTAGTTGTGCCTAATTCGATGACATTTACACCACCCAGTTAGCTCAGGACTTGCCCTAGCTAGACCTTAAAGTTTGAGCCCCGGACTAGCTGATTGGTTTTGGCTTCCTATAACATTGGCGTCGACATGGGGCATTGAAAGCTTGGTCTGCAGTCTTGCAGTGTATTTAAGGACATCGTAAGCATTGGAGATCTGAAAAATTTCTAGTATATGAAGCGATTCGAACTTGTACAAAGTTGGAGAGATAACATGTTAGCTCAGTCAGTAGCTAGAGAATATCCCCTCAAAATTTGAGGTCCTGTGTTCGAGCACTGCGCTGGCTGCATATTTTTCTCTCCTCATGTAACATTGGATATTGATATAATCATGAGTGTAGAATAAAAAGAGCTTAACCCTTTCCCTCATATAGACGCTTTCTGACGCCTCTGCAGCAGACGGCGTTTTGAAAACATAGTGACAAAAGAAGAAATTGCACAAAACGTGCAATTTCTCCTTTTGCCACAATGTTTTCCACTTTTTGTCATAGGTTATCCATTCAATTATGGAGATTTTCTACTTTTTGACAAAAAACGTTCAAAGTCGTCTGCTGCAGAATTGCCGTATGAGGGAAAGGGTTGAACTGCATCAGGTAAGGGTAATAGGATTGATGTGAGAACATTGTAATCCACATATTGTTTTATTTTCAGATATCCCTCCTTTCATCAAAATTCCACACAACAACTCCAATAAGAAAGGTATATATAAAATTATGTATTAATGATAATCTTTTTTATACTTCTCACTCTTAACCCTTTCTTCCCTCATACAACAATTCTGCGAGCAGACGACTTTGAACGTATTTTGTCAAAACGTAGAAAATCTCCATAATTGAATGGATAACCTATGACGAAAAATGGAAAACATTGTGGCAAAAGGAGAAATTGCATGTTTTGTGCAATTTCTCCTTTTGTCACTATGTTTTCAAAAAGCTGTCTGCTACGGAGGCGTCTGAAAGCGTTTATATGAGGGAAAGGGTTAACTCTCTAACTGATGAGATACTTGAGGTACTTTGCTTTGGAAAAGTCATCTGAAAAATTAAACATCTTGAACATTTTATTTGAATGGATGTACAGAATTGAAAACATTGTTAGAAAGGGAATAATTGTTGTTTTCAATAATCTTCTACTGCAGATCAAATGTCATCTGTAATTAAACAACATTTTTATGCAACCACTACCATCATTAAACTTAAAATATGGTTTTGTTATCGTATGACATCATTAACTATTTCCCACATACAGACGCTTTCTGAGGCCTCTGTAGCTTATGATTATTGAAAAGATTGTGGCAAAATTAAAATTATAGTGAGCCTGCTTCAAAATTATTGTTTGTGGGAAAGGCGAGTGTTACATAGCCCTAAAATATTGGTCATGTTAGGTCATAATCTTGGTCCTTTTTTGTAATGGATGTTGATTATATTTCATAGGGCTGGAACATTGGGAAGATAAACCATGTAGCCATAGCAACACCAGACTTGGACAAGGCTGTGGCCATGTACAGAGATGTTTTAGGGGCCAAAGTCAGTGATAAACAGGTACTATAAGCCTTTCATGTAAAGAGATGTTTTAGGGGCCAAAGTCAGTGGTAAACAGGTACTATAAGCCTTTCATGTATAGAGATGTTTTAGGGACCAAAGTCAGTGATAAACAGGTACTATAAGCCTTTCATATATAGAGATGTTTTAGGAGCCAAAGTCAGTGATAGACAGGTACTATAAGCCTTTCATGTATAAATTTGATTTATGGGCCAAAGTCAGTGATAAACAGGTACTTTAAGCCTTTCATGTATAGATTTGATTTATGGGCCAAAGTCAGTGATAAACAGGTACTATAAGCCTTTCATGTATAGAAATGTTTTAGGGGCCAAAGTCAGTGATAAACAGGTACTATAAGCCTTTCATGTATAGAAATGTTTAAGGGGCCAAAGTCAGTGATAAACAGGTACTTTAAGCCTTTCCTTGATAGAGATGTTTTAGGGGCCAAAGTCAGTGATAAACAGGTTCTATAAGCATTTCCTTGATAGAGATGTTTTAGGGGCTAAAGTCAGTGATAAACAGGTACTATAAGCCTTTCCTTGATAGAGATGTTTTAGGGGCCAATGTCAGTGATAAATAGGTACTATAAGCCTTTCATGTATAGAGATCTTTTAGGGTCCAAGGTCAGTGATAAACAGGTACTATAAACCTTTCCTTGATAGAGATGTTTTAGGGGCCAAAGTCAGTGATAAACAGGACTACTCTAAGCCTTTCCTTGATAGAGATGTTTTAGGGGCCAAAGTCAGTGATAAATAGTCACTATAAGCCTTTCCTTGATAGAGATGTTTTAGGGGCCAAAGTCGGTGATAAACAGGTACTCTAAGCCTTTCCTTGCTAGAGATGTTTTAGGGGCCAAAGTCAGTGATAAACAGTCACTATATGCCTTTCCTTGATAGAGATGTTTTAGGGGCCAAAGTCAGTCATAAACAGGTACTCTAAGCCTTTCCTTGATAGAGATGTGTTAGGGGCCAAAGTTAGGGATAAACAGGTACTATAAGCCTTTCCTTGATAGAGATGTTTTAGGGGCCAAAGTCAGTGATAAACAGGTACTATAAGCCTTTCCTTGAAACAGATCACTTTTGGTGCTTCTGAAACAGACAACTTATGACATTTTGGTGGGGAGATGCATTCTTTTCCAACACATGTTTTAATGCTGTTTTAAACCTTTCCTACATACAATATATCTGCAGCAGATGACTTGGAAAACGCTTTGGCGAATTAAATGAAAATCTGTAAATAGGAGGAATAAAAAATCATTATGGCAGATTGAAAAATTTCTCATTATGAGCAATGCCTCCTTTAGACACACTGTTTTTTAAGTCTTCTGCAAGTGGGAAAGGGTTAAAACTAGACTTGCACATTTTCAGATGTTACATTTATTCCGGAGATGTTTTCGAAGTAGATAACTCTAAACGTATCATGTAAGATTAAAACAGTTGAGGCATTTAATATCATTATGTGAAAGATAAACAACTGGGAACAGAACAATATTCTTTGAATCTAAGATTCAGATCCGCTTGCACAGATTTAACTCTTTCCCTCACTTAGACGCTTTCTGTCGCCTCTGCAACAGACAGCTTTTCTGAAAACATAGTGACAAAAGAAGAAATTGCTCAAAACGAGCAATTTCTCCTTTTGCCACAATGTTTTTTACTTTTAGTCATAGGTTATCCATTCAATTATAGAGATTTTCTATTTTTTGACAAAATATGTTCAAAGTCGTCTGCTTCAGAATTGTCGTATGAGGGAAAGGGTTAAGTCTTCAGTATAAGAATGTAAATCAAGGAAACTTTTGGCCAAGATTAAGATACCATTTTAATCCGTCAGGAAAAGAAATCTAACAATTAACCAGGTATAAATAATGAACCCTTTCCCACATACAACAAATCTACAGCTGACGACTTCGAAAAACATGGAAAATCTCTTTAAATTAATTATTGAAAAGAGTCGAAAACATTGTGGAAAAAGGAGAAAACGCTAGTTTTTAGCTATTTCTACTGTTTTGTCAATGTTTTCACAAGAAAGCTTCTGTATGTAGGAAAGGGTTGATAATTGTCTGCCTTGCAAATACGGCCTATGAAAGAGTTGAAATCATTATGGGGAACATGAGATTTTGTTTGTTTTGAGCTATAACTTCATTTTCCCACAATATTTTCAATGGTCACAAACCGCAGAGTCTTCCATCTATACTTTAACCCTTTCCCACAATAGACGCGTCCCGACGCCTCTTATGAGGTTGACCTTTAAAAACAATTTGGCAAAAGGAGAAATTGCTCATAATGACAAAATACGTTAAAAGTCCTCTGCTGCAGAATTGCTGTATGAGGGAAAGGGAACATAGATAGATATGCAGCAGGCAACTTTAAAAACATCTTAGCAAAAATACAGTTATTATCTTATAATTAAAGCTTAATTATTGTTAAGATTTAAAAATCTGCCGTAATCTTGATTGATTGATTTAAACGCTGTTTTCAACAATTTTTCAGTCATATCACGGCAGCAAGTTCACCTACTCATATGTTTCTTGGCTTTCTCACACCAGTACTTCATACAACATTCCTTCCAAGCAACTGGCTGCTTTTCCACATAGACTGATAGCCCATTGGTGGAAGACGAATGACACTCATTGACTTCTGTCAAACGTCCGAAAGAATGTTGGCCGAGCTGGGGATCAAACTCGCAACTGCCGTGATCTAGTGGATAGCGTCGGGAATTTGAAACCGGGCATTCCAGATCCGATACTCAGTCGCGGCATGACCGTCATGGTGGAGTGCCCATGGGTAAGGCACATTTTCTAGCCTAGTACTGGTTTGTTTACCCAGAGATCATGAAAAAGTGAACTGTTGTTGTGATATAACTGAAATAATGTTGATTTTTATGCCCCCACGGAATCTCCGATTCGGGGGGCATATAGTTTTTGGCCTGTCTGTTGGTCTGTCTGTCTGCACAAAAAAAACTTTAACCTTGGCCATTACTTTTGAACCATAACAGGTACGGCTACCATATTTCACATGTGTATTCCTTGTGACATGACCTTTCTGTCAGTACCAACATTTTTGACCTTGCGACCTTGACCTTTGACCTAGAGGTTGCCATTCTCGAAAAAAACTTTAACCTTGGCCATTACTTTTGAACCATAACAGATACGGCTACCATATTTCACATGTGTATTCCTTGTGACAAGACCTTTCTGTCAGTACCAACATTTTTGACCTTGCGACCTTGACCTTTGACCTAGATGTTGCCATACTAAAAAAAAACTTTAACCTTGGCCATTTCTTTTGAACCATAACAGGTACGGCTACCATATTTCACATGTGTATTCCTTGTGACATGACCTTTCTGTCAGTACCAACATTTTTGACCTTGCGACCTTGACCTTTGACCTAGATGTTGCCATTCTCGAAAAAAACTTTAACCTTGGCCATTACTTTTGAACCATAACAGATACGGCTACCATATTTCACATGTGTATTCCTTGTGACATGACCTTTCTGTCAGTACCAACATTTTTCACCTTGCGACCTTGACCTTGACCTAGATGTTGCCATTCTCGAAAAAAACTTTAACCTTGGCCATTTCTTTTGAACCATAACAGGAATGGCTACCATATTTCACATGTGTATTCCTTGTGACATGACCTTTCTGTCAGTACCTTGCGACCTTGACCTTGACCTAGATGTTGCCATTCTCGAAAAAAACTTTAACCTTGGCCATTACTTTTGAACCATAACAGGTATGGCTACCATATTTCACATGTCAGTACCAACATTTTTGACCTTGCGACCTTGACCTTTGACCTAGATGTTGCCATTCTCGAAAAAAACTTTAACCTTGGCCATTACTTTTGAACCATAACAGATACGGCTACCATATTTCACATGTGTATTCCTTGTGACATGACCTTTCTGTCAGTACCAACATTTTTGACCTTGCGACCTTTACCTTTGACCTAGATGTTGCCATTCTCAATATTTTTTTTAACCTTCCCCACTTCTTTTGAACAATAACAGGTAATGCTACCATATTTCACATGTGTATACCTTGCGACCTTGACCTTTGACCTAGATGTTGCCATTGGGGGGCATCAGTGTTTCACAAACACATCTTGTTTTTTATATATTAGAGTGGAAAAGGGTTAAAATCTCCAGAACAACTACATATGTCATGAATATGAAAATAGTTGTTGTGTTTTGCAGGCTTTGCCAGAACATGGGGTGTACACTGTGTTTGTTGAGCTTGGGGACACTAAAATTGAGGTAAATGTTCAATGACCCCCATACTTTGTAATAATAAAAAGTACATTTTAGGGTAAATATTCACCAAACTGTCCTAATTCAGCATTTAATTTTCTATAAACCCTTTCCATCATACGACAATTCTGCAGTAGATAACTTTGAACATATTTTGTCAAAAAATGGAAAATCTCTATAATTTAATGAATAACCTATGACTAAAAGTTGAAAATATTGTGGCAAAAGGAGAAATTGCTCATTTTGAGGGAAAGGGTTAAACCTTTCCCATATACAGATGCTCTCTGATGCCTTTGCAGCCTTTGAAAACATTGTGGCAGAATAATGAGCAATTTCTCCTTTGGCCACAATGTTTTCAACATTTTTCAATAACGGTTCTTACAATTATAAGAGTTTCTATATTTTTGACTTCATGGTTTCCAAGTCGTCTGCTTCAGATTTGTTGTATGTGGGAAAAGGTAAAGTCCCTTTTCACAAAATATATGCTTAATTATATTAAGTGAGAAATTTGGGGCTTACCAGATTTAACCTTTCCCACGTTCAACAAACAGTAGCAGAAAACTTTAACTTCAGATATCCAAAGCACAGAAAATCTCTATAAATGATAGAAAAAAATTAATGAATAAAGTTGAAAAATTTGTGGCAAAAGAAGAAATTGCTTGTTGTGAGCACATTTTCCTTTTGTCAGAATGAATTTCAAAGTTGTCTGCTGCTGAGGCATTAGAAAGCTTCTATATGTGGGAAAGGGTTAATTAACTATTTCTGACAAACCAGCAGCAGAAGATTTGTGATAAAATGGTGGCAAAAGGAGAAATTACTCGCAAAATGCAATTTCTCCTTTTTAGCTCGCCTATTCTAAGAAATAGGGGAGCTTATGTAATCACCCCGGCGTTGGCGTCCGCGTACATGTTGCCAGCTTGGTCAAACCTTTGCATGCAATTTCTTTTCTCAGACACTGTGTATGCTGTTGCTTTGAAACTTCACACACTTATTCAGGGTCATTAGGTGACCTTGTATGTCAAGTCCCATAACTCTGGAATGGATTTTGACTGAATTGGGCCCCTTTTTGGACTTAGAATTTTGGTCAAACCTTTGCGTGCAAGGCCTTTTCTCAGACACTGTATAAGCTGTTGCTTTGAAACTTCACACACTTATTTGAGTCATTATATGACCCTGTATGTCAAGTCCCATAACTCTGGAATGGATATTTACCGAATTGTGCCCCTTTGTGGACTTAGAATTTTGGTCAAACCTTTGCATGCAATGCCTTTTCTCAGACACTGTGTATGCTGTTGCTTTGAAACTTCACACCCTTATTTAGGATCATTATGTGACCCTGTATGTCAAGTCTCATAACTCTGGAATGGATTTCGACTGAATTGTGCCCCTCTTTGGACTTAGAATTTTGGTCAAACCTTTGCGTGCAAGGCCTTTTCTCAGACACTGTGTATGCTGTTGCTTTGACACTTTGCACACTTATTCAGGGTCATTAGATGACCTTGTATGTCAAGTCCCATAACTCTGGAATGGATTTTGACTGAATTGCCCGTTTTTGGACTTAGCATTTTGGTCAAACCTTTGCGTGCAAGGCCTTTTCTCAGACACTGTGTATGCTGTTGCTTATCGTATATAAATAAATTTACAGATTCAAAAGGCCCAAAAGAGCATGTATGGACTTGGTTAACATTTGCATACAAGTATTGAAAAGGTGTTTCATCTTGCAATAGGTGATACTGTGTGGCTTTACCTAATGCTATAACTGTTCTGAAGTAGGCCCTTATAGACGATGGCCGTGATAGGCGAGCTATATTGTCCTCCGACAACTCTTGTGGCACAATGTTTTCAACTATATTCAATAATTATTCTTTCATTTATAGTAAACTTCCATATTTTTTTTTTGCCAGGATATTCTCTATTTTGTCTTCTGCAGATTTGTTGTATGTGGGAAATGTTTTAATATGGACTTGATGTTTGATCGTTTACCTGAAAAGTGGTCTGCATCAGTGAAAGACTCAATATCTGACATGTCATATTCAGTCTTTCCCTCAAACAACAAATTAGCAGCCGACGCCTTTATTAACATCTGGACAAACAAATTGAAGTTATCTGTATAAAGATGCAGTGGAACCTGTGCTAAAGACCACCTTGGAATAGCAATTCCCTGTCTATAACGACCATACTTCAAGAACTATTCATTTTCTTTATAAATTACCCTGTAATTAAAGACCACCTGTGAACAAAGACCAGATTGTTCCACTTCTAATCGGTGGTCTTTAGACACAGGTTTGACTGTACATGTATAATTATTGAATTGGGTTGAATACATTGTAACAAAAGGAGAAATTGCTCATTATGAGCAATAATTGCTCCTATTGGTACATTGTTTTCAAAAGTTGTCTGCTGCAGATGTGTTAAAAAGAGTCTGTGTGAGGTAAATGTTGTCTGCTCCATTCTATAATGGTAAATTTCATGGGTTAGAACAATTAGGAAATGAAAAATTATTTTGCCAGTCAGATTAGATCAAGTCTATTATACTTTTCCCTCATAATGTGTTTTTGTGTCTTCCACCAATGTGCAAACAATAATCAAGGTAGTCAGTTGCCTGGGAAGACTGTAATGGGAGTACTAGTGCGAGAAAGCCAAACAATCCATGGTATGGTGAACACGTAGCCATGATATAACCGAAAAACTGTGTTATCCAATCAATCAACCCTTTCTCTCATACAGACAACTTTTGACACATCTGCAGCTTGTGTCACAATGAGCAGTTCTTCCTTACCCTGCATTGTTTTCAAATGGTCTGTCTATATTATATTTGCAGCTTTTACATCCATTAGGAGAGAATAGTCCAATAAAGAAATTTTTGGAAAAGAACAAAAGTGGAGGAATGCATCATATATGTTTGGAGGTTTGTTACTGGTATTTTCTAAATTCTTTTCCACTTGCGGGTGCATGTGCTGCACATTACATTTGAAAACTTGTTGCAAAAGAAGAAAGATCTCTTTATGAGCGATCTCTCCTTTAGCCACAATGATAATGTTTTCAACTGTATTAATAATAATTCTTTCATTCGTAAAGAGATTTTTTCCATATGTTTCAATGTCAACGGATGCATGTTTTTGTAACCCTCTACCACATCCAACATCGAAAATATTTAGGTAAAAACGTGAAAAATCTCCATCATTTAGAGTTTAACAAGCCGGTAGGCGACGTGGGAATCGCCTTGGTTGTGGGTACTTAGCAACGAAACTCAAAAGCACACACCCCGAGCCCGTATGGCCTGTTCACCAAGTTTCATCGGAATCAGCCCGTCGGTTTGGGCTTTGGAGCGTCGCTTTACAAACAGACAGACAGACGGAAAAGCCTGACAATAAGGGATATCTAGCGAAGCGAATCCCAATTATTAAATACAGTTGAAAACAAATGTGACAATAGGAGATATTGTACATTATGAGCAATTTAACCTTTTGTTACTGTGCTGCAGAGGCGTCTGTATATGGTAAAGGGTTAATACCTCATAAATATCTGATGTACCGTGTTTAGCCGAGTTATTGTGATCGTCTTTTGTCCGTCATCTGTCAACATCTTCTCCTCTGTAACCAGTGGGTCAATTGGGATGAAACTTCACAGAGAGCATCCTCAACAAAATTCCTTCAAATTTGTTGGATCCAAGAAAAAAATAGGTCACTAAGTTAAATTGAAGGAAAATCTTGTAAACACTCTGGAAGCCATGTTTTTAACTTAAGCATGTTGAAACTTTACCAGAATGTTTGTCTTAATGATATCTAGGCTAAGTTCAAATACTGGGTCACTAGGCCAAATTGAAGGAAAATCTTTCTATAGGGACCGCATTTTTTACTTGAACAAATTGAAACTGTGTTTTGATGATAGCTAGGCCATTTTCGAACAATATGGGTCATGTTGGGTTAAAAACTAGGTCACTAGGCCAAACAAGAAATATGTGAGCTACTGCTCACTAGTGATACCCCCGCTCATGTTTTGAAAGACATATGTGATGGTGGGGTAAAGGGCCATAACTCCGTGAAAAATCATCCAACCGGAACACAAACATGATATGCGCATCTACACTTGGTGGTGATCCTTCCTATGAAGTTTCATAAAATTCCAAAAAGCGGTTGCAGAGAAATAGCCCGGAAATGAATTTAGTCATACATAGCCTGATGGTGGAGTAAAGGGCCATAACTCCGTGAAAAATAATCCAACCGGAACGCAAACACGATATGCGCATCTACACTTGGTGGTGATCCTTCCTATGAAGTTTCATCAAATTCCAAAAAGCGGTTGCAGAGAAATAGCCCGGAAATGAATTTAGTCATACATAGCCTGATGGTGGGGTAAAGGGCCATAACTCCGTGAAAAATAATCCAACCGGAACGCAAACACGATATGCGCATCTACACTTGGTGGTGATCCTTCCTATGAAGTTTCATCAAATTCCAAAATGCAGTTGCAGAGAAATAGCCCGGAAATGAATTTAGTCATACATAGGGGTAAAGGGCCATAACTCCGTGAAAAATAATCCAACCGGAACGCAAACACGATATGCGCATCTACACTTGGTGGTGATCCTTCCTATGAAGTTTCATCAAATTCCAAAAAGCGGTTGCAGAGAAATAGCCCGGAAATGAATTTAGTCATACATAGGGGTAAAGGGCCATAACTCCGTGAAAAAATAATCCAACCGGAACGCAAACACGATATGCGCATCTACACTTGGTGGTGATCCTTCCTATGAAGTTTCATCAAATTCCAAAAAGCGGTTGCAGAGAAATAGCCCGGAAATGAATTAAGTCATACATAGGGGTAAAGGGCCATAACTCCGTGAAAAATAATCCAACCGGAACGCAAAAACGATATGCGCATCTACACTTGGTGGTGATCCTTCCTATGAAGTTTCACCAAATTCCAAAAAGCAGAATTAGATAATAGCTAGTCAGAGACTTTCTGCAAAATTGGGGGTCTGAAGATCTATCCGTTGCAACCCTCATGAGACAACCTGCAGCAGATGAATTTTTGGAAAATAAAAGCATACCGATTCTAAAACATTGTGACATAAGACAAATTGCTCATTATAAGCAGTTTCTCATTTTGTCACACTGTTTTTCAAAAAGTTGTCTTCTGCAGAAGCACCAGAAAGCGTCTTTATAAGGGAAAGGCTTAAAAAGGTTGCGTCTGCATGTTGCAATTTTTTACCGACAATATTTCACAGGTTGATGATATTGAAGCAGCCATGAAAGAATTAAAAGACAAAGGAGTCCGACTGTTAAGTGAAGAACCCAAGATAGGAGCCCACGGTAAACCGGTTGTCTTTCTTCACCCGAAGGACTGTGACGGGGTATTAACGGAGTTGGAACAAGTGTGATAATAAACTATATATTTGCAGAAACATCCTCAAAAGTGAGATCTTTATTACAAGGATTCTCATCCGTGACTGTTGTTAGGTATCCATAGCAACTTGTACTATGCAAGTAATTATATTAATCTTACGGACATATGTTGATTGCCATGAGATTCTGCAAATTTGTATGGGCTTCTTTTTTCAAATCAGTGGATAAATGACTGAGCATTGAACTATTCTCAACATACAGCAAATCTTCAGCTGATGAATGTATTATTATTGAATTAAGTTGTAAATATGGCAGCAAAACAAGAAATTGCTCATTATGTGAAATTTTTCAAAATGTTTCCAAATATCCTCTGCCATAAAAATGCGTCTGCAAGTGGGATTGTCTATGTCCATGTTATTCTGATGGTAGTTTGTGTATGAAACATGTAAATAAAGATATTTTTTATTTAATTGTTGATATTATAAATTTCAGTTCTAGTCAATATATTAACCCTTTCCCAAATGTCTACTATTTTGGACACATCTGCAGCAGTTCGACTTTTGAAAACATTGTGATAAAAAAGGAAATTGCTCAAAATGAGCAATTATTCTTTTTTCGAACCGTGTTCAATAATTATATTTTCATTTTATATAAAGATTTTCCATACATTTGCATATATTTCAAGGTAGCACACTGCAGATTTTATGTATGTTTGAAGGGTTAAACTGTCGTACATTTTTACGGGCAGACAGGCTTTTGGTGTATAAATATGGAATTCCCACTTGGAATCAAACCTATAGCAACAATGCTGTGATAAACGTTGATTCATACAGGCATATTATGGTTGCCATGTCCTTTGATCAAGGTTGGTAAAAAGCTGGCTCCTCAAAGCCCTCTTGACACTGAACTTGTATGAAGAACAAATGAATAACGTTCAAGAGTGCTACAGCAATGGCTCGTTGTTTGTATTAAAGTCACTGTGACCTAGAGACGATGCTTGTGAACATTATGAGATTTTTTTCCTTGTGTCACAATGTTTTCAAGTCTTGACCTTGACCCGCAAACTATTTGGCACATCTTCTCATCATTGGGAACAAGAATGCCAAGTTTGATTATCCTCAGTGGCAAGATGTTTTCTCAATCATGATTACAACATGTTGTACAATGACACTCGCCCACTTCGTCTCTTTAATGAAGAAAGAGGTCAGTTCGTCAATGCATGAGAAATCGGTCGGACTGTCAGGAATTCGATCATCATTCATTAAAAGACGGTCAATTTCATCCTCGGAAATGTCCGATTTTCCGTCGCTTCACAAGGAGATAAAACACATGGCAGCAATGATATAGCCAAGTTTGAATATCCTCAATGGTAGTTTTCACTTAATCATGTTTACTACAACATATTGTACACAGAAACACAGCAGAGGCTTTATTTTTACACAATACTTTGTAATTGTCCTATATCGCTCACCTGATTTGATAGAACTGAAGGTTTCTAATGCTCTTACTACACACATATATTATAGGGAAAAAGAGCCCCGTCCTCTGATGGCAATATTTTCATCAGATCAGAATAATTTGAACAATCTCGTAAGCAAAGGAACATTTGTGCAAAATTAATTTCTAATTGGGCTAGTACTTTTTGACAAGAAGGAGAAATTGCTCAATCCGAGTTCTACACTGCCGATGCGTCTGCACTTGCAAAAGGGTTTATAAATCAGAACATCTCATCAAACCATTCTCCACATGTTTGTTACAATGAATTTTCAAACAGGAAGGACTTGTCTGACTGTGCAAGGTGAATTGCTTCACCAGAAATTTGCCAATCAGCTGCAGACAACTTTTGAAAACATAGTGGCAAAAGGAGAAATTGCTCATAATGAGCAATTTCTCCTTTTGCCACAATGTTTTCAATTCTATTCAATGATTTTTACTTTTTACAATTTATAGAGATTTCTATATTTTTCCTCAGATGTTTTAAAAAGACGTCTGCTGTAAACTTGTTTTAAATGGGAAAGGGTTAATTCCAAGTGGTTTGCTGCAATTTTCAATCATAGTTGTGAGTATTGGGGAAAGAAACTTCTTTACATCCAGTCGGGGTCAAGTTTAAAAGAATAACAGAAATGAATTATGCAATAATCACTATATATATTTCCTCATTTCAATATTTTACAAATGACACATAATTTCCTTCAATCTCTGTAAATTCATTCAAAATGCACAACAGAAATGAATTATGCAATTTTTCTAGATGAGATAAATGAACACTTTCTCTAATACTGACGACTTTCGGTGCTACTGCAGAAGCTGACTTTATGGTAGCCATGTGGGAGAAATGCATTAACGAGCAAGTTTTCCTTTTCACACAATGTTTCCAACTACAAATTAAAATTGTACTTTAATTAATAATTTACACAGGCTATTATTGTTTTTAAGACAATCAAATATTAAGCTAAAATGTCAAATTTAAGTCTCAATCATTCCAGTGCACTCCATTGTGTGTACATTCACGTAAATCACTAAAATTGACAAAAACAAGTCGCAACTAAATAATGAAAATAAAATACATTTTGATTTTCTAAGTATGAAATATGTAGCCTCTAAATCTGACTTTTGCTAAATAAAACGTACGTTGAATGCCTCAGCATTGAACAACAGTTGAGATACCAATGCCGAAAAAGTTAACCTTATGGACAATTTCTCACATTTTCTTTTTTTGTGAATACTAAAAAAATAAACATTCTACCCAAATAAACTAAATAATTCCTTCCAATATTATAAAACTTTGATTGCAAAAGCCGATTTTATGAAGCCTATTGCCAGCAGTATAAAGCCAGGTCAGTCAGCCAATTCACACTATGATCTGACTAGGCTATATGATGTCGACTGTTAAACTCAACAGTTGTCATATTCCAAGAATAGGCTATGGACTCTTCCGTATCAACGCTGGACAAGTCAGCATTGAAAGGGGGGGGATTTAACTTCGGATGTTTCAAACTTGTGAGACTGTGAAAGTTATTGATCCGAGAGTTTGGCTAATGTGTACAGTTTGTGCTACTATAACGCATGATACATTCATAATGTTTATTTACAAGTCTGAATTAAAATGTGCTCTGACAGTGTTACATGAAATATGTTTTTTACAATGAAACCGGAACACTATAATTGACACAGTTTGACTAGGCCCCTTAAAACTGACATAATATCTCGTTAACAATCTCTCTGTGACCACAGCTCTAAAAGTAGGAATACTCCCATGTCTAAAATCCTCATTTCTCAAACAAACCATATTTTATGTGTACACCCAACACGGGAAGTATCGGAGAAATAATGGTAATATCTGCAGCTGAAGTCCAGTTTACCCTTCAAATCAAGCCCTGTTACAACCATCGTTAAAATGTCATCTTGTCCCGTAATGACCTCCAGTGACCTTTCTACCTTCGAGCATATGGATGATAGCCTTGTGTTGCTGCACCTTGTCTTTGGAATGATGGGGCTGGGCCTGGAGCCCCATAGGCAACAGCCTGTTGGGCTTCACCCTGTCCTCCGTAAGCTGATGGTGCAGGAGCGGGCTGTGCTCCATAGGCGGCTGCAGCAGCATTTTGTGTGGCCTCGGCACCATAACCTAAAATAAAACAAACCCCAATTATATGTCGAACAGAGATCTAGCTAGATACGGTGAATATTCCAGGTTTAAAATTCCTAATTTGCCTCGCACACCTATGTCGTTGGATTGATTGGATGTTTGGTGTTTAAAGCCGCTTTCAACAATTCATCAGTTATATCCTTATAGCATTTCCTGGATAAGTTACCAGTAATACTGGTCCATTCATCCCAACACCAGCCAGTCAGTAGTAATGCCAACTGAGCGCCAAGGAGGGCAGCCATTACTACCATTTCTAAAGTCTTTCGTGTGAAACGACTTGGGAGGGAACCTGCGACGGATGCTCTGCCACTTCACCGCCGAGGCGGTCTATGTCGTAGGAAGTCTAAAGAGAGGTCTCACAGAGACACTTTTGAGGACCACAACCAGGAAGGTTGGCTAATGGTTATTGTATGAAAGACCGGTTTACCCGTCTCCTCTTGTGCCTTTGCAGCAGATGATTTTCTTTCCACCTTAATATTTTCCACTTTAAAATCACACTCCCAACTTCCAACTTTCAAAGATTTTACATAACATTTCTTCAACATATTTTCAAAACAGCACCCACCCTGAAATGTCTTTCCAGGTTTAGCACTGTCTTTATTTCTATATTTACAGATTGGAAAAAAAACACCTTTCTTAAGTCCAACATTTATTGGTGTGATTTAACCCTTTTCCCTCAGATGACAATTCTGCAGCAGACGACTTTAACATATTTTGTCAAAAAAATAGAAAATCTATATAATTGAATGGATAATCTTTAACTAAAAATGGAAAACATTGTGCCAAAAGGAGAATGAGCAATTTCTTCTTTTGTCATAATTTAATAATAGTTCTTTTGCTAAAAGTTTCCATATTTTGACTAAATATTTTCAAAGTAATCTGCTGCAGATTTGTCGTCTCAGGGAAAAGGGTTAAATCACACCAATAAATGTTGGACTTAAGAAAGTTTTTTTTGTCGGAAAGAGTTGACCCTTCCCCATGTACAACAAACCTGTAGAATTCATCTTTGTTAAAATCCGAGTGAAATATAGTGAATATCTCCAACAGATGAAAGTTTCATTATGGTACAGAGCTGAAAACATTTTGTCAAAAGGAGAAAATTGCTCATTATCAGTGTCAGAAGGGCAAGTGGGAAATGATTAATCCTTTTACCTCATACGACAATTCTGCAGCAGACGACTTTGAACATTTTTTGTCAAAAAATTGAAAATCTCTAATTAAATGGATAACCCATGACTAAAAGTGGAAAACGTTGTGGCAAAAGGAGAAATTGCTCGTTTTGAGCAATTTCTTCTTTTGTCACTATGTTTTCAAAAAGCTGTCTGCTGCAGAGGCGTCAGAAAGTGTCTATATGAGGGAAAGGGTTAAAAATTAAATAAATGTTAACAACAAATGTCTATAATCTACAAAGTGACCAACCTGCAATTCCTGATGGTTGGACCTGTGATTGTGTTGAATATGATGCCCCACCCTGAGGGAGGGCTCCAGGCACAGCAGACGCCATGTGGGGCGTGGCACCAGCACCTACAGTATAGCCAGCAGCATTATCTGGCTGGTACTGGGCTCCAATATTACCTGGAAAAAAAAAATACAATTGTAAAACTTGATTTATACAGAGGACTAGATAAGGAAGGGTAAAATGATCTTTTCCCTACAATTTTTCTCTCATGACTCAACAAACCCCTTTGTTGTGGGTACTCAAAAAGAGCTTACAACATAAGATTTGAGGGTCATCTAGAGCTTTTGCACAATTTGTTAACCCTTTCCCACATACAGCAAATCTGCAGCAGACGACTTTGAAAACATAGTGACAAAAAAAAATGAAAAATCTACATAAAAGATAGCTTAATCGTTAAATAAAGTTGAAAACATTGTGGCCAAAGGTGAAATTGCTCATCATGAGCAATTGAAATTGCTCATCATGAGCAATTACACCTTTGGACACAATGTTTTCAAAAGTCATCTGCTGCTATTGCATCAAAATAAAACTGCAGGTGGGAAAGGGTTAAACTCAAACCACTACTGATTATCATTGATTCTTTCAAATTGAAAAGATCGATGATTGGCTGGACTGCAACATACATTGTGGATTTCAATTTAAAGCAAAGAAATTCAGATGTTATTGATTTCAATAAAGGTCTTTTTTTTAAAACTGGATTCAAGATGATTTAATTCTTCATGCAAAAAAGATCAGAAAACATCTACAACTGAACAAGACAACTTCATGCAAAATATTTGCAAATAATTAAGCAATCAAAAATACTAACTTACAAAACTTTACAAAATCTGTCCTAGTGAAGGAGAAGTAAAGAAGACTAACTTCAAATATCTCAATTAACCATGCATTTGCAGCAGACGACTTTTGAAAACATCATGGCAAAGGGTAACATTTTTAGCTTTTGGCCATGTTTTCAATAATCATTAATCCAGGGGTCGTGAGTTTGAATCCCAGCTCGGCCAACATTCTTTCCGACGTTTCATAAAACACACTGTGACATGCGTCATTCGTCTTTCACCAATGGGCTGTTTAACAGTCTATGTGGAAAAGCAGCCAGTTGTTTGGAAAGTATGTTGTGTGGTGTACTGGTGTGGGAAAACCAGGAAACACATGAGTAGGTCAACTGGTCACCGTGATATGACAGAAAAATTGTTGAAAACGCTGTTAAACCCTAATCAATCAATCAATCAATCAATCAATCAATAATCATTATTTCATTTATTGAGATATTCCATAGTTAAGCCTCCATGTTTTAAAAGTTGTCTGCTGCAGACTTACATACTGTGTGTATTGTTCTATTAAATTAACGCTTTCCCATAAACAGATGCTTTCTGACAATTCTTCAGCAGACAACAATAGAAAAGTTTGTAGCAAAAGAAGAAACTGCTTGTAATGAGCAATTTCTCCTTTTGCCACAAAGTTTTTAACTCTATTCAATAAGATATTCCTTTTTCTTGCCTTGATGATTTCAAAGTGGTCTGCTGCAGAATTGTGGGAAAGGGTTAATCTACAAACGTTACTTACCATAGGCACTGTAATAACTTGAATAGTCGACAGCTTTACCAGCAGCAGCTGGATCAGGATTGGCGGATAATGGTGATTGCCCTATAGCACTACCATAACCTGAATAACAGAAATCAGACATATTTAATGTGTCTTCCAAAGCACCTGCTAAAGTTTTGAATTGCTTTGACAACAGCATGGCAAAAGGAGAATTTGCATTTAGGCATTTTCTCCTACTGCCACATTTTTTTTTTTCAAAACGCACCAAAAATATATCTACATGTGGAAAAGCATTTACAGGTTTGCTTTCATGAACAAGAGGCCCATGAGGGCCTATGCTCTACTGGGATGGTTTTTTGGTCAATCCAGAGCATGTATGTATGTATGGTGAAATTGTGTTCACAAGCTGTATTATAGCAATTTTGACAATTTCAAGGGCACATCTGGCTGGTTTTCGAAAGGAACCTAGCTCTCATCAATATTTAACTACTATCTAAGTTTGGTGAAGATCAGATAGTAAATGGAGCCTCTATTGTGTTCACAAGCTCTATTACAGCAATTTTGACAACTTCAAGGGCCATAATCCAGTCATGCAAGGGCACATCTGGCTGGTTTTCAAAAGGAATTAAGCTCTCATCAATATTTAACTACTATCTAAGTTTGGTGAAGATCAGATAGTAAATGGAGCCTCTATTGAATGGACAGATCTGGCTGGTTTGCAAAAGGAACCAAGCTCTCATCGCTATAACTACTGTATAAGTTTGATTGAGATACAATCAAAACTGAAGACTGTATCGCATTCACAAGCAATTGTTTACGGACGGACAGACGCACGCACGCACGGACACCACGCCACGGCATAAGCTCTTCTGGCCTTTGGCCAGTAGAGCTAAAAATCAAGGATAATTCGTCTTTTTATCATTTTTACAGGTTATTATTATTATTCCTCTTCATTCTTTTATGTTTTCATATATTCTTTCTTTCAAGTCAAAATTTAAACACACTTCTAAAGAAAACCCTTCACCAATTATGGGGAACCAAGAAACACCTCTTAAATAACATCTTCAGGCTCCTAGTACAAACAAAGTTTGATCCTTTTCTTTCCCACATTATTATTACTTTTGTACACATGTCACTTTTTTAAAGCAACAGCTGTTTTCACAATGAAAGTCTTGAAATGTATTATTGAACATGCTTAGCGTATTGGTAACTACCTTGTAAAGTAGCTGGTTGACCCGGTGCTGATGGTGCTGCCACCTGTATAGCACCTTGTGGTGGAGGGGCTGGAACTCCAGCTTGTCCATAGGGATCTGTGGGTGGAGCTGAAGCAATCTGTTGTGGGGCTGGGGCAGCGTATGGGCTTGTATATGATGCAAATGTCTGTGGGGTGGAAACTGGAGGTGGGCCAGCAGGGGGCTGGACTGGGGCCACAGATGTGGTCAACTGGGCCTGGCCATCTGTAAAACGTGTAAAATGATACTACACTTTTTCCATGAAAGCAAACAAAATCTAAATCAGGCATTCCCTTTCAAAGAAGATTTTCACAATTGCACTACATTATACATTCCATGAATTTGTATCATAACAGTCCTGGCAGTTAATTGTCAAAAGAATACTACATAATCATATGAAAATCAGCCATCCAGTTTAGGAGAAGATTTAAAAAGTTAAAATAAATGGATGCCATGGAAACCAGAACTTTACACGGATCCAACAAAAGAGAAGGAATTTAGGAGAGGACATTTAGGTTACTACCTATGAAGTTTCGCCCCAATTAGTTGTTTGAAGTTAAAAGTTAACACACGAATACAATTTGCCATGACATAAACTTGTCTGGCTTTTAGTCAGGAGCTAAAAATTAGACAGGCAGCTTTTACAATATATAAAGAGTTGATCTATCTACGCCCCAGGAAACCAAGTTTATTCCCCCCTATCAATTTGTTTATGGCTACTTAGGGTAACTCCTGTATAATTAATATGATTTTTTTTCTTCAAAATCCATCTAAAAATTACTCATTGCCCTATAATATATAATAGAGTTGAACTATCACAGGCCATGTTTTATGGTCAAATTCGGTTTTAATATTTTAGAAGTGGACAATTCACATGAGAGGAAATACTTAACAAGACTCCACAAAACAATCTTCCCAAGCAACTGGCTGCTTTTCCACATAGACTTAGCCCATTGGTGGAAGACGAATGACGCATGTCGCATTGACTTTTGTCAATCGTCGCAAAGAAAGGTTTGCCGAGCCGGGATTCGAACTCACAACCCCTGGATGGACAGCCCGCGTCGCTACTGGGGCTCGGCCTTGTATGTGGGAAAGGGATAAGTATAATAATTCAAGAGTTGAAAACATTGTGACAAAAAGATAAATAATATCATTATTTTGTCACAATATTAACTTAAGTCGTCTGCTGCAATGTTGGTCAAAAAGTGTCTTTATGTGGGAAATTGTTGTTTTCAATGCTTACATATCATTTAGGGCTATTATTTTACCACATGTATTATTATACACTTACTTGCAAAATCTTGATATGACCTAGATAGGCCCGGGGCAGGGGGCGATGTCACAACAGGATGAGATCCATAAGCTTGTTGGGAATAGCTGTATCCAGTTGGTTGTGGGGCCTGCCCTAGGGCACTCGTCGGGGGTTGACCATTAGGGGCTGGGGGAGGCTGTTGCCCAGGTGGCGATGTGGACCATTGGTAGATGGCGCCTCCAGATGTCTGTTGGTATGCTGGGGCACTACTGAATGTTTGTGAAACCGATGAAGGGGCCATAAATGGGGCTGGTACTGCTGTTTGGGGCTGGGGCTGGTTTGGTGGGGGTACTGCACCAGGGGCCCAGGCACCTGAAAATAATGTTTTTACAAAATTCAGAGGACTAACTAAGAAGCATTAACCCTTTCCTACCTATAGATGACTTTTGAGGCATCTACAGCAGACAACTTTCTAAAACATTATGATAAAAGGAGAAATTGCTCAAAACTAGCAATGTCTCCATTTGCCAATGTTTTCAACTTTATCAAAGTAAGTCATTCTACATTTCTACATACTTCAATTCTACAGCCTTTCCAGATCTTGAGTATATGTTTTCAAAAACGTCTGCTGCATATTTGTTGTATGTAGGAAAGGGTTTAACTGGTCTTTACCTAACAATATCTCTCTTATGACTCATCTAAACCCTATATCGAGGGTACTCAAAGGCATCATCTCACTGAGCTATTCCTTTGAGCATCTATAAAATAGGGTTTGCGGGTTAACCCACATACATTAAATCTGCAGCAGACAATTTTGAAATTATCAATTCCAAAATGTCGAAAATATTTATGAATTATAGTATGATTATTGAAAAGTGTTGAAATCATTGTGGCAAATGGAGAAATTGCTCATTATGAGCAATTTCTCCTTTTGCCACAATGATTTCAAGAGATGTCTGCTGCAGATGTGTCAGAAAGCGTCTACAGGTGGGAAAGGGTTAAATAAGGATTTGTGGATGTAAAATACTCTTTTTATCTAGATCTCTGAAATTTGACGAGTCCGGTAACAAGAGATTTATTGCATCATTAGGCATCATATATCTGAGTGAAACCAAAATGTTACAGATAAGAACTGCAATCTCATTAAAATAATCTCCTATTAACGCTATGCATAGGATCTGAGGACAACCGATAGAGGGTCACGTTCAGACGACCTTTCCGCCAGCCAATCAAAACCTTGCTTTCACGTTTTTGAAAGTGAAAGTAAAGGTCGATATTTACCAAAAAAAATCTATATTTAGCATGGGATCCCAATGTTCGCATAGTGATTTACACGTGTGTATAGTTCTTATGACGACCACATCATGGCTACAAATGCGGAAATGAGGCAAAACGCCGATACCGTCTTTCCCTGACCATACAGCATCGAAAAGTGTTCTCTGCTCTGGTTTTAAATGGTCTATTTTAAATTTGCTCAACTTCGTCAATTTACGCCATTTTGAAGGTTAGGCCAAAAGTTTGTTGAAACGAGTCCTCTGATTGGTTCAAGTAAAAATAGCTTGGTGGATCTAAATATAGCGATATTGGAAATCCGAAAAAACAAGATTAATTCAAATTGATCGCCATCAGATCTTACATTTGGTCAGATCGTGTACTTTAGTCAGATTGAGTTGAACTGCACATGACTCATCAAATAATCATATCATGCAAAAAGTAAGCCTTTTGCATAAATTGCACATTTGTAGTGGACAACTTTTTAAAACAATGTGGCAAAAGGAGAATTTAGTAATACTAATAATGAACAATTTCTCCTATTGCCCCAGTACTTTTAACTCTATTCAATAATTATACTTCCTTTTATCGAGATTTTCCACATTTTTCCTTAATGTTTTCAAAGTTGTCTGCTGCAGATTAGTTGTACCGTGGAAAGGGTTTACTCTTTCCTTAACCCTATCCCACATGTTTTCAAAGGTTGTCTGCTGCATCAGAAAGTGTCTCTATGTAGAAAAGGGTTAAATTGATTGATTGGGGTTTAACGCCGTTTTTAACAATTTCTCAGTTATATCACGGCGGACAGTTCACCTACTCATGCATTTCCTGGTTTTCTCACACCAGTATTCCACACAACAATCTTAACAAGCAACTGGCTCCTTTTCCACATAGACTTAGCCCATTAATGGACAACGAATGACACATGTCGCATTGACTTTTGTCAATTGTCAGAAGGAAAGTTGGCTGAGCCAGGATTCAAACTCACAACCCCTGGATTGACAGCCCGCGTCGCTACCGACTGAGCTACCGGGGCTTGGCAGAAAAGGGTTAAATGTAATCAATACCTGCTGGAGATGGTGGGGGCGGCTGAGGCCATCCTCCTTGCTGAGGCTGAACGGGCGGTGGTGGGTCTCCCTGGTAACCTTGGAACTGTACTCCCTGGTGAAACTGGGGCGGGGCTCCCATTGGAGGAGGTGGACCCTGTGAGGGGGGCTGGTTCCATGAAGGCTCAGGAGGTGGGCCCCAGTTCTGTTCTTGCATCTGTTGAATTTAAATTTTCAATCAATATTTTTTTCTCGTATATCTCTAGTCTACAGCAAACACTTTTTGAAAAATATTGTAGTGAATTGATATTAAAAATCTCATTTTCTTCCCGTTGCTTTTATAAGCTGTGCACATTGTATCTTGGCTTGACCTTCATAATCAGTTTATCTCACTACAAGTATCATGCCTTCATAATCATTCTATCTCACTACAAGTAGCATGTGTTTAAACTGACAAGGGATGCCTATAATTTAGAGTATTTGAATTTTACTTAATTGAGATAGGTTTTTAGTTTGATACCTGGAATGGAGGTCCTTGTGGAGGTCCACCCATTTCTAAAGGCGGTAAATGAGAGGGTGGGGGTGGTCCAGGGGGTCCTGGGTTAAGTAAAGGCTGCGGCTCCTCTTGCTGACCCAAAAGTCCCATGGGCGGAGGAGGCGGTGGTTGACCCTCGTTACCTCTTCTGTCTCTGGGTGTGGCCATCTTACACTCAACCTAAAATTTTCCCATTACGATAAAATTATACATCTGCTTTATTTAGTATTATAGGCATCTAACTATCACAAATAAATTATTCTCATTATTTGTCTACACTTTATTCTTGTAAATATTAACAAAGTTTTACAAAATTATTATTTCTAATTCGTATGTATATCTAAGATTTGATAACACAACTAGATCTACAATGGATTCCCTTACCTAATAATTGCAAAGCACTGCTTATTTGCAATGCTGACTGAAACAAAACCTGTATAATCACAGTATTAAGGATTTTTTTAATTGTAGCTAAATTGCTAAAAAAGAAATTATGATAATTCTTTGCAATTGATAGGAGGAATCCACAGTAATTGTGTGATTTAAACAATATTTATTATATATATGTAATCTTTATATAAACTACGACAAAAAATTACGTAGATAAAACAGATTAAAGGTCTAAAAAATAATAGTTTCTTACTTAGATACTGATAGTAGCAAGGTAATTGTACAATAAATATGGGTATAAGAGCAACCTAATTTCAAAACTATTACAGAATTTTTTAAAAAATAGAATATGTAAGGATTTTAAAATAAGATGCAAACAATGTTCAGTGAAACATATATATCTCTCTTTAAATAGTCATGTAAATTTATCTTTTGAATTGTGTTAATCCTTTTCCCGATACAACAATTTTGAGTTTTATTACTTTTTTTAATAGAGGTTTTTCGGTTTCGCTTAAATGTTTTCTAGGCAAAAATAGGAATAAATCTCAATAAATGAAAGTATAATAATTGAACGGAGTTCAAAAACATTGTGGCAAAAGGATAAATTTCTCTTTTTGCCACAATGTTTTCCACTTTTAGTCATAGGTTATCCATTCAATTACAGAGATTTTCCATTTTTTGACAAAATATGTTCAAAGTCATCTGCTGCAGATTTGTTGTATGAGGGAAAGGGTTAAGACACACAACAACCCTGAATTGTTGAAACTGAAAGCCTATGTTTGATGTAAAAAGAGATATAACAAATAAATCACTGTACATTTTTATAAGTGAATGAGGTGCCATTACTATATTATATACGATAAACTACCCACTGACGTTTGGAGCCACCTAATACAAATATAGCCATTTCAAAGACACAGATAACCTTTGATGCTTAACCCTTTCCCTCATATAGACGCTTTCTGACGCCTCTGCAGCAGACAGCTATTTCAAAACATAGTGACAAAAGAAGAAATTGCACAAAACGTGCAATTTCTCCTTTTGTCACAATGTTTTCCACTTTTAGTCATAGGTTATCCATTCAATTATAGAGATTTTCCATTTTTTAGCAAAATATGTTCAAAGTCGTCTGATGCAGAATTGTCGTATGAGGGAAAGGAAAGGGTTAATCGAGCTGATGATGTAATTGGCTGCAATTGTCTATATCAAGGACAAACGTCTTTCATCAAAATAAACATCTCACTCGTCATTCAACAGAGCTCTAGATTAAAGATGTGTATTTTGTGTTCTTCCAAGCTTTTCCCACTTGTAGACGTGTGTTCATAATCATCCGCAGCAGACAACTTTTCAAATCATTGCGGCAAATGGAGAAAATTACTCATGATGAACAATTTCCCCCTTTTGTCACAATGTTTTCAACCCAATCCATTGGTTGATTGGATGGGGTTTAACGCCGTTTTTAACAATTTCTCAGTTATATCACGGCGGCCAGTTCACCTACTCATGCATTTCCTGGTTTTCTCACACCAGTACTCCACACAACAATCTTCCCAAGCAATCAACCCAATCCAACACTAGCACTTAAGTGTATAAGAGATTTTATATTTTAGTCTATGTGTTCCTAGTTGTCCTTGACAGATGTTTATGGGAAATGGGGTTAAATCATTTCTTGATCTCCAATCCCTTTGGTGTGGGTACTCAAAATGATCCTCTCATTGAGACACGTCTTTTGAGAACCTACAACATTGGTTTAACCCTTTCCCTCATACGGCAATTCTGCAACAGACGACTTTGAACATATATTGTCAAATCATAGAATATCTCTAAATTGAATGGATAACCTTGGACTAAAAGTGGAAAACATTGTGTCAAAAGGAGAAATTGCTCGTTTAGAGCAATTTCTTCTTTTGTCACTATGTTTTCAAAAAGCCAACTGCTGCAACTGCTGCAGAGGCATCAGAAAGCGTCTATATGAGGGAAAGGGTTGAGAACCCATAATTTAACCATTTCTGTGTGAAAAGGTAGATGTACAAGTTGGCTATCAAGCTCTTGATCACACTCTGCAGATGCACTAGACAATCTGGTTCTACACAGTTCACAAAAGTCAACTTGTCCCTTTCCCCAAGGATGAGCTAAATTTACCTATCAGTGCAAAAGTTTATATATTTGTTCCCCGATATAGACTGCATTTGACACCTTTTCAGAAGATGAATTTTGAAAACATTGTGGATAAGGAAATTCCTTGAGACAAGAATTTTATCCTCTACCTACCATGTTTCAAACTCTGTGTCAAATCAATTGCTGTCAATTTCCAGAACTTATCTTTTTCCATAGATTATTTCAAAAAACATATCAGGTACACAGTTAAAAGAAATCTTAAATAAAAAAGTTAGTTCAACCAAAATTGTGACAAATGTTCTCTTTTTATGCCTTTTTACCAGAGATGTGAATTAAGGATTTTGATGGAAGTTTAAGGAGTTATTCTACAAGCAAGTGAAAAAAAATTAAGTTCAAATGTGATCACCAATCCTTTTTAATAGTTTCCGTTTGAAAATATTTTGAGAAAAGAAGAAATTATTCGAAAGTTCAACTTTATATTGTCCAGATATTAAATATTTTTTCTACGATGGTTTCAAAACATTTCTTTTTATGACATTGTATTATGAAAAGTGTTAAATGTTTGACTTGGAACAGACATAATCACAGAATATCACCTGGAATTACAAACACACATCTCCTGTTGACATGTACCAATTATAAAGATTAATTGAATCATGATACAAAGAGGCTGATTTGTTTCGACTAGTCATTCATTTCAATTGTGTCACTTTATTTCCCTTGTGTAGATTCCACTGATTTACAATCCTAACAGCAAATGAACCAGTTGTACATCTAATGCTATCCCCAATAGCCCTGTGTACTTAACCCTTTCCCTCATATAGACGCTTTCTGACGGCAGCAGACGGCTTTTTGAAAACATAGTGACAAAAGAAGAAATTGCACAAAACGTGCAATTTCTCCTTTTGCCACAATGTTTTCCACTTTTAGTCATAGGTTATCCATTCAATTATGGAGATTTTCTATGTTTTGACAAAATACGTTCAAAGTCGTCTGCTGCAGAATTGTCGTATGAGGGAAAGGGTTAAAGGATTATATTACAATTGTTAAGTCTTTGGTATGACATAATTGAAGCTTTAACATCCCGGTACTTAAGCTATAATCTTAAAACATTATACTGCAAGGGTGATCAGAATTTGCGCCATGCAACAAAAAAATGACCTCGGGGACTTGCAACACAAATAGACCTAGATCAGCCCCACAAGATTACAAGACAGACAGTATGTGACTAAAATTCAATTTCGGAAGTCATTACAACATAACAAATACCAAAACACCAACAAATCACATAACTTAACACTTTCCCTCATACGACAATTCTGCAGCAGACGACTTTGAACATATTTTGTCAAAAGATAGAAAATCTAGAGCTATAATTGAATGGATAACCTATGACTAAAAGTGGAAAATATTGTGGCAAACGGAGAAATTGCTCGTTCTGAGCAATTTCTTCTTTTGTCACTACGTTTTCAAAAAGCCGTCTGCTGCAGAGGCGTCAGAAAGCGTCTATATGAGGGAAAGGGATAACTGACTGATGGAGGACAAAACCAGTCAAAGAATATAACCTTTGAAACTAAAAAGTTCTGAAAGACTGGAAATAGTTATATTAGTCATATTGTCATACTATACTGCAAGGGGTCTTAGAAATACTGTGAACTTTTTCACACATGCAGACACAATATGTCAGACACATCTGCAGGAGACAACTTTTAAAAACCTTGTGTAAAAAGAAAAAAATTGTTTTTAGTCATGAGTTATATCATTTTTTGCCAATTAGTTTTCAACTCTATTAAAAACAAGCTGGCCATGATGGCGCTGGATCGCTCACCTGATTGGAAAGAAATTATATGGTTTTCAATGTTCTTACTCTTAACCCTGGTGGTCATTGCATGCTTATCAATGGATCGAAATTTTCGAACAATATCTGTAGAGGATCACACATGTTACATTTTCGCCAAATAACTATAAAATCAGGTCTTTACGATTTGAAAAGAGTTAAATAAGCCTTGAATCACTCTGTTGGCCATGTTTTTCAATCTTGGTCGAGATTCACCCAAGGAGCATTTGTGCCCATTTTTTTTTTATTTGATTTGAGCCAGTACATTTGGACAAGAAGATTTTTTAAAAGATTTGGCATTGTTCCACTTTTCTGATGTCGAATAAACCCAAGTTCTACATGGAGTTCAATTCTCCGAAAAAAATTGAAAACTGACCCCCTAAGAAATATTCCTGTGAAATTATTTTGAAATCGGTAAATTGGTTTCAGGAGAAGTTGTTTGTAGGAACATGTGAACAGACAGATGGACAGCTGAATCCGCAGGACAAGGTGAGTGATCACAAAAACTCACCACACACTTCATGCTCAGGTGAGAGATTTTCCATATTTAGGCTAAGATCATGTCAAAATCATCTGCTACAGGAAATCGATCCAGTCATCCACATAGAAATGTACAGTGTAAAGTCAAAGGAGGTCTTGTAATGAAACAACAGGTGAGACGTGTATATGAAGTATAGACACTTCCAATGCCTGCTAGAATGTAGCCTCCTCATTGGTAACGTACATGTCCAAGTACAGATAAGCAATATTAGAATGTTGAAAAATGAAAATGCAGCTAAGTTCCTTTCTTGCTTGATTCACTTCAATCAAATACAAAATTAATATCTTAAAAAGCTGCTAAACAAACAGTCAAAATGTAATAGCTTCACAAAGGTTAAAACTTGTTCTAAACAGATGTAACAACTTTTAATGACTTTCCCATTAACAATAAATCTGCAGCAGATGATTTTAAAGCATTTAGACAAAAATATGTAAAATTCTATGAAAGTTTTATTGTTAAATAAAGTTGAAAACATTATATCAAAAGTAGAACTTACTCATAATGACAACCTTCTTATTTTAGTGTTCTCTGAAGTTGTCTGCATTAGATACTTCAAAATGCATTTGCATGTGGAAAAGGTGGAAATCTTTGTGTAAAATACTTCACTAATATTTCTTTTTATATTTGCTAACTAATATCTGTTACACCCAAAACCAAATCAGTAAAGTCTAACCCTATAAGGAACCCTTAAACAGAAAGCTAGCATCAGTGCAAAGGTTTAGTAAATTACAATCAGGGTAGAATAGCAGTGAAATACATATATACTATTACGAAAAAACTTTTCATCATATAGTTAATCGAATACAAATTAAACATGCAACAGAAAATCAAGCCTAAGAGACGGCAACAATAAATAAACACAAACTATACAAGTTTTCTCTCTAAGAATAAAAAGCCTTTTTATTTTCCTTCCCTCATATCAGTGTGTTCTGTCCACTTTAAGCAGAATATCTTTTTATTACATTTTTGGGGAGTATAACAGGAAACTAGGGGGGAACATATAGCGGCTTCCACTTGTTGCAGCAATAACTACCATTGAAGTGAAAAGAAAAGTCATACCCAATACTTTTCAATTCAGTTAATGTTACACATATATAATTATTTTATTGTCAGATGCTTTGATACTTTGTCCGTAAACAAGTTGGAGCATACAGTATTGTACCTAAAGTAGGGGGTATAGTTATCTACCATGCTGAAAACATAAGGGGAAAAGGAGAAATATCCAATTTTGACAAATTTCTCCTTTTACCTTCATGTTTTCCATCTGTCTGTATTTGGTGAAGGTGATAAGTTGGATAAGTTGTTTCATAATATGGTAATTAAACAAGTTGCTTAAGAGGGAAAGGGCAAAATTTCCAGCAAACAGTGATGTCTTAACTAGTTAAAATGTGGATACCAAATAGGTTAAACTTTTGGTAAGTAATTCCTCTTTCAGCTACATTGTTTTCAAGTTCAATTATTAAAAAGAAATCTGGTAAAGACAATAGTGAAGACAACACTGTTACACTGTAAGGGCTTTATTTCAAGTCGGCAAGCCACGCACAAAAAATACCCATTTATGAAACAGGTAACATCAGATCACCCTGTGCCTTCACACAATATCCTTGTCACTGTATCAGTATTAGGAAAGTGGAGAAGGTCTGAGACAATTCTAAAAGTCAGATCAGCTTCACGATAAATTCCTTGAAATCATTGTGACAAAAGGAGAAATTGTTCATAATGAGCAAAATGTTTTCAGATAGAGATTTTCCATTTGTTTTACTTCATGTTTTCAAAGTTGTCTGCTGCAGATTAGCTGATGTGGGAAAGAGGGGGTCACAGGTCAGGTTTTGTTTTGGCTTGCCACATTTATGCTTGAGAGAAGGACTAAGGTACAAAGAAGGTTTAGTTTTAAATACCCCCATCACACTTCAGATAATATCAAACTAGAGTGCCTATCACAAAAAGCTGTACTACTCAAGAGTATATTATACAATCTAACCTTATCACAAATCACAATCATTTAGCATATGCTTAACACAGGTTAAGATATAATGGTTTAAAGGAAATCTTTTCTGATAGTTCAACATATTTAAATATATGGAATACCCTTTCCCACATACAGACACTTTCTGATGTCTCTGGAGCAGATGACTTAGAAGAAATTACTGATCATGATCAATTTCTCCCTTTTCTAAAATATTATTAATGGAGAGTTTACAATTTTTTGCCCAGATGTTTTCAAAGTCCTCTGCTGCAGATTTGTTGTATGTGGGAAAGGGTTAACATTTTATGTTCATAGCTACATCCTCACAATGAAACGGGGTTAAAACTTTGTTCATGAACAGTTTTAAATCTTTTCCCTCACACAGACAACTTTTGACATTGTTGTTGTAGAAGACTTTTAAAAGCATTGTGGAAAAGTAATCCTTAATAATAGCAATTTCTCCTTTGCCCAGAATGTTTTTTCACTTAGTAGTTCCAAGCGTAGAACATGTTGGTTTATATCTTAAGCAGCCACAATGAGCCTATTAATTAAATCAGTTGCACAACTGCCGGTTACAAGCTTCTTATATACCAAATTTGAAGTTGATACATTTCACTTAAAGTGAGGAAATGACTGGACAATAAAAAAAGAGGAACTGAGGGCAACAACTAGCATGCTTGAGTTGTTTTCCATGTGATGCTCCATAAAACATATCATTGTGTATCAATGTTGCATGTTGAATGAACACCTGCTGTTCACAACATTTGAGTATGATGGTATGCAAAACCTCGACCCTTTCCAACATACAACAAAATCTGCGGCAGATGACCTTCAAAACATGGACAATCTCTCTGAAATAAAGCTTAATTAATGAATTGCTTTGAAACTTTGTGCCGAAAGGAGAAATTGTCACAATGTTTTCCTTAACCCTTTCCCTCATATAGACGCTTTCTGACGCCTCTGCAGCAGACGGCTTTTTGAAAACATAGTGACAAAAGAAGAAATTGCACAAAACGTGCAATTTCTCCTTTTGCCACAATGTTTTCCACTTTTTGTCATAGATTATCCAATCAATTATGGAGATTTTCTATGTTTTGACAAAATACGTTCAAAGTCGTCTGCTGCAGAATTGTCGTACGAGGGAAAGGGTTAAGTCCGCTGATGCAAAGACGGCAGTAAACGTCTGTATGCGTAAAAGGAGTTAAGACTTAATTGGGAAATATGCAGAATAAGACCAATCTGCACTTTGCAGTCTAATCATGGTCTACAACGTTAGGTACTCATTTATCTAATTTAACAAAGACAAATATGTAATAACGAGTCTAAGATTAGGATAAGGGTCAAGAGATATAAAAGTTATAATGCATTCAGATCTGGAAAAAGATATCGAGACAAGAAAACATCCAAGTCTCTAAAAACTCTAGAATAATGGAAGTTAACCTTTCTTCCATGGTTGGAGATTGAGCTAACCAAAATTAGGTTGCTATCAGCCACTGTTAATGCAAGTGAAATTTCGAGCATTTCATCTCTTACTTATCATATTGCAACCATAATATATGCTAAAGCATCTATCAAACTTGACACTCTACAAGTTAATATTTCTACGCTTAACTCTATTTATAGAAGGGAGTTCTGACACAACACACATCAATATCTCAATCTGTTATGGAATATTTTGGGGTTTTTCAACCCTTTCCCACTTGCAGATGTAACTGTAGCAGACATTTTTTGAAAAAATTCAGGCAAAAGAAGGAACTGCTCAAAATGAGCAATTTTTCCTTTTGCCAAAATGTTTTCAACTTTACAATACTTACAATTTCTTTCAAGATTATTTTCCATATTTTTGCCAAGATTTTTTCAGTCTTGTGCTTCTAATTATCTTCATGTGGGAAAGGGATAATTAGAAAAATAATCTGTGAACTGTAAACATCTTAAAATAAGAACCATGTCATGTTATACTAGGGCTTATCAATGGCAATGATGATACAACTTGGAATGTAAGATATGACGTCTAACCCAAACTTAAGCATTGCTACATGGCATTATTAATGTGTATAGAAGTTAGAACGGCTTCAAAACTCTGGGAAATGGTACACCTATAAAGCAAACTGGTTTGTGAAGCAATGACATACAGCTATTCAAGTTAAAAGTCAGGAATCTGGAATCATACTATTTTACAGCAAAATTCCAGATTTTGGTAAATGAATGATTTGTAAACTTCTAGAACCAGATTATGATGCATTTGCAGCAGACATGTTATTTTTTACCATTTTCACATTAACAATTTTACAATTTCTTTTGTATTTCTATTCTTGTCCTCCGATAGATCCAAACAGTCTGAAGAAAGTATTCAAGTTAAGGAAGTACAGTAAGAAAAGCCATGCTTTATTATTACACCTTTCCCTCAAAGACTGCTAGTGTACATACTGCCAAAGGACCCAAGCACTCATAATAGCAAGAGGGACATGCGGTCCTGGAATGCTCACTTGAATATGTGCTCTTAAAGACGAGATCAATCTTTACAGGTAAATAAATTATTTTGATCGATACAATTTTACACATTCCAATTTAAAATGAATTATTATTTTAAGTGCAACATGTCCTAATCCCAGGCCATAAAAAGGGGCATTACTGAATAATTAGTTAAGCCAGAGTCATGGGACTTGGTATAGACATGCCTATTGTTCCTGGAGACATGTGTGCCAAGTTTTATTTGTAATAGTTGAACTTATCTATTTGAGCTATGAAGTAAGGTTAAAGTCTTGTGACGTGACAAGGGTATCACAATACCCTGACCTTTTTCCTTAGAAAAATAGACAGCTTAACCCTTTCCCTCATACGACAATTCTGCAGAAGACGACTTTGAACATATTTTGTCAAGTAATGGAAAATCTCTATAATTGAATGAATAACCTATGACTAAATGTGGAAAACATTGTGACAAAAGGAGAAATTGCACGTTTTGTGCAATTTCTTCTTTTGTTACTATGTTTTCAAAAAGCTGTCTGCTGCAGAGGCGTCAGAAAGCGTCTATATGAGGGAAAGGGCTAACAAAACGAGCACTTTAATTTTTTGCTTCTTTTCTGATACAACTACTGCTTTGTTTTTTAACCAACCCAATTGGCTTGAACATTTTTTGTAGAGACATCTGAGGAACATTTCTGCCAACTTATGTTGGAGTCGGAGAAGAACTTTCAGAGAAGAAGAATTAAAAGTTTTGACATATCCCATTCTAATGGCGTCTGGCATCGATGATTTTTAATCAATCATTATGGCTTGAATCAATTTATTTATTTTACAGGGTCACATAAGAAACACCTAGTGGTTTCAGAAGAAGAATTTTAAAGTATTGACCATCACTCCTCCCCTTTCTGAAGACACAGCAACCTGTGTTATGAACTGAATTTAATTCTTTGAAAATTATTCAAAGAGGAAGTTTCATTGCAATGGACCGCTGCTTTTAAGAAAGAATGTTTTTTAAAGGAATGACGGACACAGGATGATCCGAATAGCTCACCTTGAAAACTTTGTGCCCAGGTGAGCTATATTCACTTCAGCGATCTGTTCAGGAAATAAACTACTACTTTTTTCTCTCTTAACCCTTTCCCTCATATGACAATTTTGCAGCAGACGACTTAAGAACATATTTCGTCAAATAATAGAAAATCTCTATAATTGAATAGATAACATATGACTAAAAGGGAAAACATTGTGGCAAAAGGAGAGATTGCTTGTTTTGTGCAATTTCGACTTTTGTCACTATGTTTTCAAAAAGCCGTCTGCTGCAGAGGCGTCAGAAAGCGTCTATATGAGGGTAAGGGTTTATTCATTTTCTAATAATTTCATTTTACAGGATGTGGATAAACTAGAATCTATGAGGGAAAGGAAGTCCAGCGTCCAAACATGGGATTAGAAATCTGTCCAAATAGGTTTTGAAAGAATGAACACATTTCGGATTCCGAAGCCTGAAATTATTTGTACAAATCTTGTTAGTCAAAAACCATTGACAATAATTATTACAACCATACTATTCAAGCATAAATTCTAAAAAAAAATGTAATGTAAAATTAATTAAATTAAAACTATTATTATAATTATTGATCAGTACTTATTGAAGTCTATTACAGCATGCAATGATATTATTTGACGAAAGTACTGAATAATTCTTATCAGAAAAGCTATATATATCTGACTTAAAAACCATCCTTAGCCCAATTAGTTATATAGTAAGTCTACAATGTCACATGATACTACATTAATAATACATCACAATATTCTTTCACATATGACATACTGTGGGGTAAAGTGACTCATTAACTACTCAAATGGTGTGCTTGCAATCTTAGCCGGCATTAATACATCTAAATTCCTGATTCACTTAAATGACATTTTTAGAGTCATTTACCATGAAATTATTTGAGGGGAAAAATGCAGTACCTGGAAAACTGTTTGTATATGTTACATAGTACAGAGTTCATAGCATTGTGGGAAAAGAAAAAGAAAATTATATAAAAGAGATAGTATACCTTGCTAATTAATAATTAGCACAGTAGTCTAATTTTCTATCTAATCAAAAGCATCAATGCCATTGCGATATCAAACGAATTTCTAACCCCATATTTTGGATAAAGTATTGAATAATTCATACACTAGTATGTGACACAAATTAGCACATGCATTTCTTCTTGTAGCAATAATCTTTATTTGGGTTTGATCTTACACATCAAGAAGTTCATCACTCCCATTTCTTGTTTTAAATCAGTTAATCACATTTTTATTTCAAATATTATTGAAAATGATTGTTTGATGGCTGAAGTTTAAACTATTTTCATCTAAAGAGATGAAAAAAATGATTTTTTTAAATATCTATATGTACGAAAATAATTTACCAAGTCTAGATAAGGATGAGTAAATAAGGACTTTGTCCAAGATTTATAATTTATCAAAACCCTATGTTGTAGGTACCAAACAAATTGTCCAACTGAAACAATTCTTTTGAGTACCTACAGCATAGGGTATAAAAATAAAATAAAGATTTAAGCAAGTGAAATACGCCCCATATCTAGATCTTTGGTGTATATTTGTTTGAAATATCTCAATAAATTCACAAATCGCCCAGTGGAAGATGACATAATTCCAGGAAACCTGCCATGTATTATATAATGCAGTTTTGGGTAATTAACACAGAAAATTGTAAATAAAGTGTTCTAAAGCATATATAACCTTTTTTCCATTGAAGGTCACATAGTGCTCGCGGCAGACTTTGTTAACAGCATCCTCGTTCTCAAAGGTCAAAAATCCAAACCCTATAGTGGTTAAGGAGAGAAAATCATACATACTGAATAAAACTATAAAATACATTAAGGGTGTTTCAGTCCCTTTGCCCTTTACATTTTGGCATAGTTCTATGTCATGCATAATCCTTCATGATTATGACTCACATTTCCTGTCCTCAAAATGCTACTTTGTTATTTAACAAGTCCTACTCAGAATCTATTTCTTGGGATAGATGACTTTTGTTTCTTCTGTAGCAGACCAATTATGAAATCCATATCCATAAAAATTAATCCCTTTTTCTCCACGTCTGAAAATGGCTTTGTGATCCTTTCAAATACAAGTTTTATTCCTAAGTTTCACCATAAAATAAGCTTATGAAGGACAACCACTCTTTATTCAAATTGGAATTCAAGGAATTTTCGAAGATAACTCAAGGACATATTTTATATTTTAAAGAACCAAATACATAACAATGTTAAATGGTTCAGAAAAATTGACTATCTGGTTTACAATCCAAGAAACTGACAAAATTAAATCTACTATTCAACTCTTTTAACAATATTTCGATGTTATCTTTGTATTTTTTTTTAAATATTTTCAAGGCCTTGATAAGACTTCTAAAATTCAAGGATTTTTCCAGTTTTCAAGGAAGAGCGGAAACCCTGCAGTGCATTATTTCACTTATTCACTTAAATACTATCAAATATCATGGTTGTTGCAAACTTAATGAATCTTCCTGAAATTGCAAGAATGAAGACAGCGAAAGAACTGTTGTCTATATGCCATGCTGAAAATGAAATTTATTAGATCCTGAAATAAAGGTTGTGAAACATTCATTCATAATTATACAAGTATAAAGACAAAGTAAGTCATAAATAATTTAAAATCATCATATGAAATATTGATAACAATGTATATAAATACAAAAACATAGTCAAATTCAATTAAAAATAAACGTCCCTCCATATTTACTAGTTTTGTGTTGGATGTCATTTCAGTTGATTGAAAACTCGCAAATTTACAATGACTGAAGCAAATATTAGATTTGATATTCAATAAATCAGGATAACAATATATAAATTAATAGCCATTTTTATTTCAAACTATGCCATAGCGGATATACATGTAATATGGACAAAAGATGGATAATTTCTATAATGCAATGAAATTATAGATCAATGTTTATCTCAAAATAATTTGGTAACATAATGGTTACCTCAAAGATCTAATACATTAACCGGGGTAAACAAATGTAATTATAGTGTAGTGATAAGCATATCTTAAGTTCATTATAACTAAATACATTAACACACATCATTATAAATGATGACGTCAAGACAAAACATGGCGCTTAAACCAGCATAATGTATCAAGCCGTACCACTAATGTAATTATGTAATTATCAAACTTGTATAGATCTCTTAATTCAATAATGGCTAGAACAATTTTGTCTCTTTCAAAACAAAAATGTAATTTAGTTAGTACATGTTGAACATGGTGTTAAAAGAAACTATAAATCAACTATATAGATTCAGTATGCAGTTCTCTCCATTAATACACAATTTAACTGTAACTCGGTTTTGTGGATTTTTGAGATAATCTAGCATTTTCCCCTCTATTGCATTCTACTATTATCTTACATTTGAACCCAATCCAATAAGTTTGGGAGACTATAATAGTTTCTCTTTTAACTACATGTATACATATTATTTGGTAGTTAGTACACGTAGTAAACTTAAAAATCTTTCATTCATCCTGTACACAAAAAACTTTTACTAAAATCTTACAAGAATGATTCAACTTAACAGTGCCTTTTCAAACTTGAACTTAACAGTGCCTTTTCAAACTGTATATCAGTAATAATCGATATTATCAAACAGAGGGAGAGGTACTCTCTGATATGTTTTTAGGTCAAACCAGAACATCACATATATCACAAACACAAAGTGGGCACATCTGCAGCAGATATTTTGAATCTCCATTCAATAATGACACTTTAATTTCTAGAGATTTTTGTGTTGTTGCCATTGTAAAGTTTTCAAAGTAATCTGCAGCAGATTTGGAGTCACTTTTGCAGAATATCCATCCATCTAGTCTCCAATGATATTTAGCCAACACTTTTAGTTCTTAGTTTGTTCGGTTAGTCCCTTGTGTATGTACTTAGATAAGGTTTGCCTATATTTAAAGTTACGATTCAAGCCCACATGCTTTTGTCCTGATCTATTTAACTAACCCTTTCCCATTTGTAGATAAATTTGGACACATCTGCAGCAGATGACTTTTGAAGACATCCTGGTAAAAGCAGAAATTGCTCATGATGAGCAATTTGTCTTTTGCCATATTTTCAATCTTATTCAATAATGATATCCCATTTTTACTTTGATACTTGCGACTTCATCTGCTGCAGAACTCTTGTATGTGGGAAAGCGTTAAAACTACATTGTATTTTTCTGAAGTTTCACCCTTTAATTATATGTACATGTACAACACACTTTGTTGAAACATACTTACACTTATACACATCTACTATCTTTTGATAAATCACTTATTGGTATACTATGGCGAATAACCCAAGTTTGTGACCTTTATAATCCCTTCAATATCAAGATTAACAGGTTTATATCTGTATAAAATAATGTACTATGTTCAAGAATTTGATAATTATGTGATGTCAATCTACCAATCCGGATAATCCATTATCATTTTAGGACAGTACCACATGCACAACTATTAAAACTATCCATAACTATATAATTTCTTAACCTTATCAGCTTAACAAAACTAACTTTCAACTCAAAACCACACTATTTGTGAGATTACAGTTTTTGTTATAAATATATATTGCTTGTTTCATACCATCATACATTCAAACTTTTCTCACGTCAGCTTGAAGTAAGTTTAATTTGCCATAGTTTCCACAATTATAAATATAACTAGAAGAACAAATAAATAATGTCAATGGAGTGACAAAAAAGTACTTTAACGGATGATATATAATAATTATATATAAAAGACAATATTTTCTAAGATTTTGCAAATAGCAACATTTGCATATTTTCCTAGTTTCAACTTTTGCATATTCATTTACTTAAACTTAAACTAATCATTTTGCCTTCAAAACTGAAATGACATCCAACAAGCTTGTGTAACCGTTTTATTTTTTGCTAAAATAACAACAACAAATGATTTCTGTGAATAAAGACACATGGACACTAATGCCCTCAATCAACCCTTATTGATATGTATAGAATTACTTAACTGCAAACAGGTTTATTTATATCTTGTGAGAAAGTGTTAAATATAATGAATATACAGGCTTTCATCGACTTTTCTAATCAACATTTGTTATCTTAACCAAAATGCATTGTTTCAACTAGGGAATTCTGGTTTATCCATTTCTCCCACCATTTACTTTGCTCTTTCAATGAAATATTCTATGATTCCTTTTCAACTCTTTCCCACAACAGCGTATTGCACACCTGTATAGATTTTTGAAATCACTGAAGCAGAATTAGAAATTGACCATGAGCAATTTCTTCTTTTAAAGCAATATTTTCAAATCTTTAACAGAGAATTTGCATAATTTTGATAATTATGGTCAATTTGAAAAACATAATGTGCTTTGTGATTTGTTGACTGTATCGATGAAAGACAGACACATTGAACACCTTGTTTAACACAAGAAACCGCATATACTTATTATAATATTGTAACTTAAATAGTTCACATTGACTGAAAATCCCTTTTTATTCCCAACTACTGACTACTACTGACTGAAAAAGTAATGAATCTTATCATATCATAGTACAATAACAATACATTTATGAGCTGCACTACAGGAAAACCAACCACATAGCATTGGTGACAAGTGTAGATCCATATGACCCCGGGCATTTGCATACCTTGATACGGTTCTGCACAAGTCTATCCACTCAAAAATAAAATACAAGAAGCCCCTGACATAGAGAGACTCAGAGTACATTAGAACTACATAGAATGGGTGTGCAAAATGAAATTTTCTACACTGGTAAAGTTGGTTTTTGTATTGCATAATTAATATGACATTCAAACAATGTCGACACAAATCATACATTTTGTCTCCAATGAGTGTCGCCACTGCTTCAATTGTTGATTACTTAAGGCCAAGACCATTGGCTGATTGAGTACTGCTACCATCAGTATATATATATATATTTGACACTTGAACCCTTTCCCCTGATGTACTCGTTTTAGGCAATCTTCTTTGAAAACATCTGGGAAGATTTAGAGATGTAATTTTTTTATGCAGATGAAAACATGGTTAAAGGAGAAATTGCTCATTTTTAACAATGTCTCCTTTCTATAACAAAGTATTAAACATCATGTATGGTAGGTGCATTGAAACATCAGAAAAAAGGCTAAGTGCCATCATAATGTATGAACATGATATGAGTTTATGATCAAATCCTAAATACTTTTCTCTGATACATTTAATGCCTCTACAGCAGACCTCATCAGTACACATTGTGGGAAAAAGAAAAATTATTTTTTTCCAAAAAAAAGTTGTATATTCTTTCTTAAGATTGAACTAACAAGTTTTTTCCCATGATGTTTTCAAGTATAGCAATTCAAATATAGCAAATCACACAATTGTGAACATTTTGTCATATTGAATCAAAGAATTAAATATAATTTAGATAGGACAGACTGCTTTTAACCCTTTTAATCTCATGACACTTTCTGACTTCTCTGCAGTAGACAACCTCTGATGACAGTGTGACAAAATGAAAACATGCTCATAACGACCAATTTTTTCCTTTCGTCACAATGTTTTTAACTCTATTTTTCAATTTAACTATCATTTATAGAGAATAACTCGAGTATTGCGAAGATACCTTTAAAGACATCTGCTCTGATTTGTTAATCATATGTGGGTAAGGGTTAATCATAATCTGCTGAAGATTAAAAACTCAAGTACTATGAGGAAACCAGGATAAAATCAGAAACAAATATTATGCAAATATTTCTCTATACCCTTTCCCATTTATAACAAATCTGTACCAGATGAGTCTAAAAACAGCGAGGCAAAATATTGGAAAATCTCAATTTATAAATGAAAATATGTAACAGAAAAAAGTTAAAAACATTGTAGCAAAAGTTTATTAATTTCTCCATTTGTCTCAATGATTTCAAGTCATCTACTGTAGATGCCTTAAAATGCATATATATATATATGAATGTTGGAAAGTGTGCTATTCAAATATATACCCTCTCTGAACAGCTTTTGTAATGTTTTTGTTTCCGTCCATCCAGAACAATTTAATATTATTTTTCCATAAATAGCTTTTGCAAATTCTCATAACAAGTAAATCTGCAACAAGCCCAAATAAAGACCAAAATAAAATCCATGTCCTATTTCTGTTAAACTCAAAAGCCAAGTTAAGAAAGGGCAAACTTGAATGTTTCTACACATAATGATTAAACAACAAGGCTCAACTAGACCAGCAAATTGGGAGAAGTATGAAAACTTAAAAAGTGATGGGAAGAAATTCCAGAATCATTTGTTTATCAATTTCAACATGCTCCTTTCATGTCAAATACAAGAAGTTTAAAACTACAAAGAGACCATTCTCCCAAAGAGCTCTTAAGAATAAACCTTGACAAATAATTAAAATGACTAGTTGTATGCCATTCAGTGTTAACCGCGGGGTTGCACATGGTGATATTGTGGTTTCAATAGCATTATCAATATTGCTGGAATGAAAAGGGAATTTCAATCAATCTAACAAAAGATGCTACTCATATGAATGTCTTACCTCGAGAACGCTGTTTTTGAGGATCATACATAATGGTCACATCTTGTACCTGAAGAAATAGGGAAGTAAGATAATTCATCAATAGAAAAAATGCATTCCAGTTGAGTCGGGCTAAAAACATGTCTTGCAACATGTTGTTGATTCACATATTATACGTGAATTGTCATAAACATGAGTAGGTCTAGTTCTTCAACTTGAAGGCTGAGATGAGAATACGCTTATCGCTTTCCCACATACAATACAGAAGACGACTTTAAAAACATACCCTCAAATATAACGAAACATTTCTTAGATTGAAAATATTATTATAAAATAAGAGTTGAAATCATTAAGGCAATTGGAGAAATTGCTCATGATGAGTAATTTCTACATTTGCCAGAATGTTTTCAAAAATCGTCTGCAGCAGAGGCGTCAGAAAGCGCCTATATGAGGCAAAGGGTTAAGCAAAGGTCACCTGAATCTTCACAATTGCAAATAAAGACCCCTTTTTGTAGTATGATATGGCTCATCTGCACTTGAACTTAACCCTTTCCCCTATAACGCAAATCTGCAGCAGACAACTTTAAATTCAACTTGGCAAAATTATGAAATATTCTGAAAATGAAATTAAAATAATTGAATTGAGTTGAAAACATTGAGGCAAAAGGAAGAATAACTCATAATGAGCAATTTCACCTTTTGTCACAATGTTCTCAAAAGTGTCCTGCTGTAGAGGCATCAAACTGTTTCTCTATGAAGGAAAGGGTTAAGATAAATAGGGTGAAATAGTTTATTAAGCATAGAATCAATACCACTTTGAAATTAAAAACTTCAGTTGAAAAAATAAAATGCAGAAAAATCATAAATAGAAGCATTAAAAGGTATTAAATGAAAACATATCTTGACAGTTCACAATTTCTAGAAAATTAGTTGATTTATTTAATGCTGATGGGGAAACTTACCTTTCCATATTTGGAAAAGAAATTTTTAATGCTCTCTTCATCAGCATTATTTGGCAATCCACCAATAAATATTTTTCTGTCTTTTATATCCCCTTGTGGTCCCTGAAATAATGATTTAAACACCTCTAGGATCATGATTTGTGTTGGTGGATGCAAAGCGCCAGCTTCTCAATCCAAACGTCCAAAATGTGATACCATGAGAACTGGTACTTAGTTGTGGTTCTCGTCATACCCAAGACATTACTGGTTAAGAATACAGGAATCAGATATCCAGTGGGATTAAAACATATTGTAATAACTTTTTTCACAATCAAAGTAAAATAAATAAGTTCAAGCTAGTATGTAAATCGCCCTTCGTTATAATGTTTGATGCTCAATTATTCAATACCAATAATTGTTGTTAAGTCAAAAGGCAAAATTGCTTGTGATGAGCAATTGTTACCCTGCCACAATGTTTTCAACTCTATTTAATAATTAAATTTATTGACAATATGATTTCAATGTCATCTGCTGCAGATTTGGTTAGAATCATATAAGGTTAAGGTCAGTTTGAAAACCTTACCCTGTTCATTCTGTGTGGAGGTGAACCAAACCCACCACCCCCCATTCTTCCTGGTCCTGGACCTGGTCCCCCACCACCACCACCACCACCACCACCATTACCCTCTCCTCCTCTATTTGGTCCCTTGGGATTACAAGCTTTTGGGTCAACCTACAATAAACAATATATTTAAAAGTTCGAATATATAGGGAATTATAAATATATTACAATAAAAAACCTCTTTTAATTTAATAAAGGCTTTCAGCCTTGGGTTTTCTTCTGGTTAAATTACAAAGATCAGACATAGCTTAAATATTGAATAAAAGAGCGTTTTAATTATGATAAAATTACCAATATACACTTTCCTTTTTCCCATCAAAACGAGCAATTTCTCCTTTTGCCACAATGTTTTCCAATTTTAGTCATAGGTTATCCATTCAGAGATTTTCCATATTTTGACAAAATATGTTCAAAGTCGTCTGCTGCCGAATTGTCGTATGAGGGAAAGGGTTTAACTCTGTATCAAAATAAATTTTTTGTAGAGAAAAATAATACATGTACCGTATATACTCGGTTATAAGACGCATTTTTTTACCTTCAAAATCGAAAGTAAAGTTGGGGGAGCGACTTATAAGCGGGTCAAGCAAAATTTCAGAAAAAAAAATACCCAACGAGCTACCTTTCTTCAAAAGCTGTCATTTATATAAAGAGCCGATTTAACAGAATAATTCAAGTTTGATTGAAATAATAATAACATATTGAATTGATTTGTTTAGAAACCGAACAGAAGAAAAAATATAATTATGCATTTACACTCTTTTGTCTTTATTGTTTAGATTTATTCATGATCGGAAGCCATTTTGATTTTTGTGAAAATATAAATTGCGGCGCCGAAGTCGAGATTAAATAATTGTCTAAAATGCTAATCTCTCCTAAGGCTATTCTTTACACGCGACAAACAGTTTTAGGGCTAATGCAAGTGACGTCGGTTGTAACTACAGCCTATTCCAGGAGAAATTACAACCGTTTGCATATAACCATCGAATTGGAGGTACCTCATTGTAAATTGTGTAGACAGTAGTCACTACCACGTATTTGTAATTTTAAATGCAGATGTAGCAGACAGTGTTGGAAAACGTTGTGAGAAAAAGAGATACTGCTTTTTATCAGTGATGCATCCTTTCCTTACATTTTTTTATCTAGTTTCAAAGCTGTTAAACAAAGGAAAAATAAATACCATGCCCTTTTAAATCCTTTTCAATTCAAAGTTAATTTGTCCAATTTAAAGAAAATGTAGTAATTTCTCCTCGGAGCGCTATCAAAAGAAGTCTGCTGCAGATGTGTATAAATGCATGTTAAAATTGGTAAGAGTGAAATCTATATAGACCTTTATTTCCGCAAACCATTTTCCCCGACAAATGAGTTACGTCATAAAAAAGAGTATGTGCAGTTTATTCACAAGTATTACCAAGCTAATAGGATCGTATATTTAACATTAATTTATATATATGGGTGTTTTCATTTGTCGCGGCTGAATCAGCTGGTAAATTAGTGACGTCATTTATTGAGCCCTGTGTTTTTCACGCGACAAACATTTATAGGGCTAATGCAAATCTGTTGTAACTACAGCATGTTCCTGCAGAAATTACAACCGTTTGCATATAACCATAGAGTCCAACCTTCTTTCCACAGACCTTTAAAACCCTTGTCTTCACCTATCTGTGAATTACACACACTTTTAATAAACTTCGTCAATGCAATAACTTTTGACGCATTTGCAGCAGACAGCTTTTGAAAATATTGTCAGAAAAGGAGAAACATGTATTTTCCTATTTGATTCATGCATCATACGCATAATTGTATTAATACTATCAAACTCCTGTGTTTGTTTTACTTTTAACTCATCATTTTTTGAAAACATTGAAAGGATTAATTTTCATGTGTGAAATCGGACAAATGGGGCTTAAGGGTTGAATGCATGGTAGAGACACCGACATCAACAAAACCCTTTGTTCATGTTTCGCGCTTTTATTTTTATATATTGAAACAAATATTAAGAAATTTGGACTAGTTAGTTTGGCTTATTTGGATTTATAAAATCAGGTTTGTGCACTATTATCTTCATGTATCATTATCCAGTTTAAGATCGAGAACCATGTTTTATTGAAGTATTTATCGTATTTGTTTGACATGAATCTTTTTCGAAATTTTATTTTTTCGTGGGGGTTGAAAAAACTCAGAAATCTGACTGCGTCTTATTAGAGAGAACAGCATAAAATCCTAGATTTTAGACCTCAAAGTAGGGGTGCGTCTTATAGTCGAGGGCGACTTATAACCGAGTATATACGGTACAGATTAATTCCAGAGATGTTTCAAAGCCAACTTCTCATAAGATAGCAAATTTAGAAAGTGTAAAGCAGGACATTACCTGTCTTCCATCTACAACATGAACAGGAGCGGACAGTACAGTTTCTACACACTGAGGATCGCTGTAGGTGACAAATCCAAAACCCCTGGACTTTCCGGTCTCTGCATTCTTCATTACAACACAGTCTATCACCTCTCCATACTGACTAAAATAGCCCAGTAAACTGTCTGTAATAAAATTTCAACATTCTTGTTATGAGTTAACTAGAAATACAAGATGTGCAGGTAAAATTGGCTTTTACTTTGTAATAGCATACTGCAGATATGCTTTCATTCCTAACTTTCAGAACTTAAATTTAATAAGACTTAAAAAATGATATATGTTTTTGAAAGATTAACTTTTGTGCCTAAGGTATTATAACTTTTTATAATAATTAATCTTACTGAATTAATACTATAATAGCTATGGTTTTCTTAATCTCTGAAGTTTGGACTAGATCATGCAAAAATTACCTCAAGTAACTTGTGACAGACGAATACCCATATAAGACTGGTCCGGCTCTACACTGTTTGTCTTTAGCAACTTAAGAAATTTGCTGATCAAAAGCAAACTAATAAGCAATATGACATTCTTCATTGTTATAATTATATTAATAATATTCATTGAAGATTGTGTTCAAAAGATGTCTGCCGCGGAGGTATCAAATCGTCCGTTGCAGAGAACGGGTTTCAACTTGGTCACCTCTCTGACAAAGACTGAAAGAGCATGTACATACCTTTAGAAGTGTCCCAGCTGAGACCTCCAACAAACATTTTCCTAAAATACAAATAAGTAAATTTAAGTAATTTTAATTCATTCTAGATAGTATTTCCAACTGACCCCAATTAAATTTTACATTATTAAAATAAATTATGGTTTGCAATAGGGTGCCTTAAGATTGATATGCTTTATGAGGTTAGGGAGCACAAGCGCTGAATCTCTGTCAAAATAACAATCAGTATAAATCCGGGCATAGAAACATTATGCTTTTATCTATTACACTTATTTAAAACTTTAAGTATTAAACAATATTTAAATGAGAATTCAATTGGCCAAAAAAAAGGAGAGAAAATATATTTTTAAACAACACAAGTTAATGATAAGTAAGTTGGCAAAAACTGACGACATGTGCACAGTGACAGGTTATCAATCAGAACTCAACGTTCAACAAGAGCTTTCCGCAAGACAGCATGCTCGACTATTTGGCCATTTGATACTATAGACAACAGTTGCTACTGAGATAGTGGCTTGATAGTATAGTACTATAAATCAAGTTGGATAAGTCTTGTTTAAGTAGCATCTGCTCGCTGTTTGTGAGAAAAGGCCTTGCATGCAAAACTTAACCCACATTTCTAACTTCAAAATGGGCCATAATTTATAATGAATTCACGCAGAAGTTACCTAACCTGATTGTTTGATACCTTTAAAGACTATAGTGAAGTTTTAAATCAATCCCTGAGCGGTAACTGAGATATGTGCATGATAGTACCATGCATGCAAAACTTTAACCAAATTGTCAAAGTCAAACAAGGGTCTTAATTTGTATTAAATTCATACAAGAGTTATCTAACTTGACTGTCTGACACCCCTGAAGACATGAATGAAGTTTCAAGTCAATATCATTAGTGGTTACGAAGATATATCCCTGAAAGTATTTATAAGTTAAACAAGAGCTGTCGGAGGACAGCGCGCTCGACTATATGCCGCTTATTCACATAAAGCACAATTTCATTATATTGCACTTATTAAAGTACTATTAAATCATATACTGTAAAAGCAACTGAATAGATACATACAATTAAATATATATAATTTAAAAATCAAATTTCCTAAGTCAATCAAGGGCCATAACTCCATTTTTAGGATACAATTGAGTTATCTAACCTAATTGTACGATGGTCCTGAACAAATGTGTGAAGTATGAACTGATTTGAATGATGATTGAGGTGAGCTCAATGCAAATGTTAAAATACCGAGTCCAAAAATAGCAAAACCAAAAAAAGTTTTCCAATGTTTGACACCAAAACCTGTTTGATATGTTGAAGAATTATATTTGATAAATGAATGATCACAAAAACGAAAGGAAAGGAACGTAACCAAAAATTATGAATTTATCTAAAATTCTCAAAATTCAAACAAAAATCATGATTTTTTAGCCCAAAAAGTCACACTCAGCATCTTCAACATACAATGCGAAGAAAGGTATTATATGTAATTATATTCCAAATATGAAAGCCCTATAAACACAAGTACTTATTGAGAAAAATTTAAAAATCAAATGAACATACCAACTTGCCCTAAAACTTTAACCAACCAAAATCATGTCTTTTACCGCAAAAAGAAGGTCTAACTGAGCATCTTCAGCATACAATATGAAGAAATGTATTAGATGTAATTATATTCCAAATATGAAACCCTAGCACAAGTACTTATTTTGAAAAAGTTAAAAATAAATGAAAATTCCTACTTGCCCTAAAACTTTAACCACCAATATCATGTTTTTTACACCAAAAAGGTCACACTCAGCATCTTCAGCATTAAATGTGAAGAAAGGTTTTTAAACATGCAACTATATTCCAAATATGAAAGCCCTAGCACAAATACTTATTGAGAAAAAATAAATGAAAATGCCAACTTGCCCTAAAACTTTAACCACACAAAATCATGTCTTTTACCCCAAAATGAAGGTCACACTCAGAATCTTCAGCATACAATATAAAGAAAGGTATAAGATGTAACTATATTCCAAATATGAAAGCTGTAGCACAAATAAAATGCCAACTTGCCCTAAAACTTCAACCGGACGCCGACAAAGACGCCGAGGTGAGTAGTAAAGCTCTCATATTCTTCGAATAGTCGAGCTAAAAAGGCCCATTATTTGCTGGAAAGAGTTATCAAACTTGATTGTTTATATAGGTGTGATGGTTGGAAAGGGTTGTATAGGGTTGCACACAAACTTTCAAAAAAGGGCTATAACTTGCAGGATAGAATTATCTAACTTGATAATCTACATAGGTGTGATGGTTGGGTAGGGTTGTAAGTTTCAATGCAATGCATCAAGTAAATACAGAGATATGGACTCTTAATGTAGTAGCACGCAAAACTTTAAACCAGAAAGGGGCATAATTGTGTCAATGTCAAAATCTAATATAGAGTTATGGGACTTGTCCTGCAAGGTCATATGATGATGTCCAATATAAAGTGTGTTAAGTTTCACCTACTCATGCATTTCCTGGTTTTCTCACAACAGTACTCCACACAACAATCTTCCCAAGCAACTGGATGCTTTTCCACATAGACTTAGCCCATTGGTGGAAGACGAATGACGCATGTCTCATTGACTTTTGTCAATCGTCAGAAAGAAAGTTGGCCGAGCCGGGAATCCAAACTCACAACCCCTGTCACTATCCATTTATACTGACACCAGCCAGTCAGTAATAATGCTAACCATGCAACCCTGGGCGCCACGGAATAACTTCCAACATATATGGCCAAAAAATACAGTGCTTTCATTACGGGCCAATTCCAGGAATTTTAAAATTCCTGGTCAAAATTTTAGGAATTTTTGTCAGAATTCTGGAAGTTTTGTATTTGTCGTTAACAGGAATGTTTATTTATTAATTTACTTTTATTAGATAAAATATATTTTATTTTATTAATTTAATGGGCAAACTTGCAGTGCAAACACTGATTTAGGGAGAAGTGAGGGGGGACTTAAAGAAGAAATTATATTTCTTATGTCATTGATATGTGTGTCATAACTGGGACGTTTTGGTTACACATCTATTTAAACAAAAATTAATGTTATTTATTTGATTTTAATAACTATGACAAAGCAAAATTAAGTGTTTATTCATTAGATTTTAATAATGATGACAACCGGTAAAGCTTTGCTGGCAGTGTCAACAAAAAGTTCAGACCGAATAGGGGGATGAGTAGTTCTCTAAGTCCTCGCGAACAATTCAGCCGTTAATCGCGGGATATTTCATTATCAAGATATGGCAGAGAAGCATAAAGTTGTCTAAACTAATATCTATCCAAACAGCACTTTCAATGCCCTCAAATTCTGCGTCAGTCGAAATTTCGAAAAATCTCGGCAAAAAATTAATTGACATCCGCCATTGTGGAATCTCGGAAAGTACCTCTTCGAAATAGATTGATGACGTATTTATTATTTCAATGCTAACCAATCAAATTCATTATTCGGGGAGGAATCCATTAGGAACGAGGCTGCATATTTTCCAGGTAGTTATGCATACAGAATAACAACAAATAACTTCAATTTATAGTTTCCGAAGTGATAATCGGTATAAATCATCAACAAATATTTTTAACAGATAAACAAAACGTCCGAATTTTATAATTACCGTAGTGATAATCGGTATTTCTCGTCATGAAATATTTTGAAAAGATAAAGAAAACGTCCGACCTAATTAACTAATTAACGGTATTTGAAAGAAAGACCGTCATCGGATTAGGCAAACTTTTAATCCAATTAGTGTAATAATGTTAAACTACCCTTCATTAGTTCCCTACAAACAAAGAGGTCGTCAAGGTGATGTCTGTACACACGATAAGAACTTTTTTTTTACACGTTTCACCTCTGCACTTTCACCCTTTATACTTTATTTAGGGTTATTCTGAAAACGTCCATATGTAAATTTACGGACGTTTTGGGGAATTTCTGGACGTATAATAAACGTCCAGTACTCAATTTTTGGACGTTTTTGGATTTTTTTAATGAAAGCACTGAAAATATATATTTTATATTATAAGTTTTCGAACTGGCAATTCTTTTACAATCAGACAAATTTTATTATTCTATCATACAGAATTTCCAGTAACATTTCATTATAAATCTGTAAAGATATCTTATATGTTTCAATAGCATTCTCAATTATTCTTGCACTGACCTTAACCCTTTCCCTCATGTAGACGCTTTCTGACGCCTCTGCAGCAGACGACTTTTCCAAAACATAGTGGCAAAAGAAGAAATTGCACAAAACGTGCACAATGTTTTCCACTTTTTGTGGAATGTTATACATTCAATTATGGAGATTTTCCATGTTTTGACAAAATATGTTCAAAGTCGTCTGGTGCAGAATTGTAGTATGAGGGAAAGGGTTTAGAAACAATTATGTCTGGACTCGAGAAATAATTTCCGCAAGTTCAAAAGAATTTCATGAAAAAAGACCTGTAGCATACTGAATAAGTTAACGGAAAGTTGTGATGACATACTATTATATCCTATTGGAAACCGGCGTACCGGCGTAATCACAGATTAATCGAGCAAATATTGCAAAAATCGCATGCCAGGTCTTATCGTTTGGAAACATAGTTGCGTCCCTTTCTTGGTAACATTTTCGCCACTTTACACAAAATGAAGGGTACTATTGAATATGATATGTTTGTAAGATCAAGTAGTATGTATTTATTTACCCTGCCTCGTTTCTGTCGAACCCATGCATTTTCGAAGAATGGATTATTTTATTTGCAAAAGATTTCAGTTTTCTTCAGAAATGGCTTAGTGTAATAAACTTCCGGTGATGATCACGCCACCTGCCGTTTCTCCGATCAATAAACCATACGGTAACATCCGGTAAGGAAAACAGAATGGAAAAAATCCTAAAAAAAACAAAATATTTTGTAACATAAAAATATGTCCAGCTCGACTGGATTAATTAATTCATCCCTGAAAACTATTTTTTTGCAAGTGATTATTAAAATTATAGTTGCATACATGTAGATAAATATATCAATGAAATCGCCTTCCCCGGGAATCAGATACCGAGATTTATAGAACATTGACGGGCAGGTAACTCTAACTTCGTCGAAAACAGAGGCACATCTTTCAAAACAGAAATCACACATCAACAATCATACATTTGTAATAACAAACATGTCTTCCATGGATGACGATATTATGATAATTGAAGATTCCGATGACGAAGACAACTGGAAATCATCAAACTCAAAAGATTCTTTCAGCTCAAAATACAGCACAGAAAATTGGGTATTAACTTGATAATCACTTATGATGTACTTGAAGTGCTTTGTTTATTCTCACCAAATCACTTGTTTCTGAAAAGGCTGCCAATTATCGGAGTGTCTCCTGCTACGTGCATGGTAGGAGACGGTAGCCTTGCTACCACGTATTGGAAACAATAAAATAATAATTAAATCTTTTAAAATTACTATATTTCCATTGGCTTTTTAAAATCTATTGAAATAAAACGCAAGAAACATGTAGATATTTTCATTTTTTTCCCTCATAATTTAAAGATGCTTTCTGACACCTCTGCAGCAGACGTCTTTTTGAAATCATATTGACCAAAAGAAGAAATTGCTCAAAATTAGCAATATCTCCTTTTGCCACAATGTTTTCCACTTTAAGTCATAGGTTATCCAGTCAATTATAGAGATTTTCTATTTTTGTCAATATATGTTCAAAGTCATGTGTTGCAATATTTTCGTATGAAGGAAAGGGTTATCTAGATATTTACCTTTAGAACCACATACGATTACTGATTTATTTTTCCTGAATTCATGCAATTCACTTACATGACCGATTTGTCGGTCTTGAATTGTATACAACCATATATGTTTTTTGTTGTTGTTATTGAATTGCTTAGTTTGGAAAGTTGTCTCAGAGACATATTAACCCCTTCCCACATACAAAAAATCTGCAGAAGACGACTATGAAAATGTCATGGCAAAAGTGTGAAAAAATCAAATAAAAGATAGCCTAATTGTTAAATAAAGTTGAAAACAGTGTGACCAAAGGAGAAAGCAATTTCACCTTTTGCCACAGTGTTTACAAAAGTTGTCTGCTGTAATTGCCTCAAAATGCGCCTGCAGGTGGGAAAGGATGTGGAAGACAGTGGTACAGAGGTTGGACGTCGGCCTCTTGTACCAAAGGTCCCGGGTTCGAATCCTGTGATGAGATGGTTCTGCCTTTGGGAATTTTCCACACAAACGGCGCGAGTACTGGTTAAGTTTCCAGGAAGCGTGATTAATATAAGCTTAAAGCTTGTTTCACAATCGATGTAAAATAAAAAAAATTAAACTTTAAACTAAAGTCTCTGAATGTGTTAATGTTGGCAATGATAAAGAACATGTAGATTTATTATTTAAAGGTGCCCCATGATGACTGGAAATCCACATTGATTGAGTGTTGAATTTGTGAAGAATGGTTACATTTCAGTTGTTTAAACATTTCTGAAGAATTAAAAGATAAATTGACCAGTTCAAATGACAAATTTTATTGCTGTGAATTTTGTGAAGAAGCAGATAAATAAAATAAATAAACTTTTTTTTTTAAAATAACTGAAAACATAAATGAAATCAAATTAATTAAATAAAAAAATAAATAATAATAATGATTTCGCTTTAACACTATATCAATTAAGATATTTTGCTATGAAAATAAGATTTTTAGCTCGACTTTTGAAAAAAACGAGAGCTATTGTCATGACCCTGGCGTGGTCGTCGTCGGCGGCGGCGGCGTGGTCGTCCGGTTTAGCTCATTTTTTTTTTTTTTCTCCCTATCAGTCGAGCGTCTGTGCCGTACGCGGTGCTCTTGTTTTATTTAACATATTCATGAGCTCAACTCAACTCTAGACTAATAATTATGCCCCTTTCAAAGAAGAGGGGTATATGTTGGTCCATCCGTCGGTAGACCAAAGCTTGTCCTAGTGATAACTCAACAATGCCTGGACCTATGGTCCTCAAACTTGACTCTGAGGTTTGGGATGACCAGTAGACGAACCCTATTGATTTTGAGGTCCTCAGGTCAAAGGTCAAGGTCACAGTGACCTTGAACTCGAAAAACTTGTCTGAGTGATAACTCGACATTGCCTGCACCCATGACCCTCAAACTTGACTTGGAGGTTGGGCCTGACCAGTAGATGACCCCTATTGATCTTGGAGGTTGGGGATGACCAGTAGATGAACCTTATTGATTTTGAGGTCATCAGGTCAAAAGTCAAAGCTTGTCCAAGTGATAACCCGACATTGCCTGCACCCATGGCCCTCACACTTGACATGGAGGCTGGGCCTGACCAGTAGATGACCCCTATTGATTTATGGGTCATCAGGTCAAAGGTCAAGGTCATAGTGACCTTGAATTCAAAAAGCTTGTCAGAGTGATAACTCCACATTGCCTGCACCCATGGCCCTAAAACTTGATATGGAGGCTGAGGGTGACCTCCATTGATTTTGAGGTCATAGGGTCAAAAATCGTCCAAATATTCTTGCCAACATGGCGCTCAGGGAAGGACATAATGTTTGACATACATCTCTTGGTTTATTAGTGAAGTCAGCACTAGTTGTGGGCATTGGCCATATGAATGAACATGCGAGAAAACATGACTACAATATATATATAAACACATGTATACTATTTTGTTACGGTTGTGATTCAAGTAGCAGGTATTGAAATGAGATAAGCCAACAATTATTTTCAAATTTATCATAATTTTGGCGCATTAAATCATAATTAAAGATACGTAGTTCGAGAGATTACGTTAAATTTCACATACATGGTACAAGCTAGTTTATTAACCCTTTCCCCTCATACAACAATTCTGCAGCAGACGACTTTAAACATATTTTGTCAAAACATAGAAAATCTCTATAATTGAATGACTAAAAATGGAAAACATTGTGACAAAAGTAGAAATTGCTCGTTTTGAGCAATCTCTTCTTTTGTCACTATGTTTTCAAAAAGCCATCTGCTGCAAAAGCGTCAGAAAGCATCTATATGAGGGAAAGGGTTAAGTGACACGTACGTAGTACGAGACAATTTTCACACTTAAAAGCATATGTGGTAAGAGACTCGGCCATTATGTATTTGTTATGTCTGTATTTATATTTCTTTGACAGTTAAATAATTGAAATGCGAGAAAAAATCCTTTATATTTATTTCATAAGAAAGAGATACTAATACAAATGCTTACCTATTCATATTGATGATCAATTATATAGATTTTCTATTTTTTGACAATATAAGTCGTCTGCTGCAGAGTTGTTGTATGAGGGAAAGAGTTAATAAACTGGCTTGTATCATGTATGTGAAATTTAACAGAAAGTGTCTGTACATGGGACAGGGTTAACTTGTCATATTTATATTATTACTTGCAGCAACCAACTGATGCTTCAACCACAGAGACTGAACAAACCTCATGCAGAAACCCTCATCATGACCTATGGGGTAGTAATGATACAAATTACCGATGGCCTTCACAAGTCCCCGCCGTAGCTCAGAGTGTCTTCAGGCTCCTTGGGTATGAGAGGGCTCCGGGCACTCGCAGCAAATTCTGTGAAACATGCATTACGAGGGCGACTTGTCTGACTCCTGACGAAATTAACGAGATAAAGGAAAATACTAAGATGGTAATTATACAGAGGAGTCGACCCTCTTATCGAGTTTATAAGTAACAAGTAACTGTAGGATTGCAAGCAATACCATAATCCCCTACCGGTTTGCACGTTTTGACTTATTAATATTCTAAGTCCAAAAAGGGGCATAACTCATAAAAAAATTGACGAAATCCCATGAAACGCGAACTTGATCTGTGACACATGATTACAGAGGCATATACAAAATTTCAGCTCAATACCTCAAAGCATGTAGAAAAAAAATGCGGAAAACGAATATTCTAAGTCCAAAAAGGGGCATAACTCATTAAAAAATTGACGAAATCCCAGGAAACGCGAACTTGATCTGTGACACATGATTACAAAGGCATATACAAAATTTCAGCTCAATACCTCAAAGCATGTAGAAAAAAAGTGCGGAAAACTGATTTGCCGGACTGACTGACAGATGGACTGACGGACGGAGCGCAAACCTAATAGTCCCCTTCGGCACGCCGGTAGGGGACTAAAAAATAGGGAACATTTCTATAAATGAGGATATCATAACATCAGATTACCCTGTGCCTCCACACAATATCCTTGTCACTGTATCAGTATTAGGAAAGTGGAGAAGGTCTGAGATGTACAAAGACAATTCTAAAAGTCTGATGAGCTTCATGATAAATTCCGCTTTCTGGCGCCTCTGCAGCAGACAGCTTTTTTGAAAACATTGCTCAAGACGAGCAATTTCTCCTTTTCCCACAATGTTTTCTACATTTAGTCATAGGTTATCCATTGAATTTTAGAGATTTTCTAGTTTTTGACAAAACATGTTCAAAGCAGAATTGCTGTATGAGGGAAAGGGTTAAATAGATCTGAAAATATTGGGGGAAAAGTTGTCTGCTTAGTTAAGAGGTGTCTAATTGCATCTGCATTTGGGTTATAGCTAAACAATTTAAATTTTGCTGTTTTGAAGTTGACAATTTTCTTGATACTTTGATACTTTTGAAATCTCAATCTGTTTAGTGATAATCTTTTCTCCCACCACCTACACTTTATGATTATTTGCTTAAATTTGTATTACAAGCTCACTTTTTAAATTATAGATGAATTTCACGTTCATTGCAATATTTGTTGCAAGTATTCTTTTTCACGTTCACTGCAATATTTGTTGCAAGTAATATTCTTGTAAAGATGTATGCATGAACATGTCACCGAACACTACACAAATCTTAATTTTCCAAATTTTGCAGAAGCTTGTTTATATTTGAGCATTATTTGTTTCACACAGTGTTTTAGATATGCACTGCAGGGTATTTTCACCAAATCATAATTGATGAAATGAGCAATTATTAAAAAAAGCAATGAAAAAGGTTATAATAATAGCTTAAATTGATTGGTTAAAAACTAACAGCACAAAGTCAGAATGTATTTCTATATCAAATTACTGGAGAAAAGAGGCTTACCTCGACAATGATCTACATAAGCTACCCGGAGATCGTTTGGTTGTGAGAGATCATAAATGTCATTGGCCAAATTTTTTATTTCATCAAAAGAAATCTCTTTTATGTCACATGAAGATTTTTTTCTCATAGGTCATGTTAATGAATTGTAGTAAGCAAAGTTGTGACTATTTAATCAGGTAATCATTAACCCTTTCCATCATACGACAATTCTGCAGCAGAAGACTTTGAACATATTATGCCAAAAAATAGAAAGTCTCTATAATGGAATGGATAACCTATATGATTAAAAGTGGAAAACATTGTGGCAATAGGAAAAAATGCTCGTTTTGAGCAATTTCTTCTTTTGTCACTATGTTTTCAAAAAGGCGTCTGCTCCGGAGGCAATAATAAGCGTCTATATGGGGTAAAGGGTTAATAGATATAGTTATATTATATCATATCAATCAGTCGGTAGCAACGCGGGCTGTCAATCCAGGGGTTCGAATACCAGCTCTGCCAACATTCTTTCTGACTTTTGTTATTCATCTTTCACCAATGGGCTAACAGTCTATGTGGAAAAGCAGCCAGTTTCTTGGAAAGTTTGTTGTGTGGAGTACCAGGAAATACATGAGTAGGTGAACTAGCCACATTGATATGAAAAATTGTTGAAAAACGCGTTAAACCCCAAACAACAATTATTAAAAACAATATTTACACCATCAAGTTTATGACTGATAAAATGGAATTGATTCTTCAGCTATTATCTAATCAGTAGAAGGCAGTGGTAGAGTGTCTGCTTCATACCAAAGAAGGACCCCTGTTAAAATTCAATGATTAGCATGTCCTGCCTCTCGGATTTTCGACTAAATGGCACGAGTACTGGTTTAAAAGTCTCCAGAAAACATAAATCGAGAGTGATTAATATGAGCTGAAAGTCTGTTGCGCAATTGATGTAAAATAAATAAGTTTTTAACTCTTTCAGCGCCAAAGGCAATATTGAGCTTTTTGCAAACAATACAGATTCGGTGAGTCAGCTCATAACGAGCTGTCTCACCTGAAATCTGCATTGTTTGGCTGTGAGTTATAAAAATATTCCAAAAATCCTATAACATGAAAATAGAGTTGTGCGAGTTTGAACATGGAAGAGTCTACTTTTAACAATTTTGCGCTGAAAGGGTAAAAAGGCTACTCTATAAAAATATCACATAAATTGAGCGACTATTTGAAAAATATAGCTGTAAGGTATTTGAGAGCAGTGTAGATGCTGATCATCATGGGCATTCACACAGTCTGATCTGGCTCTGCGCTGTTTGTCAATAAGTCATAGAAGGTTTCAAGAAACTTCTGTAAAGCAGTAGTCATTTGGATCTTTAGCATGGATTTACAAACAGGTCTTTTTCCACACATGTAATAATAACATTAAGGTTGGTTCCCCTGTAGCACCATCAATTAATAATGTTTTTTATTTCATTTTCAGTCGAGGAGACAGTCTGAGAATGCAGTCATTGAGTCACAACTTGAAAAGATTGCTAAACTGGACATTAGTGATGAGGAAAAGGTAACTGAATGTTGTTGGTTTGTAAGACCTGTTGGCCTTTTAGCCCCTTCCCAAACACGACGACTTTGAAAACATCTAGACAATTGCAGAGGAAATCTCGTTTAAATGAAGTTTAAAATACTGATAACAAATTTGAAAACATTGCAGCAAATGAAGAAATTAGCAGTGTCTTCTTTTTGCAATAATATTTTCAATAGTCGCCTGCTGCATTAGCGTCAGAAGGCGTCTGTATGTGGGAAAGGGTTAACTCTTTCCCTTTTGTATTCACCATGCCACAAACTGGTACATTAAACTGTCATTAATGGAGATACTTTTACATTTTTGAAAAGATGTTTTCAAAGTCTTCTGCTACAGATTTCTCAATTTGCATCTAAACAAACAAATTGTTCTGTTTATTTTTCATGCTTTGACTTACTAATGACATGCACAAAATCAGGTTAACCATTTCCCACATATGGATGCTTTCAGACGCCTCTGCAGCAGAATACTTTTAAAAAAACATTGTGGCAAAGCTGAAATTAGTCATAATGAGCAATTTCACCATTTGCCACAATGTTTTCAACTTCATTTAATAATTAAACTGTCATTGATGGAGATTTTTCATATTTTTCTGATATAGATTTGTTGTATGTGGGAACGGTTTATGTACAGAGTTAACAGTAAATTGTAACGTAATAAAACTCACTGTTTGAGCTTTTTTAGATCACCTAGAGCCAAAGGCTCAAGGTGAGCTATTCTGATCACTTTTTGTCCGTCTGGCGTCGTCCGTCGTTAACATTTAGACATTTAGATCATCTCCTCCTTAACCACCTGACCAATTTCAACCAAACTTCACACAAATGTTCCTTTGGTGCACCTCTTTCAAAATTGTTCAAAGATTTAAATTTCATCGAGAACTTTGGTTTCTGCGTCAACAGAAAAGGGGAAAATTGCCAAATCTTCAAAAATCTTCTTGTCCAAAAGTACTGGCCCGATTTGAAAATTATTTTGCACAAATGTTCCTTGGGGTACCCTCTACCAAGATTGTTCAAATATTTCCGATCGGTTGAAAAACATGGCCGCCAGGGGGCGGAGCCTGTTTTCCTTATATGTGCATTGTTAAAATTTTAAAAATCTTCTTGTCCAAAAGTACTGGCCCGATTTGAAAATTATTTTGCACAAATGTTCCTTGGGGCACCCTTTACCAAGATTGTTCAAATATTTCCGATCGGTTGAAAAACATGGCCGCCAGGGGGCGGAGCCTGTTTTCCTTATATGTGCATTGTTAAAATTTTAAAAATCTTCTTGTCTAAAAGTACTGGCCCGATTTGAAAATTATTTTGCACAAATGTTCCTTGGGGCACCCTTTACCAAGATTGTTAAAATATTTCCGATCCGTTAAAAAACATGGTCGCCAGGGGGCGGAGCTTGTTTTCCTTATATGTGCATTGTTAAAACTTAAAAAATCTTCTTGTCCAAAAGTACTGGCTCTATTTGAAAATTATTTTGCACAAATGTTCATTGGGGCACCCTTTACCAAGATTGTTCAAATATTTCTGATCGGTTGAAAAACATGGCCGCCAGGGGGGCGGAGCCTGATTTCCTTATATGTGCATTGTTAAAATTTTAAAAATCTTCTTGTCCAAAAGTACTGGCCCGATTTGAAAATTATTTTGCACAAATGTTCCTTGGGGCACCCTTTACCAAGATTGTTCAAATATTTCTGATCCGTTGAAAAACATGGCCGCCAAGGGGCGGAGCTTGATTTCCTTATATGTGCATTGTTAAAACTTTAACAATCTTCTTGTCCAAAAGTACTTGCCCGATTTGAAAATTATTTTGCACAAATGTTCCTTGGGGCACCCTCTACCAAGATTGTTAAAATATGACTGTTCATTCGCTGCAGTTTACATTCGCAGACAAATGATCAGGTGATCGATATAGGGCCATCTTGGCCCTCTTGTTAATACGATATTTTCCGTAGTAATTTCTCATTAACCCACTGAAAATTATTGTAATACAAAAACATGCTTACCAACCCTCCAGTTTCAATCAGATTTGAAATGGATAACTCCACTCCACAGGTTGTGAGGTTAAAATTCACGACTTGAAAAAACCCCATCTAATTATGACGATACTATGTTAATCTACTAAAAATTAATAGAACCACTTATAAACATTATGCACAGATTAAAAGCCCCTTTCATTTTGTAATGTCAAGTCATTTAACAAGTTAAAACTATTTGTGTCGGTCAACTATTGTATAAACTCGCTTACAACTTACAAGACGCATTTTTTACCTTAAAAATCGAGAATGAAGCGTCTTATAAAAGGTCAAACAAAATTTCTGAAAAACTGAAACCACCAAGGCACTGAATTGTAACCTAATAATATGAAGAGCTGACTGGCTGTTTTACAGAATAAGTCCAGCTTGATTGAAAGAAAAAAGAACTTGTTGACTTGATATGTTAATAAAAGAAATGATATCTAGTGATGTACGAGGGGTGTTCAAAAAGTTTGCGGAAAAGTGCTACCATTTCTTTATCTTTTGAAATATTCCTTAAACTTGGGCTATTATGTTGAAGACTACAATATTCCATATTCAATAAGTAATTTACATATCTGTGTTGATTGTTGATAAATACAATGTGTAAATGTAACTAGAGTAGCGTTGTTGACATAATCCCTGCCCAATTTTCAGTATTTCTCAATGTATATATTTTTAAAACATTACATCCATTATCTTAAAATTTAAAGGTATGTCTACCAAACGACAAATAATCATTCTCGTCATCTTCTGACAAGAATTTGAGGGCTTGGAGTGAAATGGTTGTACTAAAATTTGTATTTTTTTACCAAGGTTAATCACCTCGCCATAAAGTCTTTATTTATAAGTGTTGAATCATTTTCTTGGTAAACAATGGTAATTTAAGTGCCATTGCTCGTCCTGAGCAATGACACCTAAATTTGCATTGTTTATAAATGGGTCAAAATTACCCCTAAACCAGGGTTTTCAAAATAGGTTTTTAGTTACAACCGTTTCACGCCAAGCCCTCGATATGTTGGTGATTGATTTCTGACTACACAAAAGTAAACATGTTTTCTAAGAACAGGTGTTAAAATGAGTGAAGAATAGAGATCTACCATAAATTCTGTGTTCAGGATACATTTTTAAGGCAAAAAACATGGAAAACGTTGAAAAAAGCCAATGGTGAAGTCGCTATGAAGGAAACATCAGTCTACAAGTGGTATAATTGCCTTGAGGAGGGAAGAGAAAACATCAGGGTTAATAAGCGTACTGGTCCTCTGATATCTGAAATGTCATCACACGTCGCCACCATCGAAGAACCATAAAAAGCTTGCCTCAGCAGAGTCCAGGTGTCTATGTAACATACAGACCGATATTTTCGAAAATCATTGCATGAACGTTGTATAAACGGTATTTTATTCAGTGGAGAGGATGTAGAAAAGCACTGTGATTATTCACAAAGCAGCTATAATGTCCAGTACATTGACATCAACATCATAATGTGTAAGGCCAGTATGTTTTAACCCTTTCCTTCATACGACAATTCTTCAGCAGACGACTTTGAACATATTTTGTAAAAAAGTAGAAAATCTCTATAATTGAATGGATAACCTATGACTAAAGGTGGAAAACATTGTGGCAAAAGGACACTTTGTTTTCAAAAAGCCGTCAGCTGCAGAGGCGTCAGAAAGCGTCTATATGAGGGAAAGGGTTAAAAAAGAGTGAAGAATAGAGATCTGCCATAAATTCTGTGTTCAGGATACATTTTTAAGGCAAAAAACATGGAAACGTTGAAAAAAGTCAATGGTGAAGTCGCTATGAGAGACACATCAGTCTACAAGTGGTATAATTGCCTTGAGGAGGGAAGAGAAAACATCAGGGATAACAAGCATACTGGTCCTCCGATATCAGAAATGTCATCACACGTCGCCAGTCGCCACCATCAAAGAACAATAAAAAGATTTCCTCAGCAGAGTCCAGGTGTCCTTATGTAACATACAGACAGATATTTTCGACAATCGTTGCATGAACGTTGTATAAACGGTATTTTATTCAGTGGAGAGGATGTAGGAAAGGACTTAGTGATTATTCACAAAGCAGCTATAATGTCCAATACATTGACATCAACGTCATAATGTGTAAGGCCAGTTATGTTTTACTCTCCCTCATACAACAATTCTGCAGCAGACGACTTTGATCACATTTTGTCAAAAAAAAGAAAATCTCTATAATTAAATGGATAACCTACAACTAAAAGACGAAAACATTGTGGCAAAAGGAGAAATTGCTCATTTTGAGCAATTTCTTCTTTTGTCACTATGTTTTCAAAAAGCCGTCTGCTGCAGAGGCGTCAGAAAACGTCTATATGAGGGAAAGTTAAATGACCTTACTGTAGTTACGATAACTCTGCATATATGTGAGCAATGAATATGACATTTAGTGATCGAATTGGTATTGAATCAAACAGTATTTAAATAAAGTTCTAGCAATATAACTACCATAATATAAAAATAAGAGCCCTTTTCCTCGCATGTTTTGAACACCCCTGGTATTTACATTTTTAGATCACCTAGAGCCAAAGGCTCAAGGTGAGCTATTCTGATCACTCTGTGTCCGTCGTCCGTCGTTAACTTTTAGCTTTAAACATCATCTCCTGAACCGCAAGAACAATTTCCACCAAACATCACAGGAATGTTCCTTTGGTGGTCCTCTTTCAAAATTGTTCAAAGATTTAAATTCCATTGAGAACTTTGGTTGCTGCGGCATCAGAAAGGGGACAAAATGTCCAAACTTTAAAAACCTTCTCCTCCGAATCTGCGTGTCAGATTCAAATATAATTTGGTAGAAATGTTCCTTGGGTGACCCTCTATAAAAATTGTTCAAGCCATACTGATTGGTTGAAAAACATGGCAGTCAGGCGGCATCAAAAAAGGGGCAAAATGACAATACTTTAATAAAGCATCCTTATAAAAGTGCTTGTCTGATTTAAAGATAGTTTTGTAGAAATGTTCTTTCATTGATCATCTACATACTTTGTCAAGCCATATTGATTTTGTTGAAAGGCATAGCAACCAAGCAGCATCAGAAAAGGAGTAATTAAACTTTTTGCTTCAAATGACATATGGTTATTAGATTTATGGTCTAAGGGAGGTAACACTTGGCAGAGTATTATGCAAGGGTTGTCTTCAACAGGAAGTGGAAGGTTAAAATCGCAGCCTTTCTGGTCTCAACAGCAGATGGAAATAAAAGTTTGTTATTGAAAGTGAACAAGCAATTATGACATGATTTGTCATGGACATGAATGTTCTTTTGTTGATCCTCTTTCAAAATTGTGCAAAGACTTGCATTCTATGTAAAACTTTGGTTGCTGCAGCATCAGAACATGAGTAAAACGACCAAACTTTAAAATCCTTTTCCTCCATAATCTGCTTGTCAGACTCCAAGATAATTCAGTAGAAAGAATCCTTAAGTGACCCTCTAAAAAAACTGTTCAAGCCATATTGGTTTATATTAAAAACAGATCAAGAAAGGTGCAAAATGACAAAAACTTAATAATTCAATTCTAATTGAAGTTCTTGTTAGATTTCAAGATATAAATGACCTTTACTTATAAGCTGTTTCTTGAGAAGTGTTCACTCCTTGAAGTTCTAATTGCACTCCTTGATCTTTTTCCCAGATATTTCTACTAATTTACTATCAATCAGGTGATCGATTTAGGGTCATCTTGGCCCTCTTGTTTAGTCCTTATTATTCGAACTAGGAAGCCATTTGGAATTTTGTTGCGTTGCGAAAATGTTAAGACCTTGATATTCTAAACTCATATTTGTGATTGAAAAGAAACATTATAATAATAACAAAAATGAAGGGAATTTTGCATACTATAGTTACATAATAAATCTTCACTTCTTCAATTGTCACTTCTTCATTCTAAAACACATGCAACTTCAAGCTAAGTCTATATGAGGGAAAGGGTTAAGTTAAGTCTTGTTCCCATAAAGGGGATGCAATAAAGCCATAACACGTTTAATTACGTTCACAATTATCTGTCAAACTTCAAAGGTGACACATTCATTTGCCGATTGCTTTGAACACTTTTTTGTCATTCCTGATTGGTTAATGATTTAAAGGAGGAATATTCTTAACAGTTTTACCCTTTCCCTCATATAGATGCTTTTTGATGCCTCTTCAGCAGACAGCTTTTAGAAAACAAAGTGACAAAAGAAGAAATTGCTCAAAACGAACAATTTCTCCTTTTGTCACAATGTGTTCCACTTTTAGTCATAGGTTGTCCATTCAATTATAGAGATTTTCTATTTTTTGACAAAATATTTTCAAAGTCGTCTGCTGCAGAATTGTCATATGAGGGAAAGGGTTAAAGTGAGCTGTTTCTGTAAACGCAGGCAATTGTTCATTTGTTAGTCATGACCCCATAATGATATCTTAGGGGGCGGAACTTTTACATAAGGTCAATTATTCCAAATAGAATATTATCTAATTTAACCACCAACTGCCATTATATTATTATCAATTTTGCTTCTTATATTACCTACCAACGAAGATGAAAAGAAGGCATTCATACGATATAACGTTTAAGTTGATGGTAGTAAAGTATGCGAAGGTCCATGGAAACAGAGCATCTGAACGAAAATTCGATATAGCCGAAAAAATGGTCAGAGACTGGCGAGCTAAAGAGACTCAGATGTTAAATGTAGACTCGGGGAGCCTGAAGAAGATGAGAACCGTCATATCACCCTATGAGGACATTGAGAATAAGTTAGTAGAATGGATACACAATCTGCACAGCAACGGAATGTTAGTTTCCCGATGCACTATTCGACTTGGTGCCCTTCAACTTGCTAAAGAGTGCAATAACACCGACTTCAAGGCGTCCCATGGTTGGTGTACTCGATTCATACAGAGGTTTGACCTGGTTTTGAATCATAGGACGCGGATCGACCAGATGCGTCCTGAAGACAGGGTAATTGATTACCTAATTTTTTGTCCCTGTGTTAGCACATCAGAAAGAAAAAAAACATTCCATTGGTACCCAGTTTTGTCTAATTCAAATGAAGGGTACCCGTCCAAGCAGGCCTTGATTCCAATGATTTACTTATACTATATCATAGTTCCACATACCGGCATGATAAATAAAGCCAGGTTGGGTTTCTTGTATTGTTTTTGGAAAGACACATTTTTCAGAAGAGTTTTAGCAATAAATAATGCATGACAAGTCTGTATTGTTACTTACTTTATGTACCCGTTGGTAGTCTTGTTGAATCTTGTTTGTACTTGTAAAAAGTTGTTAAAAAACTGTCAAAATAAGAGATTTCATTAAGATTCCTCACTGAATGATAGATCAAAATGATAGATGTGTAGTATAAAACCAGATCAGATGGTGTGTATGTACAGGTCAATCTTGATCCCAATATGCAACATAAAAAAAAAAATAGGCCCAGTCATGTACATGCAGGCTTAGTCATTCCTCTAAAACAAGCAAACCAAATTACATCAATCAAGTAAGCAATTAACCCTTTCCCTCATATAGACGCTTTCTGACGCCTCTGCAGCAGACGGCTTTTTGAAAACATAGTGACTAAAGAAGAAATTGCTCAAAATGAGCAATTTCTCCTTTTGCCACAATGTGTTTTACTTTTAGTCATAGGTTATCCATTGAACTATAGAGATTTTTCATTATATAGATTCATTTTTCGACAAAAATATGTTCAAAGTTGTCTGCTGCAGAATTGTCGGGTTAATTAACTTATTGAAGCTCAAGCTATGCTGTTCTCCAACCAACAGGTCTGGTTTCTTACAAGTGATTCCAAATGCACTGGAAAGTGGCTTCGAAAGAATGTTGTGTAAGTACTGGTGTGTGAAAGCCAGGAAAACATGGGTAGGTGCACTGACCGCCGTGATATGACCAAAGCTGTTGAAAGCGGCGTTAAACTCCAAACAAAGCACTGGAAAGGGTTAAAATTTGATAAAAGTATACCAAAACTATCAAAAAGTGGTGTTGTAAATAAAGACCTAACTTAAAAACAATTAAGGTGACCCATATTGTATTTCTTATACTTCAAAGTCTGTTAAAAAAAAATCAAAAAATCTACGCTTAGACTTATCCCAGGATTTGTCTTTAAAATCCATTCTATTGTGAAAATTTCAACTGTTTAATTCATGGCACAGAAAAATCTCTGACTTAAAGATCATAAAATTCACTCTTGAGGGTGAGAAAGGTTGGTAAGCATGTATACATCTACGAAAAATCCAAATGCATTATCAGGGGCGTAGCTATGGTCTACAGATTGTGTACGCAAGTCTTTTAGGGGGGGGTCCTAATTTTTCCCACCCCTTTATCGTCTGTGGTGACTTCTGGGAGTATTTCAGTCTCAAAATATGACTGATCTTGATGGTGAAATAGATGTATTTTCTAAGAAATTTTGAGATAGTAAAATGTGTTGCATTTGTCATTTTTCGTCAAATCTATCAAGTCAGATCGGTTGTTTTATACTAACCCCTACCCCATGATCAGGTTTTTCTTACAGTTTGAACTTTTTAAAATTTGAGTACTGGAGATTTTGCGTACAGGCAGCTATGCGCCTGATTATGCAAGTGAAATCTTAACCTTTTCCAACATTAAACAAATATGCAGCAAACTACTTATAAAATGTTTCAGAAAAAATAAGGAAAGCATCTATAAATAAAAGTGAAATAATTGAAGAGTTGATATTGTTATAGCAAAAGGAAAATTGTTCATCAAGGGTTAACCCTTTCCCACATATAAATACTTTCTGATGCCTCTGCAGCTGTTGTTTTTTTAAAAAAATTGTCTTATTGCTCAAGACAAGTAATTTCTCCTTTTGCCACAATGTCTTCATTTTTTGTTTAGCTCATCTGAGATCAAAGTGTGGGGTCAGCTATTGTGATCACTCACCGTCTGTCGTCGTCTTTTCTGTTCACATTTTTCTGCAAATGACTTCCCCTTAACCAATGAACCAAATTCAAAATAATTTAACAGGAATGTTCCTTCAGTGGTCCTCTTACAATGTTGTTCAAGAATTAAATGCTGCATCAGAAGGAGGTGAAAGTCCCAAAACTTGCCCAAAAGTACTTGCTTTTGAAGATAATTTTGCACAAATGTTCCTTTGGCGACCCTCCACCAAGATAGCTCAAATTATTCTGATTCATTTAAAAAAAAACATGGACGCAAGGGGTTGGAGCTTGTTTTCTAAATTTATTGTTGTCTTTATATGTATATATAAAAATCTTCTTGTCCAAAGGACTGGCCAGATTTGAGAATAATTTGGCACAAATGATCCTTGGATGACCCTCTACCAAGTTTGTTCTTCTGTGAATAACCACAGTCATAGGTATGATTGTTAGAACTATTATTGAGCCCTTTGACAGACAACTTTAGACAACTGTGCAGTGGATGATTTTTGTCGAGCCCTTGTGGTGTGTTTGACATAGCTGTCGCAATGGCGGTTAGGTGTATGTCCAAACCTTGTCCAGCCCACATCTAAACCATGCATGGCATGTTGCTCACAAGACCCAGGCCTGCATCTCAAATGTCAAGGTTACATACACTTCGAGGTCAAAGATCAACATGAGTACTATTTGATGGGACTGTACCTTGTCCAGCCCGCAAGGTGAAGTGTCGCGAACAAAACCCAGGCCTGTACCTTAAAGGTCAAGGTCACACTGAGGTCAAAGGTCAAAATGAGAAACCATGCATCCATAGGACTCCAAAGTAACTTTGTAAACATGTTCACCATGATGAGCTGATGATGGCAGAAGTGAAAACAATTTTGGAAAAAAAGAGACATGTGTTTTGATGCATATGCAGTAGACAATTTTTGTCATTACAGCTCTAAAGTTGGATGTTGTGTCCGCTTCAATTATTTGTTTGGTAAACTTCTTAATAAAATCTTAACTTAAACTCAATTTCCTATGGTTTCCTATTGGCGGAGCGTTAAATTAGTAATCTGAGTACTGCTATCAGGAGGACAGAGTCCCCCAATGACAGCTAAAATCTCACTAATGTGGTTTTGACTTGAGTAAGATGCAAGAATTTTATATTACCTTCCAGTATTCATCATCATCTACATTATCGTCATTTTTTTCTCACCTCAGTTTCTCACTCCATTCCTACTTGACATCTTTGTGTTGCAGTGCCGTAAAACCCAACTTCTTCATTCTCTGGCCCTCTTGTTAAAGCATTCTTGGAAATGGAATAATTGCTCAAAACAAGGATGGTTTAATTTTACTGCAATTATATTATGTTCGCTTTTGTATAAAAAAAAAAGAATACACTCAAAGCTGTGCTAAAGACCACCTTTGTATAGCCATTCCTTGTCTATAGCAACCACAATTTTAATTTCCCATTTACTCATTTTACTGCATAAATGACCCTGCAATTAAAGACCACCAGTCCTGTGAATCACCATCGATTGTTTCTGTCCCATGGGTGTTCTTTAAACACAGGTTGGACTGTACTTCTATGTCGAATCTGGTAAACTGTTTATCATAGGGGACACATTTTGACATGATGCCTTTAGAGCTCATGTTCTTAACCCTTGTCAGGCAGTATCTCTAAATTAATCCTTTCCCACAATAAATCTGCTGCAGATGCCTTTGAAGTCATCTGGCCAATGAAACGGATGAGCTTAATAAATGAAAGTAAAAATATTTTATAGAGTTAAAAACATTGAGGCAGATGTGCCTTAATGTGTCTGCAAGTGGGAAAGGGTTGAGCAATAGATCTGAAGATTGTGAGCACCCTTAAACCTTTCCCTCATATAGACGCTTTCTGACGCCTCTGCAGCAGACAGCTTTTTTGAAAACATGGCGGCTAAAGAAGAAATTACTCAATTACGAGCAATTTCTCCTTTTGTCACCATGTTTTCAACTCTATTCAGTTATTGTACTTTCATATAAAGGGAGTTCCCAAATGTTTTCCGGTATGATTTCAAAGTCGTCTGCTGTAAATTCATGATATAAGGGAAAGGGTTAATATAAAGTTTACAAATGGGAAAAGGGTATAAGTTGGCTTATGTGAGCATATTACTTACACAAGCTTGACAGAAGCTTCTGTCAACTTGTGAAGATTCGGATAAGACTGGGCAGATGGACCCTGTGATCTGAACCTGCACTGTACAGAAATGCCAACTTGTAGCTTTTCACACGAAGGGGATCAGCTAATGATTTCAGCACATGATCGAAGTACAGCCTTTATTTCGAGCTTTTGTTAACCCCTTTCCACATGCAGCAAATCTGCAGCAGACGACTTTGAAGACATCTAGGCAAAACTTTGGAAAATCTCTTTAAATGAAAGTATGGTTATGGGGAAAAAACATTTAAAACATTGTGGCAAAAGGAGAAATTGCTTGTTTTGAGCAGTTTCTCCTTTTGTCACTATGTTTTCAAAAGTAGTCTGCTTCAGAAAGTTTGGTTATGGGTAAAAAACGTTGAAAACATTGTGGCAAAAGGAGAAATTGCTCGTTTTGAGCAATTTCTCCTTTTGTCACTATGTTTTCAAAAGCCGTCTGCTTCAGAGGCCTCAAGAAAGCAGGGAAAGGGTTAAAAGCTGTATTTCGTAATCTCACTTATCATGCAAACTTAATATTGTACAGGCCCATCAGACAAAACAGCTGAGAATGTTGGCATTTGTGAATCCTGGAAAATTTATGGAAGATTTTGACCCAGAGAAAAGTACTAGAGAAATGAAGAAAGTGAACAGGAGAATTTACAAAGAAAAAGTGTAAGGATGCATTGTTTATATTTCATACAACAATTATCTCATTCCCTTATTTCATGCTGTTTTTACGTCCGTTTTGAAAAATTATAGTTTTACGGGCGGTCGGCGTAAAGGTGGGCGGCGTATTTAGTCAATCAAGAGTTATCACCCTTTAATTATAGAAATTACCTAAAATTAGTCTTGTCAACTAAATAACTTAAGAAGCCTTTGTCCCATCACCACCAAATTTGGTCAGAATGTGTATTGGCATAATAACTTGGACAAGTTCAATAACTAGCCATATCGCTCTAGTCAATCAAGAGTTATCGCCCTTTAATTATAGAAATTACCTAAAATTGGTCTTGTCAGCTAAATAACTTAAGAAGTTACAATTGAACGGATGACCTATGACTAAAAGTGGAAAACATTGTGGCAAAAGGAGAAATTGTTTGTTTTGAGCAATTTCTTCTTTTGTCACTATGTTTTCAAAAAGCCGTCTGCTGCAGAGGCGTCAGAAAGCATCTTTATAAGGGAAAGGGATAATATAACTTTGTCGTCTACTTCAAAACCATCTGAATGGCACGTTAAAACTTTGAATGTATATGATTTTTAGATGGATTCGAAAACATGATTAGCAATATCTTCTTTTATCTCAATGTTTTCAAGAATATTTTGCTGCAAAGGCATGAGAAATCGTCTGAAATGTATTGGGGAAAGGGTCAAGTTTGATTGGTTTTACTTTTTACCCTTTACCCAAATACAGGCAACATTATGATGATTCTACAGTAGACACCTTTTGATAACTTTGTGACAAAAGGGGAAATTGCTCATAATGAAAATAGTAATTTTACTGATATTTCTAGTAATTATACCCCTCTTCCGTTATAGGCCATCACATTTCACTGTGTCGATCGTAAGCCATATTTTGAAGCCATATTTTGTCCAGCCTATTTCTTACAAACAACTGGGTGGAATTTAATAAAATGTTACATGAAGCTTCTATATCAAGAGGAGATGTGCATATCCTATAGGTCTTACAATTGCATGTTACTTTACAGAGTTATGGCCCTTTTACTTATTAAGTTATGATGATCTTTATGATATATATATGATATTTATCACCTTCAGTGATAGTTCTAGTTTTCCATTAGTTTGACAAGAATATTTCAACGGAATCTGCTGCGGATTTGTTGTATGTTGGAAAGGTTTAGGGCAAGCTCTCTCTTATTATTTTACCTTCAGTGCAAGAAAAAACCAGATGTATGACGAGAATGGAATTTTAGTTTCCAACAGCAAAGATCTGTGTGACTGTTTAGACGTTGACTGTCCTGGTTGTCATTTTCCCTGTCCAAAATGTGAATCAGAAAAGTGCGGTTCGGATTGTAGAAATAATCGCAGATGGATCTATGAGTTTGTGGAAGTTGAAGGAACTCGCGAGTCGAGACCCTGGCCATATCCAGATATTAAATGATGTGTGGAGAATCTTAAACAAAGGGTGCTTTTACATGTTTTTGAAGAAACTGATTTTCAGCTCGCATGCTTCTTTGGAAATACTGGGGCTATCAGCTGTTTCAACAGAGTTGCCACCATTATGCGTGCAAAGGAGGATAAATCCGCCTCAAAAGAATCATTGCATTGAGATGATACTTGTGGAAGCCACAGCATGACTTAGGAACATAAAATGCCCCCTATTATCTGGCATTCTGCTTATACTTGAGTCATGTTGAACAGCAAGATGTTGCTTAGAGAGAAATGCCAAGTTTTTAGCTGACCTGTCACGTAGTGACAAGGTTAGTTATTGTGATGGCCCTTTGTCTGTCGTCTGTCGTTCGTCCACAATTTCTTGTGAACATGATACAGTCTTCATTTATTATCCAATGTTTACCAAACTTAGACAGTAGCTAGATATACATGAGAGCTCGGTTCCTTTTGAAAACCATGCATGACAGGATTATGGCCCTTTAAAATTGGCAAAATTGCATTTATTGACCTTGTGAACACGATAAAGTCATCATTTATTATCCTATGTTTACCAAACTTATTCAGTAGCTAGATATCCATGAGAGCTCAGTTCCTTTCGAAAACCAACTTTCGATAAAAACTTCATTTATTTGTCACATGTCCTTTTACATTGGTAATATTGACACATTGTTGGATGATGCAGATATTGAAAACTAGAAATTCTACATTTACATTCGCTCCTGGAGAAGGTCAACGACCTCTCATTATTTTTCAAGATGAAGATTCAGAATGTCCCTTAAGTGACCCACTATCAGATTCCTTCAAGCCATGTTGATTGGTCGAAAAACATGGCCGCCATGGGGGCGAGGCTATTTTGCCTTATATGGCTTGACTTAAAACTTAAAAAATCTTCTCATCTGAAAATGTTTGGCCGATTTTCCAATAATTTTGTAGAAATATTCCTAGGGTGACCCTCTATCAGATTACTTCAAGCCATGTTGATTGGTCAAAAACTATGGCCGCCAAGGGGCGGGGCTAATGTGGCTAAAGTGGAAAAAAAAAATCAGGTGAGTGATATAGGGCCATCACGGCCCTCTTGTTTTAGAAATAAATTCAATTACAAAATAATTATGTTTGTTGAGAGATTAACTGGAGAAAGCAGAATTCGTAAATTTCTAACTAATCAGTGTGAGAAAAAAGAAAGATATTCCTTAACCCTTTCCCACATACAACAAATCTGTATCAGACGACTTTGAAAACATACCTGAAAAAAATTGGAAACTCCCTTTAAATGAAAGTACAATAATTGAATAGAGTTGAAAACAAGGTGACAAAAGGAGAAATTGATCATTTTGAGCAATGCCTTCTATTGTTGCCATGTTTTCAAAAAGTCGTCTGCTTCAGAGGCGTCAGAATGTTTCTATATGCAGAGACATTTTTACGTCACTGTAGCAGACGACTTTTGAAACCATTGTGGCAATGGGAGAAAATTGCTTTCTATTTTTCTTCTGATTTTTAGCTCACCTGAGCTTTGCTCAAGGTGAGTTATTGTGATCGCCTTTTGTCCGGCGTCCGTCGTCCATCGTGCGTCGTCCGTCGTCCGTCGTGCGTCGTGCGTCAACTTCTTCTCCTCAGTAACCAGTGGGTCAATTTGGATGAAACTTCACAGAAAGCATCCTCTCAATGACCTCACCAGATTTCCTTCAAATATTTGGGATCCATGCAGAATTCTGGTTTCCATGGCAACGAAATGAAAAAAACTTCAAAATTCTTCTTCTCCCAAACTGGTTGGCAGATTTTCAAATAATTGTGTAGAAATGTTCCTTGGATGACCCTCTATGAGATTCCTTCAAGCCATGTTGATTGGTCAAAAAACATGGCCGCCAGGGGGGGGCGGGGTTATTTTTCCTTATATGGCTATAGTGAAAACTTAAAAAATCTTCTCCTCCGAAAGTGTCAGGCCTATTTTCAAATAATTTTGTGGAAATGTTCCTTGGATGACCCTCTATCAGATTCCTTCAAGCCATGTTGATTGTTCGAAAAACATGGCCGCCAGGGGGGCGGGGCTATTTTGCCTTATATGGTTATAGTGAAAATTTAAAAAATCTTCTCCTCCGAAAGTGTGAGACCGATTTTCAAATAATTTTGTAGAAATGTTCCTTTAGTGACCCACTATCAGATTCCTTCAAGCCATGTTGATTGGTTGAAAAACATGGCCGCCAGTGGGCAGGGCTATTTTGCCTTATATGGCTATAGTGAAAACTTAAAAAATCTTCTTCTCCCAAACTGGTTGGCAGATTTTCAAATAATTTTGTAGAAATGCTCCTTGGATGACCCTCTATTAGAATCCTTCAAGCCATGTTGATTGGTCAAAAAACATGGCCGCCAGGGGGCGGGGCTATTTTGCCTTATATGGCTATAGTGAAAACTTAAAAAATCTTCTCCTCCCAAAGTGTCAGACCGATTTTCAAATAATTTTGTAGAAATATTCCTTGTATGACCTTCTATCAGATTCCTTCAATCCAAGTTGATTGGTTGAAAAACATGGCCACCAGGGGGGGGCGGGGCTATTTTTCCTTATATGGCTATAGTGAAAAGTTAAAAATCTTCTTCTATGAAAGTGTCCGGCTGATTTTCAAATAATTTTGTAGAAATGTTCCTAGGGTGACCCTCTATCAGATTCCTTCAAGCCAAGTTAATTGGTCGGAAACTATGGCTGCCAGGGGGCGGGGCTTATATAGCTAAAGTGAAAAAAAAAAAAATCAGGTGAGCGATTCCAGGGCCATCAGGGCCCTCTTGTTCCATGCTTTTGTTGGATTGATTGCAAAATCTTCTGCTGCAGATTTGTTGTACCGGTATGTGTGGGACATTGTTAACCTTTTCCCACCTGTAAACGCTTTTGGACACATCTGCAGCAGACGACTTTCAAAAACAGCGTGACAAAAGGAGAAATTGCTCAAAACAAGCAATTTCTCCTTTTGCCACAAAGTTTTCAACTTTATCAAGTAATTATACCTACAATAATAGAAATCTTCCATATCTTTGAGAAGACATTTTCAGTGTTGTCTGCTGCAGATTTGTTGTATATGGGAAATTGGGATTAAAGGTATGTCTTGCAAAAAATATGTTATCGCCACATTGGGGGTATAGTTATTACAGTCAAACTTGTCTTAACCCTTTCCCCCATACAACAATTCTGTAGCAGATGACTGAACGTATTTTGTCAAAAAATAGAAAATCTCTATAATTGAATGGATAACTTATGACTAAAAGTGGAAAACATTGTGACAATAGGAGAAATTGCTCGTTTTGAGCAATTTCTTTTTTTGTCACTATGTTTTCGAAAAGCTGTCAGAAAGCAGAATTGTCATATAAGGGAAAGGGTTAAGCAGCCACCCAAGGGAGAGTCAATATTTGGCTGCTGGACACAGGTGGCTGTTTAATACAAGTCATATAAAGAAGAAAATGTTGTTTTGATTAATCCTAAAGTGGCTGCTTAACGGAGGTGACCTAACACCAAGTGTGACTGCACTTTCTTCATTGTGTGTTTGTATGTGTTTTATCCATTCCCCATGCACATGCTATTTGACACATTTGCAGCAGACAGCTTTTAAATGCATAATGGTAAAATGTGTAATTTATTTGATGCTTTCAAAGTTGTCGGCTGCAGATTTGATGTACAAGGAATTTGTTAAGACCTTTTGTCTGCATTTCATCTTTAGTAAGAAATAAAAACCTGGGAAACATTTAATTTAACCCTTTCTCACATACAACAAATCTGCAGCAGACGACTTTGAAATCATCTGGGGGAAAAAAAGGGAAAATCTCTATAAATGAAAGTTTTGATATTGAATAGAGTTGACAATATTGTGGCAGAAGGAGAAATTGCTTGTTTTGAGCAATTACTTCTTTTGCCACAAAGTTTTCAAAAAGTTGTCTGCAGAGGTGTCAGAGAGCGTCTCTATGCGTTAAAGGGTTAAACATTTCAGGAACGATAATAAGCAAACTTAAATATGCTTCAACAACATTTGTGTATCATGATAGGTACCGAGGTATGTGCATTTTGTTAACCAGTTATTATAGACCTTCTTCAAATAATTGTTCAAGGATACTGTATACATGTATAAATCAAATTTTCATAAATTTTGACAGGTCAATTATGACATATTGTTATTTTTTTTTTGCTAAAAGAATAAAGAAATTCTTAAAATATTGAGTATTAGTTGTTTCAAATGATTGAATGTATTACATTTTATGGACTGTCTTCGACTATGTTTTCATTTGCAGAGCATTTTAAACATAGTGAGAAATTGAGCAATTTCTTTCTTTTTATCATAATGTTTTCAAAGGGCGCCTGCTGCATGTGCGTCAGAATGCTCTGTAAGTGGGAAAGGTTTATTATTTTACTTATTCAAAACAGATTTCACAGGTAGATAGCTTTGGAAGAATATTTCTATGGTTGCAAGGGGTTGTGAGTTTAATCCCCAGCCCGGCCTACAGTCTTTCCGACGTTTGACAAAAGTAACTTCGACAAGGGTCATTCGTCTTCTGACCGTGGTCTATATGGAAAAGCAGCACGTTGCTTGGAAAGTGTTGTGTTGAGTCAGGCCAAGAAACATATGAGTAGGTGAACTGGCCGCCATAATATCACTGAAAATTTGTTGAAAATGGTGTTAAGCCCCAATCAATCCAACTTCTAGAGTTGCTCAGGTCAATATCAATTGCACTGATTCTGTCAATAAGAAAATAATCATAGACACTCAATGATTTCAGATAGTTATGATGTTCAACACTTTTACTCATACAACATATATTCAGCAGAGATCTTCAAAAACACCTGGATAGAATTATGTTAACCCATTACTTCACACAGACGACATTTGACACCTGCCATTGAACACGACTTTTGAAAACATTGCAATAAAAGATGAAATTGCTCAAAACGAGCAATTTCACCTTTTATTGCAATATTTTCAACTTTTTATCAATATAAATCTTTCAGTTTTTCTAGATTGTTGAAATTGTTCGTCTGATGATTGTAAAGCAGACGACCTTTGAAAAGTCATGTGAAGTAACGGGTTAAAACTATAGATGAAAGCGTAATCATTGAATAGAGTTGAAAACATTGTGGCAAAAAGAGAAATTGCTCATTATGTTTTTAACCCTTTCCCACATACAACAAATCTGCAGCAGACGTCTTTGAAAACATGGTGGCAAAAACCTGAGAAATCTTTCATAAAAGATAGCTTAATTGTTAAATAAATTTGAAAACATTGTAGCCAAAGGAGAAATTGCTTATCATGAGCAATTTCACCTTTGGCCACAATGTTTTCAAAAGTCGTCTGCTGCTATTGCGTCTGCAGCTTGGAAAGGCTTAAAAATGGTCTGCAGCAGAGGTGTCGGAAAGCAGCTGTATTTACAATACAGGTTTACAGATTACATCAGAGGAGCCAGTTACAAGTGTTTTACATCACCTTCGTCAAAGGCTGCAGATGATATACTGAAATCACGTTTTGTCTGTTGTCAATGGTCATCATCTCCTAAAACACTGGGTCAATTTCCGTGAAATTAGACTGTCTGTTGTCAATGGTTGACATCTCCTTAACCCTTTCCCTCATATAGACGCTTTCTGACACCTCTGCAGCAGACAGCTTTTTGAAAACGTGCAATTTCTCCTTTTGTCACAATGTTTCACTTTTAGTCCACCAATCAAAATGGCTTGAAAAGTCGTCTGCTGCAGAATTGTCGTATGAGGGAAAGGGTTAACACTGGATCAATTTCCATGAAATTAGATTTTGTCTGTTGTCAATGGTTGACATCTCCTAAAACACTGGGTCAATTTCAGTGAAATTAGACTGTCTGTTGTCAATGGTTGACATCTCCTTAAACACTGGGTCAATTTCCGTGAAATTAGACTGTCTGTTGTCAATGGTTGACATCTCCTAAAACACTGGGTCAATTTCCGTGAAATTAGACTTTGTCTGTTGTCAAAAGTCGACATCTCCTAAAACACTGGGTCAATTTCAGTGAAATTAGACTTTGTCTGTTGTCAAAAGTCGACATCTCCTAAAACACTGGGTCAATTTCAGTGAAATTAGACTTTGTCTGTTGTCAAAAGTCGACATCTCCTAAAACACTCGGTCAATTTCAGTGAAATTAGACTGTCTGTTGTCAAAAGTCGACATCTCCTAAAACACTGGGTCAATTTCAGTGAAATTAGACTTTGTCTGTTGTCAAAAGTCGACATCTCCTAAAACACTGGGTCAATTTCAGTGAAATTAGACTTTGTCTGTTGTCAAAAGTCGACATCTCCTAAAACACTGGGTCAATTTCAGTGAAATTAGACTTTGTCTGTTGTCAAAAGTCGACATCTCCTAAAACACTGGGTCAATTTCAGTGAAATTAGACTTTGTCTGTTGTCAAAAGTCGACATCTCCTAAAACACTGGGTCAATTTCAGTGAAATTAGACTTTGTCTGTTGTCAAAAGTCGACATCTCCTAAAACACTGGGTCAATTTCCATGAAATTAGACTTTGTCTGTTGTCAAGAGTCGACATCTCCTAAAACACTGGGTCAATTTCAGTGAAATTAGACTTTGTCTGTTGTCAAGAGTCGACATCTCCTAAAACACTGGGTCAGTTTCAGTGAAATTAGACTTTGTCTGTTGTCAAAAGTCGACATCTCCTAAAACACTGGGTCAATTTCAGTGAAATTAGACTTTGTCTGTTGTCAAAAGTCGACATCTCCTAAAACACTGGGTCAATTTCAGTGAAATTAGACTTTGTCTGTTGTCAAAAGTCGACATCTCCTAAAACACTGGGTCAATTTCAGTGAAATTAGACTTTGTCTGTTGTCAAAAGTCGACATCTCCTAAAACACTGGGTCAATTTCCATGAAATTAGACTTTGTCTGTTGTCAAAAGTCGACATCTCCTAAAACACTGGGTCAATTTCAGTGAAATTAGACTTTAATTGTCTGTTGTCAAGAGTCGACATCTCCTAAAACACTGGGTCAGTTTCAGTGAAATTAAACTGGAATGTTCTTTCAGTGATCATCTTTCGGAAAAGTTCACAGATTTAAGTTCTATGTAAAAATCTGGTTGCTGTGGTTTCAGAAGTCAAAGTTTCTCCTGAATCTGCTTAGAAGACAATTAGGCAGAAGTATTCCTTATGTGACCGGCTTAACCCTTTCCCTCATATGACAATTCTGCTGCAGACGACTTTGAACACATTTTGTAAAAAAAATGGAAAATCTCTATAATTGAATGGATAACCTATGACTAAAAGTGGAAAACATTGTGTCAAAAGGAGAAATTGCTCGTTTTGAGCAATTTCTTCTTTTGTCACTATGTTTTCAAAAAGCCGTCAGTTGCAGAGGTGTCAGAAAGCGTCTATATGAGGGAAAGGGTTAAGTAATTGCTCAAGTAATATTGAATGGTTAAAAAACAAGACGTAAATTGACGAAAATTCTTTTTCTGTGACAGTGTCCAATTTCAATTATTTGGGACTGGTATGATCTTTTTTTTTTAGCCTTTAGCCATATAGATTGGTTGAAAAACATGGCTGCCAGACTGCATCTGAAAATGGGTAAAATGACAAACCTTGAAAACAAAATAATCTCTGAAAGTAATTTTTTTATTCAAGATAATTTTGTCGACAAAAATTGTTTAATTAAGCAATATTGATTGGCTAAAGACATGGCATATAGGTGGCATAAAAAAAAACGTGTTTATCATATCTACTCAATGTGTTTTCTTGCTCTATTTGGACCGCTTCAGTGGTGTAGTGGTAGAGTGTCTGCCTTGGGAGAAGAAAGGTTGTCAGTTCTATCGCCGGCCAGGATAATTTCACTGACAAGAGTAGATGAACATATTATCACCATGTTCCGGCTGATTGATTTTTCACAGAATTATGGCTTTTTGAAATTCTATATAGTGCAATATAGGAGCATTTTTGTCCAGGATATATCTCCGCAACCACCTGTCAGAATTCAATGATACTTAATGTGAAGCTTCATTAACAAGAGTAGATGTACATATTATCACCATGCACGAGCTTCGTAAATTTTCAAAGAATTATGGTCCTTTGAATTTCTATATAGTATGATATAGGACCATTTGTGTTCGGGTCATTTCTCTGCAACCGTCGGTCGGAATTCAATAAAACTTAATGGGAAGCTTCATTAACAACAGGGGATGTGCAAATTTCACTATGTTCTGCCTGAATGATTGATCACAGAATTATTGCCCTTTAAACTTCTATACAGTATGATATAGGACCATTCATGTCCAGGCTATATCTCAGCAAGCACCGGTTGGAATTCAATGATACATGTACTTAAAGGGAAGCTTATTATCACCATATTTCGGTCAAATGATTTTTCGAAGGATTATGGCCCTTTCAATTTCTATACAGTATGATGTAGGACCATTTGTGTCCGGACTATATCTTAGCAAGCACCGGTTGGAATTCAATGATACATGTACTTAAAGGGAAGCTTATTATCACCATATTTCGGTCAAATGATTTTTCGAAGGATTATGGCCCTTTCAATTTCTATACAGTATGGTGTAGGACCATTCATGTCCAGGCTATATCTCAGCAAGCACCGGTTGGAATTCAATGAAACATGTACTTAAAGGGAATCTTATTATCACCATATTTCGGTCAAATGATTTTTCGAAGGATTATGGCCCTTTCAATTTCTATACAGTATGATGTAGGACCATTTGTGTCCGGACTATATCTTAGCAAGCACCGGTTGGAATTCAATGATACATGTACTTAAAGGGAAGCTTATTATCACCATATTTCGGTCAAATGATTTTTCGAAGGATTATGGCCCTTTCAATTTCTATACAGTATGATGTAGGACCATTTGTGTCCGGACTATATCTTAGCAAGCACCGGTTGGAATTCAATGATACATGTACTTAAAGGGAAGCTTATTATCACCATATTTCGGTCAAATGATTTTTCGAAGGATTATGGCCCTTTCAATTTCTATACAGTATGGTGTAGGACCATTCATGTCCAGGCTATATCTCAGCAAGCACCGGTTGGAATTCAATGATACATGTACTTAAAGGGAAGCTTATTATCACCATATTTCGGTCAAATGATTTTTCGAGGGATTATGGCCCTTTCAATTTCTATACAGTATGATGTAGGACCATTTGTGTCCGGACTATATCTTAGCAAGCACCGGTTGGAATTCAATGATACATGTACTTAAAGTGGAGCATCCATCAGTTCCACCGATATCTTGAATTTACTTGTTTACATGTTCACAAAAAGAGTTTGTGATTGGTCACATCCAGGGCCAATATGGCCACTTATTATACCCCCAGATACAGAGTATATTGGGGCTATATAGGAGTCACCCTTGTCGGTTTGTCCGTCGGTCGGTCCGTTAGTCTGTGGACATTTCTTGTGAACACTATTTCTTAGTAACACTTGGTCAGAATTCAATATAACTTCACAAGAATGATTGATACCAAGCCTAGTTGTGCATATTGTCGGCGTGTTGCACTGGAATTATTTTTAAATGAGTTATGGCCCCTTGAATTTTTCATACATATGTATATTGTCAGGCACCAGCTGGGGGTATTCATCACCTTCAGTGATATTTCTAGTTTATAGATGTCTGCTTGGAAAGTGTGAGAGAAAAAAGTGTATAAAAAAAAAAGACCTGAGAATGACAGACAGACAGATGAACAGACAGCTGAGGGGTTATACCTCTCTTCCAAGGAATGAATGAATGAATGTATATTGTTTTATGGCGCATCGACAGCTAAGGTCATTTAGCGCGCAATTAAATTTAATTATTCATGATCCCTGGGTAAACAAACCAGTACTAGGCTAGAAAATGTGCCTTGCCCAAGGGCACTCCACCATGACCGTAGTGCCGCGACTGGGGATCGAACCCGGGACACCCGGTTTCGAAATCCCCGACGCTAACCACACGACCACAGCGGATTCCCTCTTCCAAGGAAGAGGACACACAAATCTGGAAGGTCAATAATTATCCTTGTCCCACTTGTAGATGCATTCTGACGCATTTGCAGCAGACAACTTTTGAACGCATTGTGGCAAAAGGAGAAATTTCTCCTTTTGCCACAATGTTTTCAATTCTATGTAATAATTATACTTTTATTTATGGAGATCGTTCACGTTTTTGGCAAGAAATTTTTCAAAGTCGTCTGCTGCAGATTTGTTGTATGTGGGAAAGGTCATTTAGATACAGAATTGAAAACATTCCACAATATTTTCAATCATCGTCCGCTTCAAAAGCATCAAATGTTGTTTTTACGACAGTGAATGAGAAAATGTACAAGTTGGCTTTTTGTGAACAGTATAGTATCAGCCCATGCATCCACACACTCTGATCAAAATATTGCTTACTGAGAACCTTGTTAGTAGAAAAACATTGTCAACTTATGTAGATTCTAATAAGACTGGGCAGTGGGCAGATGAAAGTCACCTGGATCCTTTTCTCATTCTATGGCTCATTTAACCCTTTCCCACATGCAACAAATCTGCAGCAGATGACTGAAAACATATTAGCAAACATGTTAAAAAAAATCTCTATAAATATAAGTATAATTATTACATAATATTGAAAACATTGTGGAAAAAGGAGATATTGCTCTTTATGAGCAATTTCGGTTTTTTGCCACAATGTTTTCAAAAGTCACCTGCTGTGTCGGAAAGTGTTTGTATGAGGGAAAGAGGTCAAGGTTAGTGGTTGAAACATACCTCACATTACGTTCTTTTAGACGGAATCAATACTAATTTACATAACAGAACAGTTGTAATCCAAGATTAACCCTTTCCCTCATACGACAATTCTGCAGCAGACGACTTTGAACATATTTTGTCAAAACATAGAAAATCTCCAGAATTGAATGGATAACCTATGACAAAAAGTGGAAAACATTGTGGCAAAAGGGGAAATTGCACGTTTTGTGCAATTTCTTCTTTTGTCACCATGTTTTCAAAAAGCCATCTGCTGCAAAGGCGTCAGAAAGCGTCTATATGAGGGAAAGGGTTAACCCTTTCCCAACTGCAGCAGACAACTTTTGGAAACATTGTGGCAAAATAAGACATTGCTCATAATGAGATTTGTTTTGTCACAATGTTTTCAACACAATTGAATAAAACAGCTTTCATTCATGGAGATGTCGGTGTATCCAAAGCCTTCTGCTGAAAATTTGATAAATGTGAGAAAGGGTTAAAACGAAATGGGTTAAGCACCTCACAACTTAACCTGTCTTACTGCTAAGTTCTTTTGAATTAACCATTAAATTTATGAATTATTGGGACATGTGCCTTATACCAGATATGATATTTTTAGAGGAAGAAAAATTTTACATTTGGAAAATCAAAAGTATTATTTTGACACACAACAGAATATGTTCAAAGTCGTCTGCTGAAGAATTGTCGTATGGGGTAAAGGGTTAAACAATTTCACAAAACGATTTTAGAAGTTGCCTGCAAACTCATCCGATGTTGTTTGTAGCAGGTAAAGTGTTAACCCTTTCCTTCATATGACAATTCTGCAGCAAACGACTGAACAGATTTTTGTCAAAAAATAGAAAAATCTCTATAATTGAATGGATTACCTATGACTAAAAGAGGAAAACATTGTGGCAAATGGAGAAATTGCTTGTTTTGAGCAATTTCTTCTTTTGTCACTATGTTTTCAAAAAACTGTCTGCTGCAGAGGCGTCAGAAAGAGTCTATATAAGGGAATGGGTTGAGAGCTGGACGTAACTGGTATGATCCTTTGTATCACCCTATAGAGGCCAATATTTTCATCAAATCTTCATGAAACTTATTTAGTTTGTTTATCTTGATGATATCAAGGGAAAGTTTGAATATGGGTCATGTCAGGTCAACAACTAGGTCAATGGGTCAAATTAAAGGAAGATTTTGTAAACACTCTTGAAGCCGCATTTTTTACTACCTCACCTGTCATGTAGTGACAAGGTGAGCTATTGTAATCGTGATAAAGTCTTCATTTATTATCCGATGTTTACCAAACTTATTCAGTAGCTAGATATCAATGAGAGCTCGATTTCTTTTGAAAACCAGCCAGATCCATTAATGCATGACGGGATTATGGCCCTTTATAAATTGGCAAAATTGCTATCATTGACCTTGTAAACAAGTTAATGTTATCATTTATTATCCGATGTTTACCAAACTTATTCAGTAGCTAGATATCCATGAGAGCTCGGTTCCTTTCGAAATACACGCATGACGGGATTATGATCTGTCAACTGTCCACAATTTCTTGTGAACACGATAAAGTTTTCATTTTATTTTCTGATGTTTACCAAACTTATACAGTAGCTAGATATACATGAGAGACACTTAACAAGTTAACATAACCAATATTTGACAATTATGTCTGCGTTCTGTTTTGTGATTTCCCTGTTTTAACCCTTGTTCGCATACAACAAATGTGCAGCAGTTGACTTTGAAAAGAAAATGATGAAAATACAGAGACTGTCTGTAATTTTAATCATTGAATAGAGTTAAAAACATTGAGACAAAAGGAGAAATTGCTTATTTTCAGTAATAATTTATTCCATTTGCCTCAATGTTATCAAAAGTCGTCTGCTGATGAGGAGTCCAGAAAGCATCAACATGTTGAAACGGGCAAATGCAGCAGACGAGTTTTGAAAACATTGTGGCCAAAGGTGAAATTGCTAATGATGAGCAATTTCTCCTTCGGCCACAATGTTTTTCGACTTTATTTAACAATTAACTAAGCTATCTTTTATGGAGATTTTTCAGGTTTTTGTCACTATGTTTTCAAAGTCGTCTGCTGCAGATTTGTTGTATGTGGGAAAGGGTTGACAAACGTGATCATTTGTATCAGAAGGAGTGAATACATGTGCAGCTTGATCGTTTAACCCTTTCTTTCCTACAAACAGATGCTTTCTGATGCCTCTGCAGCAGACAACTTTTGAAAACATTGTGGCAAAAGGCGAAATTGATCATTATGAGTAATTTGACCTTGTGCCATAATCTTTTCAAATCTATTGAAAAATTATCCTTTCATTTTAACCCTTTCCCACATTAAACAATTCTGCAGCAGACGACTTTCAAAACGTATTGACAAAAACATGAAAATCACAATAAATGAGAGTTTTACTATAAAAAAGAGTTGAAAACATTGTGGCAAAAGGGTTAAAACGAAATGGGTTAAGCACCTCACAACTTAACCTGTCTTACTGCTAAGTTCTTTTGAATTAACCATTAAATTTATGAATTATTGGGACATGTGCCTTATACCAGATATGATATTTTTAGAGGAAGAAAATCAAAAGTATTATTTTGACACACAATTGAAACATTTTGGATTAAGTAAAGCTTGTTTTAACCCTTTCCCTTATATAGACGCTTTCTGACAACTCTGCAGTAGATGGCTTTTTGAAAACATAGAAAAAAAGAAGAACAAAATCCTATGTTGTGGGTACTCCAAAAACCGTCTCACTGCTCAAAACAAGCAATTTCTCCTTTTGCCACAATGTTTTTCACTTTTAGTCATAGGTTATCCATTCAATTAAAGAGATTTTCTATTTTTTGACAGAATATGTTCAAAGTCGTCTGCTGCAGAATTGTCGTATGGGGTAAAGGGTTAAACAATTTCACAAAACGATTTTAGAAGTTGCCTGCAAACTCATCCGATGTTGTTTGTAGCAGGTAAAGTGTTAACCCTTTCCTTCATATGATAATTCTGCATCAAACGACTGAACAGATTTTTGTCAAAAAATAGAAAAATCTCTATATTGAATGGATTACCTATGACTAAAAGAGGAAAACATTGTGGCAAATGGAGAAATTGCTTGTTTTGAGCAATTTCTTCTTTTTCACTATGTTTTCAAAAAACTGTCTGCTGCAGAGGCGTCAGAAAGAGTCTATATAAGGGAATGGGTTGAGAGCTGGACGTAACTGGTATGATCCTTTTTATCAATCTATAGAGGCCAATGTTTTCATCAAATCTTCATGAAACTTATTTAGTTTGTTTATCTTGATGATATCAAGGGAAAGTTTGAATATGGGTCATGTCTCAGGTCAACGACTAGGTCAATGGGTCAAATTAAAGGAAGATTTTGTAAACACTCTTGAAGCCGCATTTTTTACTACCTCACCTGTCATGTAGTGACAAGGTGAGCTATTGTAATCGTGAACACGATAAAGTCTTCATTTATTATCCGATGTTTACCAAACTTATTCAGTAGCTAGATATCAATGAGAGCTCGATTCCTTTAGAAAACCAGCCAGATCCGTTGATGCATGACGGGATTATGGCCCTTTATAAATTGGCAAAATTGCTATCATTGACCTTGTAAACAAGTTAATGTCATCATTTATTATCCGATGTTTACCAAACTTATTCAGTAGCTAGATATGAGAGCTCGGTTCCTTTCAAAAACCACGCATGACGGGATTATGGTCTGTCGTCTGTCCACAATTTCTTGTGAACACGATAAAGTCTTCATTTATTATCCGATGTTTACCAAACTTATTCAGTAGCTAGATATCCATGAGAGCTTGGTTCCTTTCGAAAACCTCGCATGACGGGATTATGGTCTGTCGTCTGTCCACAATTTCTTGTGAACATGATAAGGTCTTCATTTATTTTCTGATGTTTACCAAACTTATACAGTAGCTAGATATACATGAGAGACACTTAACAAGTTAACATAACCAATATTTGACAATTATGTCTGCGTTCTGTTTTGTGATTTCCCTGTTTTAACCCTTTCCCTCATATAAACGCTTTCGGACGCCTCTACAGCAGACGGCTTTTTGAAAACATAGTGACAAAAGAAGAAATTGCACAAAACGTGCAATTTCTTCTTTTGCCACAATGTTTTCCACTTTTCGTCATAGGTTATCCATTCAATTATGGAGATTTTCTATGTTTTGACAAAATACATTCGAAGTCGTCTGCTGCAGAATTGTCGTATGAGGGAAAGGGTTAACCCGTGTTCACATACAACAAATGTGCAGCAGTTGACTTTGAAAAGAAAATGATGAAAATACAGAAACTGTCTGTAATTTTAATCATTGATTAGAATTATAAACATTGAGACAAAAGGAGAAATTGCTTATTTTCAGTAATAAATTATTATTCCATTTGCCTCAATGTTATCAAAAGTCATCTGCTGATGAGGAGTCAGAAAGCATCAACATGTTGAAACGGGCAAATGCAGCAGACGAGTTTTGAAAACATTGTGGCCAAAGGTGAAATTGCTAATGATGAGCAATTTCTCCTTTAGCCACAATGTTTTCGACTTTATTTAACAATTAATTAAACTATCTTTTATGGAGATTTTTCAGGTTTTTGTCACTATGTTTTCAAAGTCGTCTGCTGCAGATTTGTTGTATGTGGGAAAGGGTTAACAAACGTGATCATTTGTATCAGAAGGAGTGAATACATGTGCAGCTTGATCGTTTAACCCTTTCCCACAAACAGATGCTTTCTGACGCCTCTGCAGCAGACAACTTTTGAAAACATTGTGGCAAAAAGGCGAAATTGATCATTATGAGCAATTTCACCTTGTGCCACAATCTTTTCAAATCTTTGAAAAATTATCCTTTCATTTAAACCCTTTCCCACATATAACAATTCTGCAGCAGACGACTTTCAAAGCGTATTGACAAAAACATGAAATCACAATAAATGAGAGTTTTACTATTAAAAAGAGTTGAAAACATTGTGGCAAAAGGTTAAATTTCTTGTTTGAGCAATTTCTTATTTTTGTCATAATGTTTTCAAAAGTCGTCTGCTGCAGATGCGTCAAAATTTAAATGCGTCTACAAGTGGGAAAGGGTTTTTGCCTATTTATTCAAGATGGGCAATTTCTCCTTTGGCCACAATGTTTACGACTTTATTTAACAATTAAGATATCTATTTTTCAGGTTTTGTCACTATGTTTTCAAAGTCGTCTGCTGCAGATTTGTTGTATGTGGGAAAGGGTTAAGAGTCGCCTGCTTTTAAAACGTCTGAGGATCGAAATGCAATCTCAGAAAATTTGAGAGACAAAGTGGGAAACATTACGGGAAATAAGAATTGCTCATGCTTGTTATAAACAATTTCTCATTTTGCCACAATGTTTTAGAAATGTCATCTGTATGAAGGTAAGAGAATTAGGTCAAAGACCTGATAAATTTCTGTATAAAGTACTTCTTTTTCATTTGATCAGTCATTCACACTGACAGTGTCAAGTTTTCTGTTTAAACATTTCCAACATGTAGATGTCTTTTGACATATTTACAGCAATTATGAGCAATTTCTTCTTTTGCCACAATGTTTTCAAGTCTATTCAATAAATAGACTCTAATTTATAGAGAAATTTCACATTTTTGTCTAAATGTTTTCAAAGTCGTCTGCTGCAGATATGTTGCAAGTCGGAAAGGGTTAAGTAATTATGCTTATATCTATAGGCATTTTTCCTATTTTCTTCAAAGTTTTTTTAAAGTCATCTGATACAGACAACATTTTGTGCATCTGTGAAGCAGAAAACTCTTGAAAGAGTTATGATAGAAAAAAAGGAGGATTTTTAACCCTTTCCTACAAACAACATATCTGCAGCAGACGACTTTGAAAACATTGTTGCAATAACAATTATAAGATTATTATAGGATGAGGTTGAAAACATTGTGACAACATGGGAAATGGCTAAAGTTGTCTGCTGCAGATGAGTCAAAATGCGTCTGCATGTCAAAAAGGATTAATAAACGAGCAATTTCTCCCCAAGAATTTTCTATTGAATATTCAAATTAGACTTGGTGTCAGTATATTGAAATCATCAGAAAACTGAAATTATACTAAGGTATGCATGGAGAATTGGAAATATGATATTCACACTAAGTTCTTAAGCCACATACAGCAAATCAGCAGCAGACGACATTGAAAATATCTACTCAAAAATCTCTATAATTGTAGGTATAATTACTGAAAAAAGTTGAAAACATTGTGGCAAAAGTCTGCTACTGATGCGTCAAAATGCATCTATAGTTGGGAAGGGTTAAATTAAACTTCTAGAAAAAGGGTTATTAGTAAAATAAATGTGAAGTTTAAATTTTACATTAACGCTTTCTATCATAGGACAATTCTGCAGCAGACGACTTTGAACATATGCTGTCAAATAATAGAAAATCTCTTTAATTGAATGGATGACCAAAAGTGGAAAACATTGTGGCAAAAGAAGACATTGCTCGTTTTGAGCAATTTCTTCTTTTGTCACTATGTTTTCAAACAGCCGTCTGCTGCAGAGGTGTCAGAAAGCGTCTATATGAGGGTAAGGGTTAAAAAACTTAATTATTAATAAATATATCGTGATGTAACTGATACTGTTTTTCATAAGTTAAAACCTTTCTCACATTCACATACATTTATAAAATTCTCCCCCCCCCCCCCCCCCCCCCCCCCCCCCCCCCCCAAATAATAGAAAATCTCTTTAATTGAATGGATGACCAAAAGTGGAAAACATTGTGGCAAAAGAAGACATTGCTCGTTTTGAGCAATTTCTTCTTTTGTCACTATGTTTTCAAACAGCCGTCTGCTGCAGAGGTGTCAGAAAGCGTCTATATGAGGGTAAGGGTTAAAAAACTTAATTATTAATAAATATATCGTGATGTAACTGATACTGTTTTTCATAAGTTAAAACCTTTCTCACATTCACATACATTTATAAAATTCTCCCCCCCCCCCCCCCCCCCCCCCCCCCCCCCCCCCACACACACCTATTGTTTTCTATTCAATATTAACCCTTTCCCACATATGACAAATCTCCACAAACCATTTTGAAAACCTATATACAAAAACGTGTAAATTCTCCATAAATGAAAGTATAATTATATAAAATAGTTGAAAATATTGTGGCAAAAGGAGAAATTGCTTGTTTTAAGCAATTTCTCCTTTTGTCGTCATGTTCTCATAAAGCCCTGTGCTGCAGAGGTGTAAAAAAAACCTCCATAATTATGAGGGAAAGGGTTAAAATTAAACTTCAGGTGTCTACATTGAAATCATTAGAAAACTGAAAAGGGATTCATGGAGAATGGGATATAAGATATTCACACAAAGTTTAAACCTTTCTCACATGCAGATGCCTTTTCAAAGCATCTTGGGAAAATTTATACAGATCTTCCATGGATTTCCTTAGATGTTGACAAAGTTTTCTTCTGCAAATTTGTTGTTTGAATGGAGTTAGAAAAACTGTGACAAAATCGGAAATTGGTCATTATGAGCAATTTCTCCTTTAGCCACAATATTTTCAAAAGTCGTCTGCTGCGGATGCATCAGATTGCGCCGAGCCCCGGTAGCGACGCGGGCTGTCAATCCAGGGGTTGTGAGTTCGAATCCCGGCTCGGCCAACTTTCTTTCCGATAATTGACAAAAGTCAATGCGACATGCGTCATTCGTCTTCCACCAATGGGCTTAGTCTATGTGGAAAAGCAGCCAGTTGCTGTGTGGAGATTGTTGTGTGGAGTACTTGTGTGAGAAAACCAGGAAATGCATGAGTAGGTGAACTGGCCGCCGTGATATAACTGAGAAATTGTTAAAAACGGCGTTAAACCCCAATCAATCAATCAATCAAGCATCAGATTGCATCAGAGGGCTTGGCGTGAAACAGTTGTAACTTAAAACCTATTTTGAAAACCCTGGTTTAGGGGCAATTTGGACCATTTTGTAAACAATGCAAATTTAGGTGCCATTGCTCAGAACGAGCAATGGCACCTAAATTTCCATTGTTTACTAAGAAAAATGATTTAACGCTTATAAAGACTTTATGGCGAGGTGATTAACCTTGGTAAAAAATTACCAATTTAAGTTACAACCGTGTCACGCCAAGCCCTCGAATTATTCTGCAAAGTGTGAAAGGGTTAAACTTGTTTAATGAAGAATTCTTTGGACAGCAACATAACCTACTTAATTTATAAACAAAATGTATTGTTATGCTTCTTAACCCTTTCCCTCATATAGCAATTACTGGTGCCTCTGCAGCAGACGGCTTTTTGAAAACATGGCAAAAAAAAAAATGAAATTGCTCAAAATGAGCAATTTCTCCTTTTGTCACCATGTTTTCAATCAACTCTATTCAATTATTGTACTTTCATTTTCAGAGATTTTCCATATTTATTTCTAGATGTTTTCAAAGTCGTCTGCTGCAGAATTGTTGTATGTGGGAAAGGGTTAAATGGTATTAGTGTTTGTTTATAAAATAATGGAAACAATATGTGTGCCGTATGATTGTAGCACATCTATAGTTTTAATTGTTTCATGTTTCACTACCAGGTTGTCCCACCCCTTGTTTACATAAATAATATTTTTGTTAACCCTTTTCCTCATATAGACGCTTTCTGGTGCCTCTGCAGCATACAGCTTTTTAAAAACATAGTGACAAAAGAAGAAATTGCTCAGAACGAGCAATTTCTTATTTTGCCACAATGTTTTCCACTTTTAGTCATAGGTTATCCATTCAATTAGAGATTTTCTATTTTTTGACAAAATATGTTCAAAGTTGTCTGCTGCAGAATTGTCATATGAGGGAAAGGGTTAATTTATTTATTTATTTATTTATTTATTGGGGTTTTACGCCGCTTTCAACATTATTTCAGTTATATCACGGCGACAGTTCACTTATTCATGATCCCTGGGTAAACATACCAGCACTAGGCTAGAAAATGTGCCTTGCCCAAGGGCACTCCACCATGACCGAAGGGTTAATTCATCTACAACAGATCTGCATCAAAGACTGTATATATGTATGACAAATCTGAAGTAAAGTATAATCATTGGAAAAGGTTGAAAGCATTGTGGCAAAAGGAGAAATTACTTATGATGCTACAATGTTTTCAGAAGTTGTTTACTGCAAATCTGTCAGAATGTGCAGCAAGTGGGAAAGGGTTAAATTGTGCAAGACAGTCTAACAGTGGTTGAGTGTCGGGCTTTCGTACCCAAGGCCCTGGGTTTCGAATCCCATTATGAGCGGGTTCTTCCTTTTGGGATTTTCCACACAAGCGGCGCACATACTGGTTATGTCTCCAGGAAGCAGACATCGAGCATGATTATTATAAGCTTAAAGCTTGTTTGGAAATCAATGTGAAATAAGTAAGTTTAAACTAAACTAAAAGGGTTAAATTGCCCTTTCCCACATACAACAAATCTGAAGCAGACAACTTTAACATATTATGGTGAAAATACAAGTATAATAATTACAATTTGATACTGGTTGCATTATCAAGAGCATTATCTTCAATATAAATCACAGCCTATTCAAAGTAACATTGTTTAACCCTTTCCCTCATATGGACACTTTTTGATGCATCTGCAGCAGACAGCTTTTTGAAAACAAAGTGACAAAAGAAGAAATTACTCAAAACAAGCAATTTCTCTATTTGCTACAACGATTTTCCACTTTTAGCAATAGGTTATCCATTCAATTATAGAGACTTTCTATTTTTTGACAAAATATGTTCAAAGTCATCCGTTACAGAATTGTCGTATGAGGAAAAGGGTTAAATGAGTGCATCTAAATGTACTCCGCATGCTCCTCTTCCTATTTTATTATCATGTTTTCAAAAGTTGTCTGCTACAGAGGCATTTAAAGTCGTCTGCTACAGAGGCATTTAAAGTTGTCTGCTATGTAAAGTCGTCTGCTACAGAGGCATGTAAAGTCGTCTGCTACAGAGGCATGTAAAGTCGTCTGCTACAGAGGCATGTAAAGTTGTCTGCTACAGAGGCATGTAAAGTTGTCTGCTACAGAGGCATTTAAAGTTATCTGCTACAGAAGCATTTAAAGTCGTCTGCTACAGAGGCATTTAAAGTCGTCTGCTACAGAGGCATGTAAAGTTGTCTGCTACAGAGGCATTTAAAGTCGTCTGCTACAGAGGCATTTAAAGTCGTCTGCAACAGAGGCATTTAAAGTCGTCAACTACAGAGGCATGTAAAGTCGTCTGCTACAGAGTCATTTAAAGTCATCTGCATAAGGAAGGGTTAAACTTTGCATAATTTAACCCTTTGCCTCATATGAGAATTCTGCAGCAGCCGACTTTGAAGGTATTTTGTCAAAACATAAAAAATCTCCATAATTAAATGGATAACCTATGACAAAAAGTGGAAAACATTGTGTCAAAAGGAGAAATTGCACTATGTTTTCGTCAGAAAGCGTCTATATGAGGGAAAGGGTTAACAGGTAAAGGGTCCTCTGTCCCATGTCAGTGATTTTCACATAATAGGCCAACTGTACATAAATACTGTATATTTATTGTAGAAATGAACACACAAATTATCTTTCTTTTTTAAATCAAAACCATTACATTATGTGACTTGTGTAGAATGGAGTGTACAAAGCAGTCAGTTTGAAGTAACTGTTTTACCTGTTTTGATATATCTGGAGTCGTCTGCTTTTTTAATCCTTTCCCACATAAAGACACTTTCTGACACCTCTGCAGCAGACGATTTTTGAAAACATTGTTGCACAAGGTGAAATTGCTCATTATGAGCAATTTCACCTTTTGCCACAATGTTTTAAGTTCTATCATTAATCAAGATGTTAAGATGTTTTCAAAGTCGTCTGCTGTATGTGAAAAGAGGTTAAATATCTCAGGAAATAATGTTTTATCTGCAGTCACCTGAAAGTAAAATTTTGAAACATAGTGGCAAAATGTGAAAGTGCTCTTCAATGCTTTGAAAAGGTGTCGGCGACATATACAATCATCTGTATCGGGAACCCTTTCCCTCATACGAAAATTCTGCAGCAGACGACTTTGAACGTATTTTGTCAAAACATAGAAAATCTCCATAATTGTATGGATAACCTATGACAAAACGTGCAATTTCTTCTTTTGTCACTATGTTTTCAAAAAAGCCGTCTGCTGCAGAAAGCGTCTATATGAGGGAAAGGGTTAATAATTGTGTGCATTGAACTTTAATTATAGCAAACTGGAATTTTTGGAAATAAAGAACTATGAATCGACTCTAGGTTTTCATAATGGCGCTGTTTAAGGTATTGACACTGGTTTGTTTGGTGACAGTTTGTGCAGCTCAGGATCAAGGTAATATATGAGTTGATGATTCATTATGATATTTTTTTGAGAGTCGTCTGCTGAGGTCGAGTGGTTAGCGTCGGGGATTTGAAACCGTGCGTTCCGGGTTCTAGTCCCAGTCGCGCCAAGACGGTCATGGTGGAGTGCCATAATGGGCAAGGTACATTTTCTAGCCTATATTACTGGTTTGTTTACCGAGGGATCATGAATAAGTGAACTGTTGCAGTGATATAAATTTACTGAAATAATGTTGAAAGTGGCGTAAAACCCCAATAAAACAAACAAACAAATAAACATAAAGGCACTGTTTAAGGTATTGACACTGGTTTGTTTGGTGACGGTTTGTGCAGCTCAGGATCCAGGTTCTGTATGAGTTGATAATTCATTATGATCTTTTCTGAGAGTTGTCTGCTTTAATTTTAACTCTTTCCCTCATATCGACGCTTTCTGACGCCTCTGCAGCAGACAGCTTTTTGAAAACATAGTGACAAAAGTTTTGAGCAATTTCTCCTTTTTCCACAATGTTTTCCACTTTCAGTCATAGGTTATCAATTCAATTAAAGAGATTTTCTTTTTTTGACAAAATATGTTTAAAGTCGTCTGCTGCAGAATTGTCGTATGAGGGAAAGGGTTAAGTTAACCTGCAGCAAAAAAGACACAAGTCACAAGGAGAGAAAAACATGCAGCCAGTCCGGGGCCCGAAACCCGGGACCTCTTGCTTTCAGGGCAAGTACTCTACCGACTGAGCTAACCGGGCCGCTTGCAGCAAAAAAGAATGATTTCTGGCATATTGGAAGTATAGATTTGGTATAAACTTGAAAGCATAGTCTGAATAGGAAAAAAAATGCTTGTGTTGAGCAATTTATCCTAAATGTTTTCAAAAGATATCTGCTGCAAAGGTATCTACAGTAATATCTTTATATAAAGTCATAAGTTTTATGATGGATTCCTTGATTACTAATGTGTTTCATTAACCCTTTCCCACCTGTAGACGCATTTTGACACATCTGCAGCAGACGACTTTTTAAATCATTGTGACAAAAGAGAAATTGCTCAAAACAAGCAATTTCTCCTTTTGCCACAAAGTTTTCAACTTTTTTCAGTAATTATTAGTCGCCGGGCAGAAGCCCGCGACTTCTATTTTTAATAGCTTTTCGGAAATCACATGGGAGGGCGGCTTATTATTAGAAAGAAACAAATCTAGATGATTTGAACATATTACAATTGTGGTTGTTTACGAACACTAATAAATGACACATCTAAAATGAAATAAATATTCCGATTTTTTAATGTTTGCAGTTTTTTTTATTTCACTCGCATTTAAGTTTTTTGTCTTATTTACGAAGACAAAAGTGGTCCCTTCAAGACGTGAACCAACACCCCCTAATGCAGACTCTTATGTGTCATCATTGAGGTCAATTTCGGATTCTCCTTTTAATAGCAATTTTAACTTACTAAATGTTGTTTTCATGTTCAAAGAGATGTCTTGATTTGTGTAGAATTCATTTAATAATGTTAATCCATGAATATCTAAAGTAGGAACTGTTTCTAAGCTAAATATAGACCCTATTCTGTTGTGTAGTTTCGTGACCTTTAACATCGATTTTTCGCGCATGCGCATTTCGATATGAAAAAGCGAGTGATATTATTTTATTTTAGACAAGTACAAGACGAATGTTTGACGCAAAGCGTCAAAGAGAAGCCGCAATATTTCGTTGTACATGTAGAAATAAGAAAAAAAGAACATTTTTAAATCCACAAACAATAGAACAATTTAAACTGTAGACGGTAATGCTGATATATTTCTCCTTTTGAAGACTTTTGTTTTCTTCAAATTACCTCCCTTTAAAGCAATACCAGGATATTTACCTTGTGATTCGAATAAGATTGACAAACATTGAAATTATATGAATGAATACTATTATTTAAATAAGTAACAACAGCAAAATTAAATTTAAGCCAGATAAATGTGTACACATTTCGTTAATTTTTATAGATACCCTAATGTATAGGTATGTATATAAAATTTATAAGCAAATGTTTTCAAAACTACGTGCCTAATGTTTGAATAGACTAAGGAAAGTCAAGAATACATAAATAAATCAATGCAGTCTTTTCCGGCGACATTGATGCCTTGCATCAACTTTCTCTTGTACTTACAATTATAGAGATTTTCCATATTTTTGAGTAGACATTTCCAAAGTCGTCTGCTGCAGATTTGTTGTATGTCTGAAAGGGGGGGTTAAGTAATATCTACAGAACTGAGGTGTTATGTTTTTACTTGAACACTTTCCTACTTGCAGACAAAATTTGATACAGGGACTGAATCCCATTTGCGTTATTTTGCATTGTAAAATCTACTGGGTTAGTAACCCAGTAAATCTAAAAATATCGCTGTATATTTATCACGTGATCACTTCAACCAAATTGACAATCTCCTTCGCAGAGTTGTCGTTCCTTACACTCACGCATACATGAATGTAATGAGTCGATAGTGTTAGAGAATGCCGAATTGAATCCACAAATTCAAATGAGCAAGAGGAAATTCCACGGTATTTTTAAACGGGAAAACACGGAGCAGACGTTTTTTTTAACTTCTTATTTCCTATGAAATAATGAAAAACAAGACTTGTACGACCTTCTACAACATTCCGTTACATAAATATCGACGTATTTTGGATTAATTAGAATAAGTATAAAATATAACGATTTTGGACAATTATGGTGTTCAGTCCCTTTAATTAAGCAAACAACTTTTGAATAAAAATGTTAAAATGTTTTAACCTTTTCGCACATGTAGACGTTTTCTGACGCCTCTGCAGCAGATGACTCTTGAAAACATTGTGACAAAAGGATAAATTGCTCAAAGCGAGCAATTTCTCCATTTGTCACAAAGTTTTCAACTAATTTTCAGTAATTTAACCTTCATTTATAGAGATTGTCCAAGTCTTTGCCTAGATGTTTTCAAAATTGTCTGCTGCAGATTTGTTGTAGGTGGGAAAGGGTTGATTTGGCTTCACACAAAAACAAATGTGCAGCAGACGGCCTTTTAAAAACATAGTGACAAAAGAAGAAATTGCTCAAAACAAGCAATTTCTCCTTTTGCCACAATGTTTTCCACTTTTAGTCATAGGTTATCCATTCAATTATAGAGATTTTCTATTTTTTGATAAAATATGTACGAAGTCGTATGCTGAAGAATTGTCATATGAGGGAAAGCGTTAAAACTGAACTAAACCCTATTTAGTGGGTACTCAAAAGAATCGTTTCAGTAAGGCAGTTTTTTTGAGTACCCACTATATGGGGTTTTTAGGGTCAAACAAGGATTTGGTGATTTGAAATACTCTTCTTATATAGAGATCTGATTTTTACAGGTGACATCAGACTGTATAGAGGATCATCAGCTTCGGGCGTAGTCCAAGTGTACAACTCGAGTACTTGGAAATCTCTGTGCGGCACTAACTTTGGCAAAAAGGAAGCACAAGTTGTCTGCCTAAGTCTCAACTATTATAATGGAACCAGCCTCGATGATACTGCGTTTGGACAACTTGAAAGTGTTGAAACTTATCCCGATGTGCTCTCGTCCAAGGGTTGTGATTCAGGGACCGTGGCTGGCATATTTAATTGTGATTTCGATGTGGGCGGAGCTTGTGTTGACGGGGATAAAAGATACGCCAGTGTTAATTGTTTTGATGCTGCGGAATCGGTTGCAGGTGAGTTGGAGAACAAAGGGTTTTTCGGATGGACGTCTGCTTCCTTTGCAGCAGACAACTTTTGAAAACATTGTGGGAAAAGGATAATGGATTTGCACAAAATAGGCAACTCTGCTCTTTAAACAATGTTTTCATCACCATATCAAAATAATACTTCCTATTTGTTTATATGTGTAAAAAAACGATTTTTAAAATGTTTTAACCCTTTCCCTCATATAGACACTTTCTGACGCCTCTGCAGCAGACAGCTTTTTGAAAACATAGTGACAAAAGAAGAAATTGCTCAAAACGAGCAATTTCTCCTTTTGCCACAATGTTTTCCTCTTCTAGTCATAGGTTATCCATTCAATTATAGAGATTTTGTTTTTTAACTAAATATGTTCAAAGTCATCTGCTGCAGAATTGTCGTATGAGGGAAAGGGTTAAACCTTTCTTCCTGTTACAACTATCAATTATTTATTTCTATATTTAGTCATGCATAATCTACATTAACACTTCTCCACTTGTAGACACATTTTGAGGCATATACAGCATTGATTGGTTTCGGTTTTTTTACGACGCTTGCAACAATTTTTCAGTTATATCACATGTTTCCTTGGTAAGTTACCAGTACTACTGGTCCATCTACCCTGACACCAGCCAGCCAGTCATAATGCTAACCCTGTAACCCTGAACACCAAGAAGGGCAGCCATTACTACCATTTTTAAAAAGGCATATACAGCAGACGACTCTCAAAAACATGTATACAGGAAAAATAAGAAATTGCTCATAATGCCACAATGTTTTCAACTCTTTTCAATAATTATAATTATGTTCATAGAGATTTTCTATTGTTTTACTTTGAGATTTTTAAAGTTGTTTGCTTTTGATTTCTTGTATGTGGGAAAGGGTTAATATGAAATACATGTTTGGAAAGCTTTCTTCAGGACTTTCACTTTTTATGTACGATTGGTGGTCCAGAAGTTATAGGACTTTTATTATAATTTCGACACATATCAAACTAATAAACCTCATAATTATGCAGCAGAAGACTTTGGAAATCATGGTGACAAAAGGAACAATTTGTCTTAGGTAAAAGCATATAATTATTTCAAGATTTTTCAGTTGAAAGGGATTCTTTGTATTGATTACATGACTGTTATTCTTCCAGATTACAGTATAAAGTTATCAGATGAAGGGAAAGCAGAATCCGGCTACTTTTCCACTGTTCTACTCTACAATCACGATATATGGGGCCATGTCTGTGGTCAGTTTTGGGATGACAGCGATGCTGACGTCGTCTGCAGGCAGCTCGGGTTTCTTGGGGGTGTGGCCTCATACAGTGGATCTGATTGGTCACTTCCAGTTGTTGTCATGGGTACTGGATGTACAGGGAATGAGAACAATTTTACAGAGTGTGACCTTGGGGTTGATGTGGAATGTCTAACAGACAGGGTGGCAGAAGTAGTGTGCTATAAAACACAGAGTGAGTAACTTCGTAATCCTTTTACCCACATACAGAAGCTTTCTGACACCTCTGCAGCAGACAACTTTTCGAAACACTGTTGCAAAAGTAGAAATTTCTCGTAATGAGCAATTTCCCATTTTGCCAAAAATGTTTTCAACCTTTATCAATAATTATACTTTTAATTATCAAGATTTTTTCCACATTTTAATTGAGATTTGTAAAAAGGTGTCTGCTGCAGATTTCTCCTACTGGTGTGAGAAAATTAGGAAATACCACAGTAGGTGGACTGGCTGCTGTGATACAACTGAAGTTCTGTCAAAACTCCTATCAATCAGTATTAATTGCAAACTTATTTATTGGAATATTTTTGTGCTAATGAACAGTTATTGCAATTAACCCATTACTTCATGTGACTTTTCAAAGGTCGTCTGCTTTACAATCATCAGGCGAACAATTTCACAAATGGTTTTGAGCAATTTCACCTTTTATTGCAATGTTTTCAAAAGTCATGTTCAATGACAGGTGTCAAATGTCGTCTGTGTGAAGTAATGGGTTAAAAAACACATTTATTCTTTATTCTGTTGTCACATAGTAGGTCATTCAGACGTAAATAAGGAAACGTTTTGCAATTAGCAGGTTTGCAATAGTTTGAATTCAAATGTAATTTCTTTTTTAAACTAATACAGTTTTAGAGCTATTTGTTCTTTCCCATCATTGTCTTTACAATTTGTTGTCTGTCGCGCCATATAAATATGTCTGTAGCAGGGACTAAGTTAACCCTTTCCCACATACAATAAATCTGCAGCAGACGACTTTAAAATGATCTGTGCAAAAGTATCGAAAATCTTTATATAAAATAGAGTATATTTCATGAGTGTTTATTTATTATCACTTTTATTAAACAATTTTACTAAGATGATATGCTGCGAGCCTTGGCGAGCGTCATATTCAGCTTAGTAAACAAGTTTATTGAAAGTTATAATAAATAAACACAAATGAGATATTCTTTTTATCACATAAAATGATTTATGAAGAGTATTTCGAAAAAAATGTACTTAATACCGGTTTTGGCACCAAGGTGACTAACATTATGATGTCAAACCGCTGACGTGACGTCATTTCATAGTTTGGTTTCCGCATTGTAACAAAGAATCGAGCATAAGACTTGAAACCAATCTAGTAGTGTCATATGATTTTTGTGTAGTGTCATATGATAATTATGTATTATTATACCTCACATGACTTTGTAATGTTAAATTCTCATATACTCATCATGAACAATTTCTTACTGTCTCATGCTAACAGTACGTTTTTGACCAGTTAACAGTATACTGTTACATGGCATGCGCGTTAAAATGTTGGTTATGCACGTGCATGACGTCATTTCAAACAATAACGTCACCTTTTAGACGCGCGTATACTGTTTACCGGTATATTCATATGTGTGTGTTACATTGCAGTAGATCTACCCATGTTCACCTCCCCTACAAAGGTACAGAATAAATTGAATAAACGTGTAATTTTATTTGGTATAATAAAATAAATATTGGATGGCTTCCAGTGTGACAGTACATATTGTCAACATTCGGGTAAATACTGTTAACCTCGGCTTCGCCTCGGGTAACAGTATTTTCCTCATGTTGACAATATGTACTGTCACACTGGAAGCCATGCAATATTTATATAATGGCATTTTGACACTTCCAGAGACTTTGAAAACATCTGGACAAAATATTTAAAAGTATAGTTATTGAATATAATACTATTGAAAAAAAGCATTGTGGCAAAAAGTAGCAAAACATTGATGGAACAATTTCCATTTTTGTCACAATGTTTTCAAAAGTTGTCTGCTGAAGAGATGTCAAAATGCGTCTATATGCAGAAAAGGGTAAATAAAGTCTAATAAGCCAATTAAATTGTTTCTTCTTCCAGAACCCAGGCTTGAGCTGGTGGGTGGCAAATCCCATTATGGTCACGTCGTCTTCAGTATAGATGGGATGCAAGGCCTGCTCTGTGCTGCCCAGCCCATATGGTCCTACAAAGAAGTTTATGCTGTGTGTAAAACTATGGGATATACAAGTGGTTTTCTATATCAGGGAACCGAAAAGTAATGTTTGATATTGGCTGGTTCATGATTAACCCTTTCCCTCATATGACAATACTGCAGCAGATGACTTTGAACATATTTTGTCAAAAAATAAAAAATCTCTTTAATTGAATGGATACCCAACCTATGACTAAAAATGGAAAACATTGTGGCAAAAGGAGAAATTGCTCGTTTTGAGCAATTTCTTCTTTTGCCACTATGTTTTCAAAAAGCTGTCTGCTGCAGAGAGGCGTCAGAAAGCATCAATATGAGGGAAAGGGTTAACCCTTTCCCAACATACAGATACTTTGGCGTCTGCTGAAGAGACGTCAAAATGTGGGAAAGGCTAAAACATTTAAACATTATATACATTAGGTCTAGCAAATGATTTATTATTGCACTCTCTGAAAGTTTTAAAAAGTTTTCCTCAGACTTATCTATGTGATTTGTATACCCCTTATCATAGGTTTGTTTTTTATTGTGGCCAGTATTTGGTGACCTTGACTTTGGTTTACACATGAAGGATTTTGGTTAAGCTTTGTCTCAAAGCATTAACCCTTTCCCTAATATAGATGCATTCTGACGCCTCCGCAGCAGACAGCTTTTTGAAAACATAGTGACAATTGAAGAAATTGCTCAAAACAACAAAATATGTTCAAAGTCGTCTGCTGCAGATTTTTTTTTAGAATATCTCTATAATTGAATGGATAACCTAAACTAAAAGTGAAAAAACATGAATTTATGAGCAATTTCTCTTTTTGTCACAATGTTTTCTACTACAAACATGTCAACATGCATATGCAAGTAGAAAAGTGTAATTGTATCTGTCATAGCAATCTCTGTAACCATTGGTTACTTCTATCTATGTAGGGATGCATTGACGTCCCCTGGAACTGAAGATATTTTCATCGAGAGTTTATCATGCCGCGGTGATGAAGACTCCATCTTACAGTGTGACACATCAGGGTGGAAAAACCTCACCGGCTACTGCTATGATATAAGCAAGGCGGCTGCAGTGTACTGCTACACAACAGGTAATATAGAATATTATTATACCTCACATGACTTTGTAATGTTAAATTCTCATATACTCATCATGGGCAATTTCTTACTGTCTCATGCTAACAGTATGTTTTTGACCGGTAAACAGTATACTGTTACATGGCATGTGCGTTAAAATGTTGGTTATGCACGTACATGACGTCATTTCAAACAATAACGTCACCTTTTAGACGCGCATGCCATGTAACAGTATACTGTTAACCGGTATATTCATATGTGAGTGTTACATTGTAGTAGATCTACCCATGTTCACATCCTCTACAAAGGTACCGAATAAATTGAATAATCGTGTAATTTTGTTCGGTATAATAAAATAAATATTGCATGGCTTCCAGTGTGACAGTACATATTGTCAATATTCGGGTAAATACTGTTAACCTCGGCTTCGCCTCGGGTAACAGTATTTTTCTCATGTTGACAATATGTACTGTCACACTGGAAGCCATGCAATATTTATATAGTCATATTCACTTTAACCTGTTCAAGCAGACGACAATTCTGCAGCAGACGACAATTCTGCAGCAGACGACAATTCTGCAGCAGACGACTTTGAACATTTCCCACCTGCAGATGCATTTTAACGCAAAAGCAGCAGACGACTTCTGAGAACATTGTGGCCAAAGGTGAAATTGCTCATGATGAGCAATTTCTCCTTTGGCCACAATGTTTTCAACTTTATTTAACCATTTAAGAGGAATCCGCTGTGGTCGAGTGGTTAGCGTCGGGGATTTCGAAACCGGGTGTCCCGGGTTCGAATGAATGAATGAATGTATATTGTTTTATGGCGCATCGACAGCTAAGGTCATTTAGCGCGCATTTAATTTTTTTATTATTCATGTTCCCTGGGTGAACAAACCAGTACTAGGCTAGAAAATGTGCCTTGCCCAAGGGCACTCCACCATGACCGAATTGCCGCGACTGGGGATCGAACCCGGGCCCCCGGGTTCGATCCCCAGTCGCGGCACTACGGTCATGGTGGAGTTTTCTAGCCTAGTACTGGTTTGTTTACCCAGGGATCATGAATAATTAAATTTAATTGCGCGCTAAATGACCTTAGCTGTCGATGCGCCATAAAACAATATACATTCATTCATTCCTTTAACCATTTAAGCTATCTTTTATGGAGATTTCTCAGATTTTTCTCCACATGTTTTCAAAGTCGTCTGCTGCAGATTTGTTGTATGTGGGAAAGGGTTAATAACCGTGATAATAAATTAACCCTTTCCCTCATATAGACGCTTTCTGATGCCTCTGCAGCAGACGGCTTTTTAAAAACATAAAGCAATTTCTCCTTTTGACACAATGTTTTTCACTTTTAGTCGTAGGTTATCCATGCAATTATAGAGATTTTCTAGTTTTTGACAAAATATGTTCAAAGACGTCTGCTGCAGAATTGTCATATGAGGGAAAGGGTTAACACTCATGAAATATCCTCTATTTATTATTCACAGCATATCAGAAGGAGTGAATGAGCAGCTTGATCATTAACCCTTTCCCACAAAGAGACGCTTTCTGACGCCTCTGCAGCAATCAACTTTTAAAAACATTGTGGCAAAAGGAGAAATTGCTCATAATGAGCAGTTTCATCTTGTGCCACAATCTTTTCAAATCTATCGAAAAATTATCCTTTCATTTTAACCCTTTCCCAAATACAACAATTCTGCAGCAGACGTCTTTCAGAACGTATTGCCAAAAACATGAAAATCACAATAAATGAGAGTTTTACTATTAAAAAGAGTTGAAAACATTGTGGCAAAAGGAGAAATTGCTTGTTTTGAGCAATTTCTCTTTTTTGCAACAATGTTTTCAAAAGTTGTCTGCTGCAGATGCGTCAAAATGTGTCTACAAGAGGGAAAGGGTAGACTACTCTGCTAACATGCACTCTACGTTTCAGTTCACCTGGAGCATCATTCTTTTTCGTTTTTATATTTAGTGAGATTAGCGACTTCCATTTATGAGCGCGTTAATGTTCACCTGGGTAGAGTAGAACTGTACGATGACGGATATTGGCGAGCGGTTTGTGCCGACACTTTCTCTCAGATGCAGGCTGACATGGTCTGTCAACAATTCAATTTTTCACGGGCAGAAATTGCACTTCCTGGTAATTTTGGAAATGCATAGTAAGTACCTTTCTTTTTATGGAGCCCTTTTCCTCATATATTTTTTTATTTGGATGTCTCTGCAGTAGATCAACTTTGCGACCTTTATAGGAAAGAAAGGGAGGCAACTGTTTCTCTAAAAAAAACTTTAAATAATTGCGCAATCAGTATACTGAGAATTAACCTTACATTTGTTAGCTCTTCTGTTTTTCGTCTTTTTACCTCATAAGGCAACAAACATACTATATTTTCAAATGAAACTTGGTACACATGTTCCTTGGAACAATACATATGTCTATACTAAGACATATATCTCTGGCTTTAATGATTATTCAGTAGTACCCCTTTTTCGACCTAGAAAAAAGCAGAAGGGCGTTGGCATTTGTTTGAGGCAATCTTGTTAATTTATATATTCATTTAACCCTTTCCCTCATACGACAATTCTGCAGCAGATGACTTTGAACATATTTTGTCAAAAAATAGAAAATCTCTATAATTAAATGAACAACCTATGACTAAAAGTGGAAAACATTGTGGCAAAAGGAGAAATTGCTTGTTTTGAGCAATTTCTTCTTTTGTCACTATGTTTTAAAAAAGCCGTCTGCTGCAGAGGCGTCAGAAAGTGTCTATATATGAGGGAAAGGGTTAAAAATGATTCCCTCCTTGGTGTCCAGGGTTGCTTTCATAGTCTGACAACTGATGCATTGGTGTTATGATAACTAAAAACGGCAGTGCTGGTAATCAACCAAGAAAACACCATGATATAACTGGAATGCTGTTGAAAGTGGCATAAAAGACCATTAACCCTTTCCCACATACAGATGTTTTCTGATGCCTCTTGAAACCAATTTTGACAAAAGGAGAAATCATCATCAATTTTGTAGGGGTCATCTGCTGCAGATTTGTTTTATGTGGGAAAGAGTTAAAGACATATGATATGGCATTCTAACATCTTGAGTTATTAGGTACATATGATATATACAACCATCCTCGGTTACCCAGGAAACTAAACCATCATGAGCAGTATTTTCCTTTTGTCATAATGTTTTCAATACTATTCAATAATTATACTTTGGGATTTTTCAACACATATGGTGCGAGTTCTGGTTAAGGCTCCAGGAAGCAGACATCGAGCGTGATTAATATAAGCTGAAAGCTTGCGTCCCAATCGATGTAAAATTGATAAGTTTAACACTAATTATACTTTTATCTATTCAGAATTTCCATATTTATTCCTGGATGCTTTAAAAATTGTCTAATGCAGATTGACTGTATGTAGGAAAAAGGTATAAAACAAACATTCTGTGTACAGTTATTGGGACGTGGGGTGCTTATTTTGCTGACACTGAATTCACTTAGTAGAGATAATGGGTTTCCTGGGTTACCTAGAATGGTTGTGTTATGGACCTAACAACTTAACCCTTTCCCACATATAGAGGCTTTCTGACCCCTCTGCAGCCGATGACTTTATTTTTGTGACAAAAGGAAAAATTGCTCAAGTCTTTTCAGTAATTTCACCTTCATTTTCAGAGATTTTCCATAATTTTTAGCTTGCCTATTCGAAGAAATAGGGGAGCTTATGTTATCACCCCGGCGTCTGCGTCTGCGTCCGGCGTTGGTGTTGGCGTTGCCAGCTTCGTCAAACCTTTGCGTGCAAGGCCTTTTCTCAGACACTGTGTATGCTATTGGTTTGAAACTTCACACACTTATTAAGGGTCATTAGGTGACCTTGTATGTCAAGTCCCATACATCTGGAATGGATTTTGACTGAATTGTGCCTCTTTTTGGATTAGAACTTTTGGTCAAACCTTTGCGTGCAAGGCCTTTTCTCAAACACTGTGTATGCTGTTGCTTTGAAACTTCACACAGTTATTCAGGGTCATTATATGACCCTGTATGTCAAAACCCAAAAATTTGGAATGGATTTTGACTGAATTGTGCCCCTTTTTGAACTTAGAATTTTGGTAAAACCTTTGTGTGCAAGGCCTTTGCTCAGACACTGTGTAAGCTGTTGCTTTGAAACTTCACACACTTATTCAGGGTCATTATATGACCCTGTATGTCAAGTCCCATAACTCTGGAATGGATTTTAACTGAATTGTGTCCCTTTTTTAACTTAGAATTTGGGTCAAACCTTTGCATGCATTTTTTCAGACACTGTGACTGCTGTTGCTTTAAAACTTCATACACTTATTCAGGGTCATGTGTGGTTTTAGATGATACTGTAAGTCTTCAGTATTATGTTCACTATCAGCAAACATCGTATATAAACAAATCTACAGATTTAAAAGGCCCAAAAAGGCCTATATGGACTTTAACATTTGCATGCAAGTATTCAAAAGGTGTATTATCTTGCAATAGGTGATACTGTGTGACTTAACCTAATGCTATAACTGTTCTGAAGTAGACCCGATAGACGGTGGGCCTAATAGGCTAGCTATATTGTCCTCCGACAACTCTTGTTTCTAGATGTTTTCAAAGTCGTCTGCTGCAGATATGTTGTATGTGGTAAAGGGTAAAGATGTTAGAATGCCATATCATATGTCTTTAACAAGTAACTACCTTTTTATCAAGTGCAGTCAAATATTTGCCCTCAAAGGGTTTCCAGAACTAATGGTTGTAGAAATATGAGTACTTTGATTATTATTTTCAGTTACGATACTACGCCAGTTAATAGCCTTTCATGTGATGGATCTGAGGCGAGTTTAGTTAACTGTACATATAGTGTAGGACGGTGCCGAAACTACAGTGAGCATGCAGCTTTAGTCTGTACACAGGACAATGTACCAAATGGTTAGTGCTGACATTTGTCTACGATATTGATATAACATTTAACTGGTTCCGATTTGCAGACTCGTTTATTTGCATCTGCAGCAGACAAGTTTAGAAAACATTGTGACAAAAAGGAGAATTTGCCAAAACATCAGTGAGCATGCAACTTTAGTCTGTATACCAGACAATGTATCAAATGGTTTGTGCTGACATGTAGATAGATTTATTAAGATTTATTATTTATTTATTATTTAATCCTTTTCCACTTGCAGGAACATCAAAAGCAGATGCCACAATGTTTTCAACCCTATTTAATAGTAAATTTCGATTTTCGATACTTCAGTGTAGATGTTTTCAAAGTAGTCTGCTACTGATTTGTAATAAATAAATATTGTATTGCTTCCAGTGTGACAGTACGTCATATTGTCACAATAAGGGAAATACCATTATGCGAAGCGAAGACGAGGTTAACAATATTTACCCGAATGTTGACAATATAAGCATAAAATCATTATTCTTGGTAAACAATGGAAATTAAGGTTCCATTGCTCGTTCTGAGCAATGTCACCTACATTTGCATTGTTTACAAAGGGGTCAAAATTGCCCCTAAACCTGGGTTTTCAAAATGGGTTTTTAGTTACAACCGTTTCACGCCAAGCCCTCGATATGTATATCATGTCTTTGGCATGAGTCATTGTCACTGTTGAACTATTAAATTCAAATGGGCAATGGCATCCATATGACGTCCTTTTTGGCCGGATTGCTCTAGCAATTCTGGTCTATAGATTGGCGATGTCCGTCCGTCAACATTTTGGTTAAAGTTTCAGGTTGAGGCAAATTCTCAGCACTGGAAAGGGTTACAAACTCGTGACTTTGCCTGAAGGTGACCAGTAGCAAGTTCTATTGATTTCTATGGTTACTTTGACCTTGACCTTGGTTCGTCTATTTTCAAGGTCAATTTGCCGACCTTCCGGCCTTACCGTCTTTAGCGGTTTCTTGTGTTTTCATATTTCACTGTTTTTTTCAGATTACAATGTTACCTTATCCGATGTTTTCCACGGTTATGTCCAGGTTGAGCGATATGGCGTACAAGGCCATGTCTGCCGTGAGGGATGGGATGATAATGACGCCGCAGTTTTGTGTAAATCCCTCAATTTTGTGACTGGTTTTATGTTTGGTAATCCAATTGGTTACAGTAGAGGAAAACCAGTCTGGGTCACCAATTTTACATGCAGTGGTGGGGAGGACAGTTTGACACAATGTGGCTTCCAGTCTAATTTGGGAACAGACTGGTCCTGTGCTGAAGATTTATCGCCAGCTGGAGTGTTATGCTTTTCCGGGAAACCTCCAGGTAAATTGAATCAAACTGATTCTTCAACGAACAAATAACTCGAGCAAATCTGTGTCTCATATCTGGATCTTCCTAGTTCTCAACTTAGCCAATGAATTATTCTTTAACACTTTCCCTCATATGGAAGCTTTCTGACGCCTCTGCAGCAGACGGCTTTTTGAAAACATAGTTACAAAATAGAAATTGCTTAAAACGAGCAATTTCTCCTTTTGCCACAATGTTTTCCACTTTTAGTCATAGGTTATTCGTTCAATTAAAGAGATTTTTCATCTTTTGACAAAATATGATCAAAGTCGTCTGCTGCAGAATTGTCATATGAGGGAAGCAGCAGATCACTTTTGAAAACATTGTGGAAAAAGAAGAAATGACCCATAATAAGCAATTTTTAGCTCCACTGACTGAAAGCCAGTCATACTTTTATCAAGGCGAATTGTCTGTAGCAAACACAACACCTAGTATGGGATCTAAGTTTATTTGAACTAATGAGTAGCATGAACGAGCCTATAAACCTATTTGATTTTCCTGGAAATCTCAGATCAATATAATATTATTATACTGAAACAGTGGGCCGTTAAACTGTAACACCGAAAAAATATGGTTAATATCTATAGATTAAAGTTTAAATATTTAACGGAGTTGAACACATTGTGGCAAAAGGATGCATCAACATGAATGGGTTAAAATATTGCTGGAAAAAATTTAATAATGATAATAAATGATATTATCTTTTCTTTCACAATGTGTTTTATGTTATCTGTATGAGTAAATGTTTTCGTTATTTGTCCATTCGGATATTTTATTGAGATCAATGGTAAGGTCTTCAGGAATTTTATATCCACAGTGTCGATTGATATCATCTTTAGGCTTGTGAAATAATTATGTTTAACACTTTTCCATATACAAAAAGATCTGCAGCAGACAACTTTGAAACGTCCGGGCAAATATATGGGAAAATCTCTATGAATTGGAGTATAAATATCAAATAGAGTTGATACCGTTGTTGCAAAAGAAGAGTCATGAACAAATTCTCCTTTTGCCATAATGTTTTCAAAGGTAGTTTGCAGTAGATATGCTACGATGCATCAACATGTGTCTTACATACGGGAAAGTGTTAATTGATTAATTAACCCTTACCGTCATACGACAATTCTGCAGCAGACGACTTTGAACGTTTTTTGTCAGATGGATAACCTGTGACTAAGAGTGGAAAACATTGTGACAAAAGGAGAAATTGCACGTTCTGTGCAATTTCTTCTTTTGTCACTATGTTTTCAAAAAGCCGTCTGCTTTAACCCTTACCGTCATACGACAATTCTGCAGCAGACGACTTTGAACATATTTTGTCAAAAAATAGAAAATCTCTATAACTGAATGGATAACCCATGACTAAAAGTGAAAAATATTGTGGCAAAAGGAGAAATTGCTCGTTTTGAGCAATTTCTTCTTTTGTCACTATGTTTTCAAAAATCTGTCTGCTGCAGAGGCGTTGGAAAGCGTCTATATGAGGGAAAGGGTTAAGTCAATTTGTTTCTATCTTAATGCAGAGATAAAGGTTGGTGAGCGGGGTTCTCTCACCGCCCACACTTACCGTGCCGAGGTCTACCATGACCATTTTGGATGGAGTTCAATATGTAACTACGATTGGACCAACGCCGATGCCAAGGTCTACTGCCGGGAACTGGGATATCCTAGTGGACAAATTGCTAGGTATTGTAACTTTACCCTTTCTCCACAAGCAGATGCATGCATCTACACCAGATGACTTTTAGAAATACGAGCCGTCCCGCGAGAAAACCAACATTATGGCCTCTGCGTAATGTATTGACCCAGATCAGCCTGCGCAGTCTGCGTAGACTGATACAGGCCAACACATTCCGTCTCCGGGGTATAGAGGTATAGAGTAACGATTCTTGAAATATAAAATCAACAGGAAGCGAAAGGGTAAGCCTGCGCAGCATTTTTAGGCTGATCCAGGTCAATACTTTACGCAGACTCCACAATGTTGCTTTTCGCGTGGGACAGCTCATATTGTAACTTTAAATGATGCAAAATCTAAAATTTTATAAGAATCTGAATTACTATTTGCAGTTCACATTATGATGGCATACAAGTATCTTCATCAAGTTTGAAATCAGTTCTACGGAAATACAAGTTGTAAGACACATGGTGTCTGTATTACAATAATAATAATAATAATAATAATTAAGACTTCATTTTTAGAGGCTGCACAGTTGGGCATGCCCAGTCTGAGGGCTTCTGTATCGAATTTCATTTTGGATTATTTTTTTGGAATTAAACATTGTCTGTATATTTTACATTATCCAGGATTTCTCCCGCTTTTGAAGGCATAAACTCATGGCCTTTTATTTAACATCTGGAGATTGCTAGTTTGACGTTGGTGACCTCAGCTGTGCTGTTGCCACTCCGTCTGATCAACTTTATCTACAATTTTTGCCTGGAGCTGATGGAAAGCTTTTGTACTTATTATTACATGTTGTAGACTTAACCCTCTCCCAAATTCAACAAATCTGCAGCAGACAACTTGAAAAATGTTAACTCAAAAGCTGTGCAACTCTCTTTAAATGAAAGAAATCTTATTGAATAAGGTGGAAGACATGCGGGGAAAGAGAAAAATTGCTCATGATGAGCAATTTTTCATTTTGCACACAATGTTTACAAAACGTGTCTGCTGCAGAGGGGTTCAAAAGCGTCTGAATGTAGGAAAGGGTTAAAATGAAATAGCATGTAAGAACCTATTTTCCTTGAGCAGAGCTCGTGTGATTACATTCCAGTAATGGATACACCAAAGGCAGTGTGAGTCAGGTGATTGCTATGTCCGGGTTGCAATGCGACGGTACAGAGACTTCTATTTTTCAATGTCCGAATAAAGGATGGCGAAAGACCAGCAGTTTGTGTACACACGCTAAAGATGCTGGGGTTGCCTGCTACAAATGGGGTATGTTCACATTCACCTTCAAGTTTTGCTTGTTTTTTTCGTTTATGTCTTAAAAATAGGAATAATAAGAAGCTTGACTAATTCATCCTCTTGTTAACATATCAGCAACAGGGGAAATTGCTTCTAAAATGAGCTGCACTTTTTAGCTCGCCTATTCGAAGAAATAGGGGAGCTTATGTTATCACCCCGGCGTTGGCGTTGGCGTTGGCGTTGGCGTCCGCGTTGCCAGCTTGGTCAAACCTTTGCGTGCAAGGCCTTTTCTCAGACACTGTGTATGCTGTTGCTTTGAAACTTCACACACTTATTCAGGATCATTAGGGGACCTTGTATGTCAAGTCCCATAACTCTGGAATGGATTTTGACTGAATTGTGCCCCTTTTTGGACTTAGAAATTTGGTCAAACCTTTGCATGCAAGGCCTTTTCTCAGACACTGTGTATGCTGTTGCTTTCAAACTTCACACACTTATTCAGGGTCATTATGGGACCTTGTATGTCACGTCCCATAACTCTGGAATTGATTTTGACTGAATTGTGCCCCTTTTTCGACTTAGAAATTTGGTCAAACCTTTGCGTGCAAGGCCTTTTCTCAGACACTGTGTATGCTGTTGCTTTGAAACTTCACACACTTATTCAGGATCATTAGGGGACCTTGTATGTCAAGTCCCATAACTCTGGAAAGGATTTTGACTGAATTGTGCCCCTTTTTGGACTTAGAAATTTGGTCAAACCTTTGCGTGCAAGGCCTTTTCTCAGACACTGTGTATGCTGTTGCTTTCAAACTTCACACACTTATTCAGGGTCATTAGGGGACCTTGTATGTCAAGTCCCATAACTCTGGAATGGATTTTTTTCAAACATTTGGATTTTTTTCAAACATTTGGATTTTTTTCTTTTTCTTTTCTTGTATTTTTCAATTTTGCGTTTAGCTCAACGTTAAAGTTTCGATTTTTTTTTTTTTCTCAATAAGTACTGGTTCTAGGGCTTTCATATTTTTTGGGGTAAAACATTTTTTTTTTGCTGGATTTTGAAAATTGGGCATAGCTTCTTCATATTTTGTTGGATTAATTTCATTATTTTTTTTTAATTTTCTTGTATTTTTGAACTTTGAGCATTATTTTTTTTTTTTTTTTTTTTTTTCTTGAATTTTGGAACTTTGTGTTCAGCTCAATTTTTTTTTTTAAATTTCTTGTATTTTTTTTTTTTTTTTTTTATTATTTCTTGTTTAAAAATAATTGTGTTTAGCTCAATGTTAGAGTTTTGTTTACTTTTTGTCTTTTACACTTGCCTTGATAGTCAAAGCAGGGGACACAGTGAGACATTTAATTACGCGTAATTCTTGTCTTTCTTTTGTAAATTCAATTTAAATTATTCCACTTTTGGATTTTGGACTTTATACCCATGCTATAACTGTTCTGAAGTAGGCCCTGATAGACGATATCCCTGATAGGCGAGCTATATTGTCCTCCGACAACTCTTGTTTAAAAATAATATAGACAGTTTCCTCTTTTCTAAGCAGACAATTTTGAAGCAGTTTGCTGTGGCTTTGTTTTGGCTATGTGTGAAAGAGTTGATTAATCCTTTCCCTCATACGACAAATCTGCAGCAGATGACTTTGAACATATTTTGTCAAAAAATAGAAAATCTCTGTAATTGAATGGAAATGTAATTGAATGGAAAACCTATGTCTAAAATTGGAAGACATTGTGGCAAAAGGAGAAATTGCTCATTTTGAGCAATTTCTTCTTTTGTCACTATGTTTTCAAAAAGCTGTCTGCTGCAGAGGCGTCAGAAAGTGTCTATATGAGGGAAAGGGTTAATAAGAAGAGCTAATCTTCTTACTTTCAACTTAAAATTTAAGCCCTTTCTCACATACCGCAAATCTGTATCAGGCGACTTTGAAAATATTTAGGCAAAAGTGTGAAAAATCTCTATAAATGCTAGTGTAGTTATTGAAATAAACTGAATTCATTATGAGCAATTTATCCTTATGCCACTATGTTTTCAAAAGTTTATTGCTGCAGAAGGCTCAGAAAGCATCACTATGGCTTGGCGTGAAACGGTTGTAACTAAAAATCTATTTTGAAATCCCTGGTTTAGGGGCAATTTTGTCGCCTTTGTATACAATGCAAATTTAGGTGCCATTGCTCAGAACAAGCAATGGCACCTGAATTTCCATTGTTTACCAAGGACAACGATTTAACGCTTATAAAGACTTCATGGCAAGGTGTTTAACCTTGGTAAAGAGATACCAATTTCAGTTACAACCCTTTCACGCCAAGCCCTTGAATTATGTATGTAGGTTAGGATTAATTGTTGAATTGATGAGGTTAAAATTTCAAACCAATTTGACTTTACAACTTTCGTATTGAGATGATATGAACTGCACTACAGGAAAACCAAGCTAAGTTGACTTGTTGGCAACTAGCTGCCCTGCACATCCATGCCGATTAATCAAGTTAGCACTTTGTATGATAAGTTTATTGTGGTCCTCTGTGACTTAATATACATTATAAATATATATGAGGATTTATTTTCTTTTGTAAAGACAAATTTAAGCAATAAGAAAAATCTAACTCTGTATTCAGAAGACAAAGACTGCAAGTAGAAAATATTAAAAAGTAAAAACGCTAAATGAATATAAAGAAATATTCTATTTTATATTTCTCTCTTCTGAATAGAATAAAAGATAAATAGCAAGCAATACTAAACAATATAAACATTTTTCTAACTTCATAAAGTGACTGGAAAAACATTTTATTTTTTTATGAAACACACAAGGAGAGAGCTACCTAAATAAGCTGAATGCTTTCTGCACAATATATTTATATTTGATATGAAGTGTAATAAGATGTACATGTAAATTAGAATATAGATGAAATATTGTTTAAACCAACTATGCAAACAATGAATAGTCAGGAGAATTATGTTGAGATTGATCTGGATCTACACTGGTCCCAACTGTTGAATTATTTGATCTGGGTCTACACTGGTCCCAACTGTTAATGGATTGATTGTTTGGTGTTTTACGCCGCTTTCAACGATTTTTCAGTTATATCACAGCATTTCCTTGGTAAGTTAACAGTATAACTGGTCCATTTATAAATAACTGTATACTCTGACATGCATCATTCGTCTTTCACCAATTGGCTAACAGTCTATGTGAAAAAGCAACCAGTTGCTTGGAAAGTATGTTGTGTGGAGTACTGATGTAAGAAAGTCAGGAAACTGGCCGACGTGATATGGTTAAACCCCAATCAATTGATCCCATCCAACACACCTATGTAAATAATCAAGTTATAAAACTCTAACTTGCATATCATGCAAATTATTGCCCTTTATTATTTGACTTGGAAATTCTGGTTAAAGTTTTGCATGGGCCTACATAAGAGTCAATATCTATGTAACTAATAAGTGCTGGAATAGTCGAGCGGGCTATATTATGGATATTATTGCTTTTTTTGCCAGTGTTTTCAAAAGTCATCTGCTGCAGAGGCTTCAGAAATAGTATGTATGTGGGAAAGAGGTTATGGGTATCATTAGAAAGTCAAATGTATTTCCTAATTATTTCTTTTCTAATCTTTTTTAGCTCGACTTTTGAAAAAAAACGAGAGCTATTGTCATGACCCTGGCGTCGTCGGCGGTGGCGGCGGCGTCCGGTTAAGGTTTTTTGTTTAGCTCATTTTTTTTTTTTTCCCCTCCCTATCAGTCGAGCGTCTGGGCCGTACGTGGTGCTCTTGTTTAAATTTATCTTTAAACACTTTCCCACATACAACAAATCTGCAGCAGACAACTTTGGAAACATGTGGACAAAAATAGAGAAAATCCCTGTAAATGAGAGTTTATTTACTGAAAAAAGTTGAAAACATTGTGTTCAAAGGAGAAATTGCTAATTTTGAGCAATTTCTTCTTTTGTCAGAATGCTTTCAATAGGCGTCTGCTGCAGAGGCATCAGAAAGCATCTATATGTGGGAAAGGGTTATTAAGAAGTTCAGTGGTAAATAAAATCCATATGATTTAATATTGCAGTTAAGACGGAACCTACTAAATCATTTGGAGCCGTATTGTATCACAGTGGTGATAATTACGGGCTTGTCTGCGCTGAAAATTTTGATGACAAAGCTGCTACTGCTGTCTGTCTAGAACAGACCCCATTTCCATTTCATTTCGGAAAAGCCCTCTGCTGTTCTGCTGCGGGGCCTCAGAACCGTAATTTTACGCTCTCAGATGTCTCGTGTTCAACTGGTGCCAATAGTTTGAGGGAGTGTACCTACAATGATGTGAACCCTGTCTGTAGCAGTGGGAAGTATGCAGCCGTAGCATGTTCAGACAACCAAAACGCGACATTCGATAGTAGGTTATTTCTTGGACTTTTTCTTTTTTATGCCCCCGGAATCAGCGATTCGGTGGGCATCTAGTTTTTGGCCTGTCTGTCTGTCGAAAAAAACTTTAACCTTCACCACTACTTTTGAACCATAACAGGTACGGCTACCATATTTCACATGTGTATTCCTTGTGACATGACCTTTCTGTCAGTACCAATATTTTTGAACTTGCGACCTTGACCTTTGACCTAGATGTTGCCATTGTTGCCATTTGGGGGGCATCAGTGTTTCACAAACACATCTTGTTGGCCCTTCAATAGATAAGGTTATAATGCGGCAGACAGGAAAGTTGATATTTTACACTTTCTATATACATACAGGATCTGACATGAGTGGTCATTTCATATAAAGTTTTATTAAACGATCGAGTTCAAGATTTTTTGTTATTAAGCGAGCCTGTGCCGAGCTTTATAACAAATATCTTGGACGAGTTTAATAAAACTGTTTAAGAAATGACAACAAATGTCAGATTCTTTTTATCATATGACGAAACACACAAAGAAAATGTGGTTTTCCAAAGCTATAGTTTTAATTTCGTCAGTAAACCGCATAACAATGCCACAAATAATTATGCTGAGGTCATAATCAGCTTAGTTTATTAAAAGTAATAATAAATAACACTCATGAGATATTATATCTATCCCATAAAGTGACTTATGGGGCGTATTTTGATAAAAATGTACTTAAAGTTTACAATATTTCTAGATGAAATTTACGGGTTTTGGCGCCAAAGTGACTAACGTATGATGTCAAAACGCTGACGTGACGTCATTTTCCTAGTATTAGGTCATGTTATATTACACATGTTGCATATAAATAAGTACATAATGGGTATATTACATCGGATACAAGCATTGTCATGTGATGAATCGAGATATGAATATATAATGTACATGTATGAAAGCAATGCCACCCCAACTGCTGGAGCTCATGAGTTGTATTGTATCCCATCTGACCCATTTGGCCGACTCTTATGGCTCTTTGGCGGCCATTCTTAACCCTTTCCCTCATACGACAATTCTGCAGCAGACGACTTTGAACATACTTTGTCAAAAATAAGAAAATCTCTAAAATTGAATGGATATTGAATGGATAACCTATGACAAAAAGTAGAAAACATTGTGGCAAAAGGAGAAATTGCTCGTTTTGAGCAATTTCTTCTTTTGTCACCATGTTTTCAAAAAGCCGTCTGCTGCAGAGGCATCAGAAAGCGTCTATATGAGGGAAAGGGTTAATGAGTGTCCCCAAGCCACAGGCCCTGTGGCACAGGGGCTTCTTGGCTTGTAGGGGCGAAAAGTTGAATGACATTTTTTTAACCACTTCCAACATACAAGAAGTCTGCAGCACACAACTGGAAAAATGTCAAGGCAAAAATATCGTAATTCTTTACATATGAAAATGTAATTATTTAAAGGAGTTGAAAACATTATGGCAATGGATGTAATTGCTCATAATGAGCAGGTTCTACCGTTGCCACAATGTTTTCAAAAGATGCATAAAAATGCGTCTGTAGGTGGGAAAAGGTTTAGGAAGTTCAATATACTTACGATTAGTTTAAAAAAGTTGGACGGACAGTTTAGAAAAAGAAAAGGCAAAAGATATTAGAGATTTTTAATAAAGAACAAGCCAGTAGGCGACATGGGATTCGCCTTTGCATATATAAATATATGAAGAACAAGTCTGATAGGGTCACTATTGTGGTGACTTGGTGAACACTGGTGAAAAGTGTGCAGCCGCAGCTTGTAAAAACATTCTCTGGTCAACCAACCATGTTTTATTACCATGCCAAGATGAACCTGTATACACCGAACCGTTTCGCCTTGGTATATTTTGCAAACTTCCGGCTGTAGCTCGGAAACCCGAGGGCGGAGGTCAATTACGTAACATAACTTTTTGTAACTCTTGAATAGCTCTATGAGATAGTGTAATAAAATTGCTATCGAATACTACTACTGCAGCGCTAGGGGCGATTGAAGTCAAAAACGACTGTAAAAATACCCTATCTTTGAAAGGCTACCATTTGGAAACAAAGGCCTAAATCAAAAATTGTACCGGACATATTTTTTTTAAATATCTCGAAGTATCTATAACTGAAGTTTCAGCTCTACAATTATAACTGTAGGAGAAGGTAGAAAAATGATTTGGGTTCTTAAAACGCGTTTTTTTGCTAGCTGCATAGCAATGGCTATGTTTGAAAGGCTACCATTTGAAAACAAAGGCCTAAATCAGAAATCAGTAACAAATACATTTTTTCTAAATATCTTGAAGTATCTATAACCGAAGTTTCAGCTCTCTACATTCAACACTGTAGGAGAACATTTAAAAATGTTTTTTGTTCTTAAAACACGCTTTTTTGCTAGCTGCATAGCAATGGTTGGGTCCTTATCAACGAAACTCAAACGCGCACACCCTGAGCTCATTTGGCACCTGTTCACAATGTTTCATTGGAATCGACCCGTCAGTTTTGGCTGTAGAGCTGTGCTTTACAAACATTAAGACAGACGGAAAAGCCTGACAATAAGGGATACCTAGCGAATCCCAATTATATGATACAATTGGGAAGGTACTAAAAAAAATGGGCATTTTACCATTTCTGACATACAACAACTCTGCAGCAAACGACTTTGAAATCATCTAGATAAAATTCTGGAATTTTTTTTTAAATGAAAGTATAGTTCTTGAATAAAGTTGAAAACCTTGTGGCAAAAGGTGAAATTGTCATATAGACGCTTTTTGACGCCTTTGCAGCAGACGGCTTTTTGAAAACATAGTGACAAAAGAAGAAATTGCTCAAAACAAGCAATTTCTCCTTTTGCCACTTTTAGTCATAGGTTAACCATTAAATTATGGAGATTTTCTATTTTTTGACAAAATATGTTCAAAGTCGTCTGCTGCAAACTTTGAGGGAAAGGGTTAATACATGTTATAGTTTTAGGGCAAGTTTATTCTTCCTTATTTCAGAGCTGGATGCCGACCCAGTGGTAAAGGTTAACTATTTTTCACAAGAAGGATACGTCTGCAGCGAAAAGTTTTCTGATGCAGACGCAAGTGTAGTGTGCTCACAACTTGGTTTCCAATATGGTGCAAAATTCAAGGCATCAGCTATAGGTAAGGTCATCAATAAACCCTTTCCCACATACAAAAAATCAGCATCAGACGACTTTAAAATCATACCCGAAAAAAACTGGAAACTCCCTTTAAATGAAAGTACAATAATTGAATAGAGTTTGAAAACATGGTGACAAAAGGAGAAATTGCTCATTTTGAGCAATTTCTTCTTTAGTCGACATGTTTTCAAAAAGCTGTCTGCTGCAGAGGAATTGAATTGAGTTGAAAACATTGTAGTAGAAGGAGAAATTGCTTGTTTTCACCAATTACTCTGTATGTCACATTGTTTTCAATAGTCACCTGCTCCAGTGGCCTAAGAAAGTGTAAGTGGAAAAGGATTGATTTCTTACTCAGTATGATATGTTTTAACAATTTGAATTTCAAGTTCAAATATAAAATTGGAGGGATAAATAAATGAAAAATATGATTTTGAGCTGGAGTAGAAAGTATTGTAGGACAAGGAGCTCTTACCGAGAATAATCCATTCTTCCTTTTTCCCAAAGGCTTTTCAAGTTTTGTGTTTTATAGATTTGTCTGAGAGCAGCTGCTTAATCAGGGAAAATAGTTGCAAATTACACGAGCTAATGTGATCCCCCTGTGTCCAGCATGAATAATGCGTCATCGTCAACAATTTCTTTAAGCAACATCTTTTAAGCCACATTGACGATTGCAGCCTTAATTCACAGGAATGTTCCTTTTGTGGTCCTCTTTAAATATGTTCAAAGAATTAAATTTAATTCATAACTTTGGTTGCTGTATCTTCAGGAAAGGGTTAAAATGACAATGCTTTAAAATTCTTCAGCTATTAAAGTGCTTTTCTGATTTCAAGATAATTAGACAGAAATGGTCCTTAGGTGACCTTCTACCAAAAGGGCTCAAGCCATAAAGTCCTTGTCTGATTTAAACATAAGTTGGCAGAAATGTTCATCAGATGACTCACTACAAATGTACATTGTTAAAGCCATTTGGACTGCCCCAGTGGTGTAGTGGTAGAGCGTTGCCTTGGGTGCAGGAGGTCCTGGTTCAATCACCGGCCGGGTCGTACCAAAAACTTTAAAGATGGCTGCCCTCCTTGGCGCTCAGGTTCGCGGATTAGCATTACAACTGACTGACTGATGTCAGGATAAATGGACCAGTAGTATTGGTAACTTACCCAGGAGATGCTGTGATATAACTTTTTTTTTTTTTAAAGTGGTGTTAAACACCAACTAATCAATAATTTTTGTTTGGATATATTCAAAAACCAAGCAGTGGCAGCATCAGAAAAGAACAATATAATAGAACTTTCAAAGTCTTACAATTTTTCTAATTTATAATTTCAAGATAAACTGGCAGAAAGTTTCCTCTACAAAGTGTGTTCAAATTATTTCGATAGGTTAAAAAAAACATGGCCTCTAGGGATAAACCCTTTCCCACATACAGACGCTTTTTGTCGACTCTGCAGCAGACAACTTTTGAAAACATTGAGCAATTTCTCCTTTTGCCACAATATTTTCGACTTTCTTCAAAGAATTGTTCTTTCATTTATAGAGAGTTGCTATATTTTTGACTGAATGTCTTCAAAGTCGTCTGCTCCAGATTTGTAGTATGTGGGAAAGGGTTAAGACATGTTGCACTTACAATGCAAATTCACTTTCATTGGTATGTTGTATTGATCAGAGTAATTTAATGTCCTGTAAATATTAATCCTCTCTGAAAGTAATTCATCAAGGGCCGTATGGTCCTCTTGTTTACAAATAATAAAGCTTTACTTCTTGAATGTAGTCTGGGTTGCAACTGCCGCGGTGGTGTAGTGGTAGAGTGGGTTTGATTCCTGGCGTGGTCATACCAAAGACGTTAAAAATAGAAGTAATGGCTGCCCTCCTCGGTGCTCAGGGTTGCGGGGGTTAGCATTAGGGCTGACTGGCTGGTGTCAGGTTAAATATACCGTAGTTATGGTAACTTACCTAGGAAACGCCGTCATATAACTGATTTTTTTTTAAAAGTCGCAAGAAACATGAGACAATCAACAGTTTACGTTGAAAAATCTAAAAGTGAGAAAAAGCAAAAATATCTAAAAAAATTGAAAGGATGATTTTAAAGCGACTGAACTCCAGATACCCAACTGTCGAAAAAATTATTTTTTTCCAATTTTAAGAAAATAAGTTATTTTTGTATTTGGGGCATTAAAATATGATAACTGACATATTAATACCCCTATAAACGGTAAGATTTTCTTGTTTTCCATACTTTTTCCATCGCAAATTCTACCCTGTCAATAACGGGGTAAGTATTTTTTAAATAGGAAACCCCTTCATGGGGACAATTGAAAACGACTCAAGTTCACTTTATTGATAAAAAACGATACATTTTCTACCCTGGTTTTACTTGGATAACATAAAGATTAACATTTTTTTTTTTTCTTTTTTTTTTTTTCCGTGCCATCTGGATTTCAGTCGCTTTAATACATAGTAGAGAAATTTGCTGTTTCAAAGGAGAAATTGCTTATCTTGAGTACTTTCTATATTTTCGATCTTAAAATTCTAAGTAAGATTTTACCCATTTGCAGGTATTTGGCACCAAATTCGTTGGTTGAACGGATTTGGCTGCACGGGCCAAGAGGACTTCACCAACCAGTGCAATATGACGTGGGGAAATATCGGAACATGTTCATGGGACTCTGTTGCCGCTGCCAGATGCACAAACAACCAAGGTTTGTATGCATGTATATTGAAGATCATTTTGGAAAAGGTCGAAAACAAAGAGAGAAATTTCGTGTTATGAGAAATTTCGACTTTTGCCTTAAAGTTTTTGAAAGTTGCGTGCTGCAGTCATCAGAAAACGTCTGTATAAGGGAAAGGATTTACCATTTCCTACATACAACAAATCTGCAGAAGACGACTTTGAAAACAGAGTGACAAAAAACAGAAACAAATATCAATAAAAGATAGCTTGATGGTTAAATAAAGTTTAATACATTGTGGCCAAAAGTGAAATAGCTCATCATTTCATCTTTGGTCACAATGTTTTCAAAAGTTGTCTGCTGCTATTGCGTCATAATACGTCTGCAGGTGGGAAAGGATTAAAGTTAGAGAGCCATCCTCACATCCGGCGGATCTTGTTATGAATCCAAAGAGATCAGGGTCAACCTTAGGGATCTTTCCACACTTTCAGCCCGAGAATTGGTTGAGGTTTTAGTATCAGGGGTGACCGTTTCCAACCTACTAGAAATCTGTAGCAGACGACTTTGAAAACATCTTTGAAAAAGTATGGAAAATCTACATAAAAGAAAGAATTATTATTATCGGATATAGATGAAAACATTGTGGCAAAAGAAGAAATTGCTTAATTATTATGATGTTAGTGAAAGGTGTCTCCTGTAGATGTGTGTAAACATGAAGTGGGAAAGGGTTAACACTTCCCCTCATATAGACGCTTTTTGACGCCTCTGCAGCAGACAGATTTTTGAAAACATAGTGACAAAATAAGAAATTGCACAAAACGTGCAATTTCTCCTTTTGCCACAATGTTTACCACTTTTTGTCATAGGTTATCCATTCAATTATGGAGGTTTTCTTTTTTTTGACAAAATACGTTCAAAGTCGCGGCTGCAGAATTGCTATATGAGGGAAAGGGTTAACACTACCCCGCATACAACAAGTTTGCAGCAGACATCTTTTAAAATATCAAGGCAAAATTGTCAAACATCTCTATATAAGAAATGCTTATTATTGTTAACCCTTTCCCTCATATAGACGCTTTCTGACGCCTCTGCAGCAGACGACGTTTTGAAAACATAGTGACAAAAGAAGAAATTGCACAAAACGTGCAATTTCTCCTTTTGCCACAATGTTTTCCAATTTTTGTCATAGGTTATCCATTCAATTATGGAGGTTTTCTATTTTTTGACAAAATACGTTCAAAGTCGTCTGCTGTATGAGGGAAAGGGTTAACACTACCCCTCATACAACAAGTTTGCAGCAGACAACTTTTAAAATATCAAGGCAAAATTGTCAAACATCTCTATATAAGAAATGCTTATTATTGTTAAGAGTTGAAAGCACTGTGGCATAATATAAGGAATAATTACTCACCATGAGTAATTTTTCTTTTGGCAACAACGGTTTGAATAGTCGTCTGCTGCAGAGGCGTCAGAAAGTGTCTGTTTGGGGGAAAGGGTTGATAAAGAAGGGGAAACACATTCTTCCATGCTCAGTGCAAATTAAATACATTTAATCGCATAAGATTAGTTTTGGCTAATATTTGCTAAATTGATTTCCTAACAAATTCATGATCTATGCGAATGAGGTCCGAAAATATGGTAATTTATCCAATTTGATTTGATGAAGTATGTCATTATTAACGGTCTTATAACCATTTCCAACATACAGCAGCAGAAGACTTTGTAAATGTCTACTATAAAATATGGCAAATCTCTTTCATTGTAGGTATAATTACTGAAAAAAGTTGAAAACATTTTGGCAAAATGAAAAATTGCTTGTTTTCAAAAGTCATCTGCTGCAGTTGCGTCAAAATGCATCTATAGGTGGGAAAGGGTAAATTAATATGCGATGGGTAGACTGCATTCTACCTTGAGTGACGACAACTTGGTTCAAACCAGTTACAATTTTTTTTTCGCACATATCCTCTCTGAAAAAAGATTGCATTTACATTTTAGCTTGTTAACCCTTTCCCTCATATAGACGCTTTCCGACGCCTCTGCAGTAGACGGTTTTTTGAAAACCTAGTGACAAAAGAAGAAATTGCTCAAAACGAGTAATTTCTCCTTTTGACACAATGTTTTCTACTTTTATTCATAAGTTATCCATTCAATTATAGCGATTTTTAATTTTTCGACAAAATACGTTCAAAGTCGTCTGCTGCAGAATTGTCGTATGAGGGAAAGGGTTAATTTGCCTGTACTGATACCTGAAGTTTTTTTTTGCAAGTATCATCTCTATTTCACACCTAATGTCGGCAAGTGATAACGAATAAGTATTATGAAGTATCTTACCTTGACTGTGTGTTTGACAAATGTTATGACTATGTTGCACTGTTTCTGGGTAATGACAAAGCAGATGACGCAAATTCATAAATACACAAATTAAAAAAAAAAAGATTTTTAACAAAAATCACAAAATATTGACTTTGTGAATTCAAAGTGTTTAACAGTGTTTTATCTTTGTCTTTGAAGATGAACTTCAGTTTGATATTCGTATTGTAAATGGTACTGAGATTAGTGGGCGAGTGGAGCTTAAAATAGACAACCAGTGGGGAACCCTGTGTGGCAATGACCTCACCAAAAATGAAGCTACGGTCATTTGTCAACAACTTGGTTACAATGACGGTATTGCTATGCAACCAGGTCTGTTTGGTGCTGGGACAGGACCAGTGCATTTGTCAGGATTTCAATGTGAAGGTAAGGTATATCGCTGACTTCACGCAAAATAGTTGTAGATATATCTTCTAACAAGATGAAGTTACAACCTTTGTGCATGAAGTTCATGATGTGAGCTGCATCATGTAAAAAGCGGTCTTTTTGCATACCCAACAATCCAAGTACCATATAGGTCAAATTATGCCAAATACATTTACAATCAAATTGTTCCTAAAAAAACTTTGTTTGCGTAGAAATGAGTGTATACCATTTCCAGAATGCATTGAATATAGACATTGAGATTAAACTCATTGTAAATGTGTAGAGGATGCGCTGGAAATGATTGATTTTATCATTTTTGTCTCGCTGCGACGAAGTTGCGAAAGCGAGACTAAGGTGTTGCTTTTCTGGGGACGGCGACGGCGACGGCGACGGCGTCAACTATTTGTGTTTAGCTCAACGTTAAAGTTACATATTTTTAACTTTTCTGAATAAGTACTGGTACTAGGGATTTCATTTTTCGAATGTAGTTACATCTAATACCCTTCTTCACATTGTATGCTAAAGATACTGAGTGTGACCTTTTTTTGGGGTAAAAAACATGATTTTGGTGGTTTTTGGTTGACTTTGAGAATTGGTCATAACATCCTCATTTTTTGTTAGATACTTCAACATATTAAACGGGTTTTTGGGTCAAACACTTGGATTTTTTTCTTTTTCATTTCTTGGATTTTTCAATTTCGCGTTTAGCTCAACGTTAAAGTTTTTATTTTTTTTTATTTTTCTCAATAAGTACTGGTACTAGGGCTTTCATATTTGGAATATAGTGACATCAAATACCCTTCTGCACATGGTATGCTGATGATGCTGAGTGTGATCTTTTTTTGGGGGTAAAACACTTGATTTTTGGTGGATTTTGAGAATTGGACATAGCTACTTCATATTTTGTTGAATTAATTTCAAATTGTGAACAAACATTTCATAAATAAAGTACTTCAACATATCAAACAGGTTTCGGGGTAAAACGTTTGTATTTTTTTTTTTTTTTTTGAATTTCTTGTATTTCTGAACTTTGCGTTTAGGTCAATTTTTTTTTTTTTAATTTCTTGTATATTTTTTTTAATTTCTTGTTTAAAAACAATTGTGTTTAGCTGAAAATAAAAGTTTTGTTATTTTACTTTTTATCTTTTACACTTGAATTGATAATCAAAGCAGGGGACAGCGAGACATTTAATTACGCGTAATTCTTGTTAGTATTTTGACCTTGTTTGAAAGTGAAAGTAGAGAATGTGAAAAAACAGTTTCGTCCCAGCCCGATTTAGTCCAAAATGACGGTAACCATTTTTGCTAGTAAATTCTTTCTTGCATAACACATGCCCCCCCATATTTTCTTTAAAGCTTATCACATACATATCTATCATTTAAGTTACTAAATTTTGATCTCTAACCATGTAAGAGCTTATCGAGGGCTGAAATGGTTGTAACTAAAAACCTATTTTGAACCTTGTTTAGGGGCAATTTTGACCCCTTTGTGAACAATGCAAATTTAGGTGCCATTGCTCAGAACGAGAAATGGCACCTAAATTTCCATTGTTTACCAAGTAAAGTGATTTAATGCTTATAAAGACTTTATGGAGAGGTGATTAACCTTTGTAAAAAAAATACCAATTTTAGTTACAACCGTTTCTTGCCAAGCCCTCGTTATGATAATTCAGGACTGATGATAACATAATAACCCAAAAATCGTCTGCTGCTGAGGTGTTAGCAAGTATCTACATGTGGAAAAAGGTTAAGGAAACGTTTACTGTACTTTTCATCGTTTAACAACATAGATGTTTACGTGTTTACAATCTTTTACCGTTGAATCCTAGTTATTATAGATTGTTAACCCTTTCCATCATATGATAATTCTGCAGCAGACAACTTTGAACATATTTTGTAAAAAAATAGAAAATCTCTATAATATAAATGGATAACGTATGACTAAAAGTGGAAAACATTGTGGCAAAAAGAGAAATTGCTCGTTTTGAGCAATTTCTTCTTTTGTCACTATGTTTTCAAAAAGCCGTCTGCTGCAGAGGCATCAGAAAGCGTATATATGAGGGAAAGGGTTGAAAATATTTGTTTTTAAAGCATATTTTTGTGTTCTATTTTTTTTGTAGGAAATGAGGAGAGCATTATAGACTGTATTTGGTCAGGATATAAGGGTGTAAGCAATCTGTGTGACCATTCTAAAGATGCGGCAGTCAAGTGTTTCGATAACAGTATGTCTATGGTTTCACTCTCTAACTTTTGACCTGTAATTACATTTTAAATCATATAATTGGAAAATATGTGTTGCAAAAAAAATTAAACATTTTGAAAATTGGTTGGTATGCTTTTAGTACAAAGATTTTGTGTTTTACATTCTGCAAATTTCAGGGGCGTAGTTTCCTTTAGGCACTGTAGGCACGTGCCTACACATTTTTCTCAAAAATGAAAAAAATGAAAATGCAATAAAAAATTGAGGGGTGAGGGGTATAGTGTCTCAAATATGCCTAAAAAATGCCCCAAAATGCAGCTGCGGCGATCTAGGATTTCAAAATTTTACGGGGGAGTGCCGGACACCCCTAGATCAACATTGATTATTACCAAACTACACCCCTGAATTTTATATGATCACCTGAGGCTGGAGTGTTCAGGATGAGTTTTTAGTAGTTGGATGTTTGGGGACATTGTCCTTCTATCGCCTATTGCTCATCCGTTGTCCATCAACCATTTCTTTAACCCTTTCCCACATACAACAAATCTGCAGCAGACGAATTTGAAAACATTGTGACAAAAACCTGGAAAATGTCCATAAAAGATAGCTTAATTGTTAAATAAAGATGAAAACATTGTTGCCACCTTTGGCCACAATTTTTTTAAAAGTCGTCTGCTGCTTTTGCTTCAAAATGCATCTGCAGGTGGGAAAGGGATGAATGACATCTACAAAAGCCACTGGGCAAATTTCCACCAAAACTTCACTTTAACATTCCTTAGGAGATGGCCTTACAGATTTGCTTAAACAGCTGTATTCTGGTTACATATGCAACAGAAGAATAATATCTTCTTGTCCAAATTAATTGCCATAATTTAGAATCATTCTGCACAAAATGTTCAAGGGCTTGGCGTGAAACGGTTGTAACTAAAAACATATTTGGAAAACCCTGGTTTAGGGGCAATTTTAACCCCTTGTAAACAATGCAAATTTAGGTGCCATTATGAGCAATTTCTTCTTTTGCCAAAACGTTTTCAAAAGTTTTCTGCTGCAGAGGCTTCAGAAAGCGTCTGTATGAGGGACAAGGTTCAGAAATTAAAAACGATTAAGCACTAACGTATTTGGGGTGACTCACTACCAGTGTTCAAAACACGTTGTCATCTTGTGTCCCCATGTGTACAGTAAAAAGTTTAAAAATCTATTTGCCGAAAACTGGAAGTGTTAAAGCATTTAGTGGTACTTTAACACTATTGTTAAAATTATAGTCATTTGGTCTAAATTGGCTCAATTTCAGGTCACATGTTAAACCCTTTCCCTCATACAGACGCTTTCTGACGCCTCTGCAGCAGACGGCTTTTTGAAAACATAGTGACAAAAGAAGAAATTGCACAAAACGTGCAATTTCTCCTTTTGCCACAATGTTTTCCACTTTTTGTCATAGGTTATCCATTCAATTATAGAGATTTTCTATGTTTTGACAAAATACGTTCAAAGTCGTCTGCTGCAAAATTGTCGTATGGGGGAAAGGGTTAACACAAGAAATACATTGTACTTGTTTACAGTTAATGAAATTAACCCTTTCCCACCTTTCTGCAGCAGACAACTTTTGTGTTATTTCACAGCTTCCTATATTTTAGTCTAATGGACTTGTTCTGTGACAGTTAACTAAATCTGACTGAAATATTCAGTTGTTTATTCACAGTTTCCTATATTTTAGTCTACTTGAATTGTTCTGTGACAGTTAAATAAATCTGACTGAAATATTCAGTTGTTTATTCACTGTTTCCTATATTTTAGTCTAATGGACTTGTTCTGTGACAGTTAACTAAATCTGACTGAAATATTCAGTTGTTTATTCAGAGTTTCCTATATTTTAGTCTACTTGAATTGTTCTGTGACAGTTAAATAAATCTGACTGAAATATTCAGTTGTTTATTAACTGTTTCCTATATTTTAGTCTACTTGACTTGTTCTGTGACAGTTAAATAAATCTGACTGAAATATTCAGTTGTTTATTCACTGTTTCCTATATTTTAGTCTACTTGACTTGTTCTATGACAGTTAACTAAATCTGACTGAAATATTCAGTTGTTTATTCACAGTTTCCTATATTTTAGTCCACTTGACTTGTTCTGTGACAGTTAACTAAATCTGACTGAAATATTCAGTTGTTTATTCACTGTTTCCTATATTTTAGTCTAATGTACTTGTTCTGTGACAGTTAAATAAATCAGACTGAAATATTCAGTTGTTTATTCACTGTTTCCTATATTTTAGTCTAATGGACTTGTTCTGTGACAGTTAACTAAATCTTACAGTGAAATATTCAGTTGTTTATTCACTGTTTCCTATATTTTAGTCTAATGGACTTGTTCTGTGACAGTTAACTAAATCTGACTGACTATTCAGTTGTTAATTCACTGTTTCCTATATGTATGTCTAATTGACTTATTCTGTGACAGTTAACTAAATTTTGACGGTGAAGTATCCAGTTATAAATTCACTGTTTCCTATAATTTAGTCTAATTGACTTGTTCTGTGACAGTTAACTAAATCTCACAGTGAAATATTCAGTTGTTAATTCACTGTTTCCTATATTTTAGTCTAATTGACTTGTTCTATGACAGTTAACTAAATCTCACAGTTAAATATTTAGTTTTTTATTGACTGTTTCCTAAAGTTTAGTCTAATTGACTTGTTCTCTAACAGTTAACTGAATCTTTCGTGAAATTTCAGTTGTTAATTCACTGTTTCCTATATTTTAGTCTAATTGATTGGTTCTTCGACAGTTAACTATATCAGTGAAATATTCAGATTTTAATTCAATGTTTCCTAGATGGCAGACATGAAGCGTGATTTATATAAGCTTAAAGCTTGTCCTGCAATCAATGTAAAATAAATAAGGTAAAACTAAACTAAACTAATGTTTCCTATATTTCAGTACAATTGACTGGTTCTACGACAGTTAACTACGGCCGTTTAGAAGTGTTTGACTCTACAGAGGGTGGCTGGGTGGCTGTCTGTGACAACAGTATATCCACAAACGAGGCACAACTCATATGTAGGCAACTGGGCTACTCTGATGGTCTCATTCAGCGGGGATCACCTCTTGGACCTACGGACACAGAGATTGTTATCACGGATGTGGAATGTTCAAACATTGCTAAATGTACCTTCAGCCGTGGAGAGTGTTCTACTGGTCGCTATGCAGCTGTCTACTGCAGTGATAGTCCTATCGCTAATGAAAGTAAGGTTATACACATCAGCCCGTTTTTAGGTCGTCTATTGTTTGAAAAGAAGTTGGGCTATTGTGATACCCTTGGCATCGTCATTGTCTACATTGTCACAAAACTTTAACCTTACCTCATTTTTTTAAAATCGTTCAACATTTTGAAACTTAGTACACATGTTCCTAGAAACAATACACATCAAGATGCGTCTTCAGGTGGGAACTAGCTTACTCAACCCTTTGCCTCCTGGAACAGATTTTTAGAAGGCTGTGCTACCAGTAACAAGGCCGGCACATGGGCACATGCTGTAAGACCAAACTCGATAGTGTTGGACTCTCAATTCAATATTTTTTTTATCTAATACTATAATTGACTATGGACTCTTCCAAATGTATAGGTGGGCACATCCATTTCAATAACAATTCATCATTGAAAGGGTTAAAGCATAATGCAACAAATCTACAGCAGATGACTTGAAAATCTCGATAAACCATTTCCCACATAAAGACGGTTTCTGACATCTCTACAGCAGGCACCTTTTGAAAACATAATGTGACGAAAGAAGAAATCACTCAAAATGAGCAATTTCTCCTTTTGCCACAATGTTTTCAACTATATTCAATAATTATGCAATCATTTATATATAAATAGAGAAAATTTATAGTTTGCTTAGATGTCTTCAAAGTTGTCTGCTGCTGATTTGTTGTATGTGGGAGAGGGTTAATTAAAGTGAAATGATTGAATAGAGTTGAAAACATTGTGACATATGGAAACATGCTCATCATAAGCAATTTCTCCTTTTGTCACAATGTTTTCAAAAGTCCTCATCAAGCATGTGCAAGTGGGCAGAGTTAACCCTTTCCCTCATACAACAATTCTGCAGCAGATGACTTTGGACATATTTTGTCAAAAAATAGAAAATCTCTATAATTTAATGGATAACCTATGACTAAAAGTGGAAAACATTGTGGTAAAAGGAGAAATTGCTTGTTTTGAGCAATTTCTTCTTTTGTCACTATGTTTTCAAATAGTCGTCTGCTGCAGATTCAAATAACTTTTACAATTTCAGATGGAATGATTCGCCTACCATTGACCTCCTACTACGGACCTCTCTCTGTCAGAAGATATGGATTATGGGGCCACGTATGCAGTGTGGGTTTCGATGATGATGACGCCATAGTGGTGTGTAGTCAACTCGGTTACCAGTCAGGACAGGCTATATATACATATAAAACACCTGGCTTTCCTATCATACAAGGTCAGTTATATACCCATTTATCCTTCCAACACACAGATGCATTTTGATTAAGCTACAGCAGACGACTTTTGAAAACATCGTGGTAAAAGAAGAAATTGCTTATAAAAAGCAATTTCCCCTTTTGCCACAATGTTTTCAACTCTCATTAAAATTTATACTTTCATTCATACTAGGGAGTTCCCATATTTATGCCTAGATGTGGTACTGGTAAACACTGTGATATAACTGAAATACTTTTGAAAACCGTGCAAAACGTCATTCAAACAAACAAGGTGTTCATACTAATCCAGCCTGCCTTGGTGGTGGTAGAGTGTCCGCCTCGGTGGTGTCGTGGTAGAGTGTCCACCTCGGTGCCAGACGTTGTGGGATCAATCCCCGGCTGGGTAATAAGAAAGACTTTAAAAATGGTAGTAATGGCTACCCTCCTAGGCGCTCAGGGTTGCAGGGTTAGTATTACAACTGACAGTCAGGAGAAATGGACCGGTAGCACTGGCAACTTACGCAGGAAATGCCGTGATATAACTGAACCATTGTTAAAAGCAGCATTAAGCACCAAACAATCAATTATTCAGGCTTAAAAATCAGATGAATGATACAGGACCATGAAAAAGTGGAAAACATCGTGGCAAAAGGAGAAATTGCTTGTTTTGGGCATTTTTTTTTTTTGTCGCTATGTTTTCAAAAAGCTGTCTGCGGCAGAGGCGTTAGAAAGCGTCTATTTGGGGGAAAGGGTTAAAAAAATTGTTTATCTTTATAAGCAAGAAAAACATCACTTTTGGTGATTGCCTAATAAACATATATAGCAAACATGCAACTGGGATACGTCACTTTGTATTTCAATGTGAGGCGCTCTTAAAATTTGATATCTACAGAGACCGAAGGTAAAGAGAGGTGTCAATTATGCCAAGATTTGAGTATCAAAATACAATGCTGCTTAACCCTTTACTTCACACAGACAACATATGTCACCTACTGTTGAACATGACTTTTGAACAAAATGCAATAAAAGGTGAAATTGCTCATAACAAGCAATTTCACCTTTTATTGCAATATTTTCAACTCTTTATCAATACAAAACTTTCAGTTTTCTAAATTGTTGAAATTGATCATCTGATGATTGTAAAGCGGACGCCCTTTGAAAAGTCATGTGAAGTAATGTGTTAACACTACTAAAACATAAATTTCTGTTTTAATATTATTCATCTTCTTTAATTTTTAAGACAAATTCTACAAATTTAACTATTTTTGATAGTGAAATAAAACATTATCAATATGAAATTGAATTATGAATAGTGTTTGAATGATGTCACATTACTGAACTTAGGACAGTATTTATCCTAGTTAAATAAGGAAGTTTAATATCTTATGCAGTTTTTGCGCCAGAAAATGTGCAGGAATATGAAATAAATCTATTTCCTATACCTACGCAAACAATTAACCCTTTCCCACCACACATTTTGACACAATAGCAGCAGACAACTTATGAAAACATTGTGAGCAAAGATGAAATTGCTCATGAAGAGCAATTTCTCCTTTGGCCACAATGTTTAGAACATTATTTAACAATTAAGCTATCTTTTATGAAGATTTTTCAGGTTTTTGTCACTGTTTTCAAAGTTGTCTGCTGCAGATTTGTTGTATGTGGGAAAGGATTTACCTCCATGCAATGCCAAGTTATTTTACAGGTAATGTTCAGTGTGATGGAGGAGAGAGCAGCCTTGCTGTTTGTTACCGAAGTCCATTTGTGACAGATCCGGGATGCTACAACGTTGATACAGTGGCAGGTGTAATCTGTTATAACGAACGTAAGATTTTTAACCCTTTCTCGCATATAGGCCACAATTTTTCGCCTTTCTGGCATAGGACTTTTGTAACTATTGTAAGAAAAGGATAAATAACTCGTCAATTGCAAATTCTTCTTTTTCCTCGAGGATTTCGACTCTGCAACATTATTTACTTGAAATAGTGTTTCAGAAAATCATGAGTGAGGGTTTGTTTTCATTTCACATTGTTTATCTGACTTGTGCCGCAAGAAAACCATCCTGAGGGTATTTGTAATAAGGGGTTGATAAGGATCTGTCTTAACCCTTTCCCACATACAGCAACCTCTGCAGATGACTTTGAAAGCCATAAATCCAGAAACATCTCTACAAATGAAGGTATAATTACTGCAAAAAGTTGAAAACATTTTGGCAAATGGAGAAATTGCTCATTTTGCCACAATGTTTCCAAAGTCTTTATGTGGGAAAGGGTTAAAAGACACATTGACAAGCTGGCAAACAGTGCAGAGCTTGCTTAATCCTATTCCGTCTGCAGACACATTTAGATGCATCTGCTATAGAAATCTTTCGAAAACATAGTGGCAAAAGAAGAAATTCTAATAATGAGCAGTATGTATCTCCATGAGCCACAGTGTTTTCAACCCTATTCACTATTTAAGCTTTTTAACTTTTTAGAGATTTTCCGTATTTTACTTTTTAGCCTAGATGTTTTCAAAGTCAAATGCTGCAGATTTGAGGTAAGTGGGAAAGGGTTAATAAACTGTTCTATTGTGTTGGTTGATCTGGATCTACACTGATTGCAACTGCCCTTAGATTTGATTTTCTGAAGAGTTGCTCAATCATTCTTCACCCTTTCCCACATACAACAAATCTGCAGCAGACAACTTTGAAAAGAATTATGCACAAACATGAAAAATCTTTATAATTGAAAAAAAAATTGACAACATTGTGGCAAAAGGTGAAATTGCTTGTTTTTGTCACAATGATTTCAAAAGTCATCTGCTGCCGATAATTCGGAATTCATAGATCAGATATTGTATTCTAAGCCATGCCTATCGCAATGCATCACAAACAAACCAACAATTTAATCGTTAAAAACTACCCGGTTCTCATGCATCACATGGCTTTTGTATGTGATGCAGAAACCGCGTTCAGAACAGAACACATCGTTTTTATTTTGATTGGCTAAAATAATTCATCTTATTTGCATATCGAATCTATGAATTTGTCTAAGGGTTAATCTTCTTAATGAACAGCTGGAATATCCCAGAGTTCAACAGTGTTGGATACAGAAACAGGAAGTATGTCTATCGTTGCTGGAATCGAAGTGAACGCGGAGACACTACGATTTGCATACAACAGTTTTACGGACACGGATGCTGCAGTCTACTGTAATGCCTTGGACTATGCTGGTGGTGAAGTTTACAGGTAACAATTGTACATATTGTAGTGTCTGCATGTGGTGGCAATACATGGTTGCCCAGTTAGCTCAACTGGTTAGAGCGCCAAGCTAGTGTTATGGGGGTCGTTGGTTCGAGCTCCACATGGGGCGGACATTATTCCGCTCTTGTGTTACTTTAATGGTGTCAGAAGTAAACTGGAATGAGCCTTGAGAGTGCTGTGGGGGTTGCTGAAGTTGATGCCTGGCTCCCCAAGGGTATACAAAGGGGGAGGAGTGTAGTTACCGGATGTGGTGGCAAGACATGCTTGCCCGGTAAACTCAGTTGGTTAAAGCACCAAGCTAGGGATATGGGGGTCATGAGTTTTAGTCCCACTGTTTTAACATGTTCCCACCCACTACAAATCTGCAGCAGACGACTTTGAAAACATCTGAGCAAAAATGTGGCAAATCTCTTTCAATGAAAGTACATGTATAATAATTGAAAAGAGTTGAAAAGAGCTAAAGCAGAAATTGCTTATCATGAGCAAAAGTTGTCTGCTGTGGAGGCATCAGAAACGTATCTATGTGGGAAAAAGTAAACAGATAAACATCTTAATGATTGACCCGTAAGCTTCCTCAATTGTCCGTAAAGATTTTCTCAAATTATGAATATTAACTGTCAAGCCGCAATAGCTCAGTAAAGTTGAGGACCAAGGGGTTGTGAGTTCAAATTCTGGTTCTCCCATTTATTCCATCTTATGAATGGTAAAAGTAAGTCATTGTGACCAGCATCAATCATCTTCCACCAACGGGCTAAATAGTCGATGCGGGCAGGTAGCCAATTGCGTGAGAAGAAAGTTGTTGGGGGCACTGGCGCTAGACAGCTAGAAATCACATGCTTAGGTCATCTAGCCACCGTGATATAACTTGAAAAACTGCAATCAACATAGGTCTAATATAAGGTTGCGTAAACTAGTCTTTTCTCACCAATATCTTTCTTATGACTCAACCAAACCCTTTGTTATGGGTACTCAAAAGAATCGTCTCACTGAGACGATTCTTTTGAGTACCAACAACATTGGGTTTGAGTGTCAAATAAGAATTTTTGGAATGTGAATGATACCTAATCTAAATCAATCAATCTTTACCACCAGATCTCAACAGGGAGGCTATGGAGTAGCAGGAATCCAGTGTGAGGGCACAGAAGAGTCTATTCTACAGTGTCCGGGGACCTGGGACCCAAGTGAAAATGGGGACCAGGTAGGGGATCTGGCGGGAGTTATCTGCTATACAGCTGGTGAGTGAATGAATTGTGAAATTACTTATGCAACAAACCTGCAGCAGACGACTTTGATAACATATTGGCAAAAATGTGAAATATCTCAATATATGAGAGTTTAATCATTTAATAGAGTTGAAAACATTGTGGTAAAAGGGGAAATTGCTCATTTTCTCTTTTTGCCAAAATGTTTACAAAAGTCGTCTGCTGCAAATCCGTTGGAATGCATCTGCAAGTGGGAAAGGTTTAACTCATACAACAAATCTGCAGCAGATGATTTTGAAATATTCGAGCAATTTCATCTTTTATTGCAATATTTTCAACTCTTTTATCAATGAAATTGTTCTTCTGATGATTGTAAAGCAGACGAGATTCGAAAAGTCATGTGAAGTAATGGGTTTATCCTTTCACTCAAACAACAAATCTGAAGCAGACGAAACTATGGATGAGATAAAGGCAGATCCTTTTTTTTTAATACAGTTGAAAAGATTTCTTCTTTTGCCACAGTGTTTTCAAATATCGTCTGCTGTAGAATCGTCAAAATGCATTGATAAGTTGAAAAGGGTTTAATGATAGAATGGTACACTTTGAATAGTCAAAAAGGAATAATATATTTTATCCTTGGAATTTACTATTTTATATATGTAAATCAATGTATATTTTATACTTGGAATTTACTATTTTATGTATGTAAATCAATGTGTATTTTATCCTTGGAATTTACTATTTTATATGTAAATCCATATATATTTTAACCTTGGAATTTTCTATTTTATATGTAAATCCATGTATATTTTATCCTTGGAATTCACTATTTTATATGTAAATCCATGTATATTTTATCTTTGGAATTTACTATTTTATATATGTAAATCCATGTATATTTTATCCTTGGAATTTACTATTTTATATATGTAAATCCATGTATATTTTATCCTAGGAATTTACTATTTTATATATGTAAATCAATGTATATTTTAAAATGTTACAAGTAATTGCTATATCTTTTCCCTTTGGCCTTTTAATTTACTGTGACAAAGGAGGAGTTGCTCATGATGTTCAATTTCTCTATAATTGAATGGATAATTAAACCTATGACTAAAAGTGGAAAACATTGTGGCAAAAGGAGAAATTGCTCGTCTTGAGCAATTTCTTCTTTTGTCACTATGTTTTCAAAAATCCTACTGCTGCAGAGGCGTCAGAAAGCGTCTATATGAGGGAAAGGGTTAACAAAAACAGGAGGAGATAATAAATATCACACTCTAACTGATCTTCACCATAAAACAATAAAAACGAGACCTACCTGTATTTAGTGAAAGTGATAGGAAATGCAGAATTGTCGTATGAGGGAAAGGGTTAAATCCTAAGTAGATTTTATTTTTGCTTTTTATTGTGCCTTTGCAGTTCGCCTGGTCGGTGGAGATCCATCATTTTATGGTGTTGTGTATACCTCTAAGGGAGTCAACAGTGGACCCGTCTGTTCAGCTGGCTTTGATGTCGCAGATGCCAGTGAGTAAAATTTATACTAGACATCTACGTAACTTGTCTGAATAACCACTTCCAACATACAGAAGATATTAGACACCTCACCTTTAGACAATTTTCAAAAAACACTGTGCACAAAAGGAGAAATTGCTCATCATGCACAATTTCTCCTTTTGTCACAATGTTTTTAACTCTATTTAATAATTATTATTCCTTCCTTTATAGAAACGTTCAATGTTTTTGACCAAATGTTTTCCTAGTCGTCTGCTGCAGATTTTTTGTATGTCGGAAAATATGTAGGGATAAAACTGGTCTTTTTCCCCTAAAAAATATATTTTTCTTTTATCCCAAACTAAACCCTTTGTTGTTGGTAATCAAAATAATCATTTCAATGAGTTCCCACAACATAGGAATAAACCCTTTCATACTTGCAGACGTATTTTAACACAACTTCAGTAGACGACTCTACTCTTTTCAGTGATTAACGCTTTCCCTCATAAAGACATTTTCTGACGCCTCTGCAGCAGACAGCTTTTTAAAAACATAGTGACAAAAGACACAAGGTTATCCATTCAATTATAGTGATTTTTCAATTATTTGACAAAATATGTTCAAAGTCGTCTGCTGCAGAATTGTCTTATGAGGGAAAGTCCAATAACACATAGCTTAAATAATTAATTCAGTAATGCCCTTTTATGGAGAAAATGAGTAACTGGGAAACAAAAGTTTGGTTGCTATAGACAGGGAATCACTATTCCAAGGTGGTCTTAAGCCTTTCCCTCATATAGACGCTTTCTGACGCCTCTGCAGCAGACAGCTTTTTGAAAACATAGTGACAAAAGAAGAAATTGCTCAAAACGATCAGTCGTCTGCTGCAGAATTGTCGTATGAAGGAAAGGGTTAAACCTTACCCACAGACATTAAATCTGCAGCATTGAAAACATCTTGGCAAAATTATGAAACAAATATGTAAATGAAATCTCTATAAAGGGTAATATAATTATTGAATAGAAATAAATACATAGTGGCAAATGAAGAAATTGCTTAATATGAGCAATTTTTTCATTTGTCACAATGTTTTCAATAGTTGTCTGCTGCAGAGGCGTCAGAAAGCGTCTGTATGAGGAAAAGGGTTAAAATCAAACATTCATATGCTAAGAATTGTTAAGTAAGTCCTTTAGTCTTTACAATCCTTGACCATTGTATGCATAAAACAAATCTGCTGTTGCAGACAACTTTCGAAACATCAATAAATCTATGGAGTATGTCTAAATTCAAATTATAATTATTGAATAAACTTTAAAAATGTTTTGGTAAAACTAGAAATTGCTAATAATGAACCCTTTTTTTTTTGCCACAATGTTTTCAAAAGTTGAAATTGCTCAAAACGAGCAATTTCTCCTTTTGCCACAATGTTTTCCACTTTATAGTCATAGGTTATCCATTCAATTATAGAGATTTTCCATTTTTTGACAAAATATGTTCAAAGTCGTCTGCTGCAGAATTGTCATGAGGGAAAGGGTTAAGACCACCTTGGAATAGTGATTCCATGTTTAGTTTAGTTTCCCAGTTACTCATTTTCTGCATAAATGACCCTGCAAGTAAAGACCACCTGTGAATAAAGACCATATTGATGTGTTCCCATTGGTGGTCCTTATACACATGTTCCACTGTATATCTAACTCTGTTTTTTTAGGAGTTGCATGTAGAAGTTTGAATTTTAATGCCGGAATTGTACTATGCTGCTCTCCATTTGGTAGAATTGAAGATCAAGCCGTAATCACCAACGTGCAATGTACAGGTAAACACAGTAGATATTAGTTTCCGGTTCTTTTTAACCCTTTCCCCACAAAGAAGCATTTTGACGCATCTGCAGGAGATATCTTTATAAAACATTGTAGCAAAAGGAAGATGTTTTTCTACAATTTTCAATTTTACCCAGGGATCATGAATAAGTGAACTGTCGCCGTGATATAACTGAAATAATGTTGAAAGTGGCGTAAAACCCCAATAAAACAAATAAAACAAAACAATTTTCAATACTTATGCTTTCATTTAGAAAGGTTTTCCACATTTTAATCCTTTTCCTCATACGACAATTCTGCAGCAGACGACTTTGCACATAGAAAGCGTCTATATGAGGGAAAGGGTGAAAACCAAGATATGTGCAAATTTGATGTATGTGGGAAAGGGGGATTAAGTCTGTAGGGTCTTGTCATCTCTTTCCCATGTACAACCAATCTGCAACAGCTGACTTTGAAAACATTGAGAAAAAATAAGGAAAATCTCTATATATATATATATGAAAGTATAATTAAAATAGAGCTTGAAAATAATTCAGCAAAAGGAGAAGTTCCTTATTATGAGCAATTTATCCTTTTGCCAAAATGTTTTCTAAATGAGTCTGCTACACATGTGTTAATACGCACCTCCATGTGGGAAAATGTTTCATGTGTAGCATCCTGTTTAATTTTAACCCTTTCCCTCATATAAACGCTTTCTGATGCCTCTGCAGCAGACAGCTTTTTAAAGTTTCTCCTTTTGTTACAATCTTTTCCACTGTTAGTCATAGGTTATCCATTCAATTATAGAGATTTTTCATTTTGTGATAAAATATGTTCAAAGCTGTCTGCTGCAGAATTGTTGTATGAGGAAAAGGGTTAAAATTTGAAGATCTTGTTTAAACAGGTTTTTTTTGGCTTAAGTTCCTTAACTGATTTATTTTCTAAGATGTATTTGCCCTCCATGTGACTGTGTTATATCTTACATCCAATAAAAAAAAAAGAGGACTTTTGAAAACATTGTGACCAAAGGTTAAATTGCTCATCATGAGCAATTTCACCTTTAGCCACAATGTTTTCAACTTTATTTAACAATCTTTTATGAACAATTTTCAGGTTTTTGTCACTTTTTTTTCAAAGTCGTCTGCTTCAGATTTTTTGTATGCGGAAAACGGTTAATTATGGTCTAACGCCTTGTTCAAAAATCTTTCAGTCATATTATCGTGGCGAGTTCACTAAACCATGTGATTCCTGGCTTTCTCACAATTCTCTTTCCATTGGAATTTTTTCCACATAGACTGTTAGCCCATTGTCGGGGGACAAATGGCACCTGTCCCTGGATTGACAGCCCATGTCGGTACAGACTTTGCTACCAGGGCCGGGCATTAAGGTTTTGATGATCAAATAAGGATTTAAGAACACAAAATACGCCGCTTATACAGGTTTAAATGGTCAAATAAGGATTTAACCCTTTCCCTCATATAGACGCTTTCTGACGCCTCTGCAGCAGACGGCTTTTTGAAAACATAGTGACAAAAGAAGAAATTGCACAAAACGTGCAATTTCTCCTTTTGCCACAATGTTTTCCACTCCTAGTCATAGGTTATCTATTCAATTATGGAGCTTTTCTATGTTTTGACAAAATACGTTCAAAGTCGTCTGCTGCAGAATTGTCGTATGAGGGAAAGGGTTAGGAACACAAAATACGCCTCTTATGTAGAAATCTAACGTAGGATGACCGTGTTAATTATTTTTTCAAGGAACTGAGAAACAGTTTACAGATTGCTTACATGATGAGGTAACCATGTCCGGTGTTGAAGCGTGTCAGAAGAATTATGCTGCAGTTGTTTGCTACAATACTCCAAAGAGCAGTGGTATGTATACTTCTGGTGGTTTTGATGAGTATAAGTATAATATTGGCATTGTTTAACCCTTGAACTCTCTCCCTACAGCAGTCACATATTGACGCAAAAGCAGCAGACGACTTTTGAAAACCTTGTAGCCAAAGGTGAAATTGCTCATCATGTCATCATGACCACAATGTTTTCAACTTTATTATACCCCTCACAAACAAGTTTTTTGGGGGGGGTATATAGGAATCATCCTGTCCATCCGTCTGTCCGTCTGAGAACACGAATAGACACTTGTTGGGTACTATCTATATCCTAAAGCCCACCTACCGCCCACCACCCTTATAATACACTTTGATAAGTGTTTGTTTTTTATAATTATCTAATGGGTAACTAATTAGCATATTAATGCTATTTATTCCGTAAAAGGGTGATAATTACGGAAAAAACCGTACCCAACAAGAAAACATCAAAGGAAAATACCCAATAAGTGTCAATTTGTAGGCTGTCCATATGTCTTGTAAGCGCAACTCCTCCTTAATGGCTGGACCGATTCTGATGAAACTTTACACAGTTGCAGTACACAACCTGAGGATGTGCATGAAGTAAGATTATCCCGGTCGGAAATATATCTGTCCGTCCGTCCTTCTGTCTGTCCATATGTCTTGTAAGCGAGGGACGGGGGGTATTTTGCAAATATCAGTTTTACAATCTATTGTATTTTGCAATAATCAGATTTAAAATACATATTTGTTTGCCATTATCAGATTCAAAATACATTGTATTTTGCAATTATCAGATTTACAATCTGCAGTATTTTACAATTATCAGATTTACAATCTACAGTATTTTTTGCAGTTATAAGATTTATAATACATAGTATTTTGCATTAAGTAGATTTACAATATATAGAATTGCGCAATTATAAGATTTAAGATACATAGTATTGTGCAATTATCAAATTTACAATTTATAGTTTTGTGCAATTATCAGATTTACAATCTAAGGTATTTTGCAATTATTAGATTTACAATCTGCAGTATTTTGCAAATCTATTGTATTTTGCAATAATCAGATTTGAAATACATATTGTTTTGCCATTATCAGATTTAAAATACATTGTATTTTGCAATTATCAGATTTACAATCTACAGTATTTTACAAATATCATATTATAGAATTGTGCAATTATAAGATTTAAAATACAAAGTATTGTGCAATTATCAGATTTACAATTTATGGTTTTTGTGCAATTATCAGATTTACAATCTACAGTATTTTGCAATTATCAGATTTACAATCTACAGTGTTTTGCAATTATTACATTCAAAATAAATAGTATTTTGCAATTATCATTTACAATCTATAGTATATTGCAATAATCAGATTTACAATCTACAGTATTTTACAATTATCATATTTACAATCTACAGTATTTTGCAATTATCAGATATACAACCCTCACATTTTTGTGTCACCTGTAAGCATGGTAGGCACTTAGGGATTACTTTTTTTTTGTCTGGCGTCTGTCTGTCGTCACACTTTTTCGTCACGTTTTCAAATAACTTTTTTTCTACTCAAAGGATTACATTGAAACTTCTGACAAATGTTTATATCAATGTGTGTGATTGGTTCACAAAAGGGGGATAATCCAAATATTTTTATATCAGAGTTATTGCCCCTTATCTGTCAAAAATCAAAATTTTCTGACAAGGCCCCGGCAGGTGACACACATGCTCCGGGGAGCACTCCATTCTAGTTGCAATTATCAGTTTAACAATGTGTGACATATCTTTGTTGTTGTTATTTACAGATTATACCATACGCCTATCTGGTACTACAGAGAACACAGGTCATGTTATTATAACCTATCTGGGTGTCGATGGCACTATATGTATGGACGGATGGAATGATGATAGTGCCAGTGTGGCCTGTAAACAGATAGGCTACAGACGAGGGGTCGCCTACACCGCTGCAAGGTAGGTTCTAGGGGGAGGGTCGTGGCAAATGGAAATATTCCTCAAACATTGCTCAAAAGAGCAATTTATTTTTATGCCACAATGTTTCTAAAATGCAAACACTCTTAGAAAACAATATAGCAAAAGGAGTAATTGCTGCAATGTTATACTATTTGCCTTATAATTATGCCCTGCCTAATGCAGATGGCGTATTCGTTTGGCAGTGTCAGTCCACAGCCATAGCTAAGGCATGGTTGTATGGATTTGGTTAAAACTATATGGAAATGTTAATCACCATAGGGAAATGTCACACAGCAAGTTTCACTTAGATTGACAAAATAACCCTGAGTAATGTCCAATTTAATCTTCTATAGTATATCATTTTACCCTTTCCCTCATACAACAATTCTGCAGCAGACGACTTTGAACATATTTTGTCAAAAAATAGAAATTCTCTATAATTGAATGGATAACCTATGACTAAAAGTGTAAAACGTTTTGTGCAATTTCTTCTTTTGTCACTATGTTTTCAAAAAGCTGTCTGCTGCAGAGGCGGCGTCCGAAAGCGTCTATATGAGGGAAAGGATTAAGATTGACAAAATAACACTGAGTTACGTCCAATTTGAACTTCTATAGTATAAGGATAACCTATGACTAAAAGTGGAAAACATTGTGACAAAGGGAGAAATTGCATGTTTTGTGCAATTTCTTCTTTTGTTACTATGTTTTCAAAAAGCCGTCTGCTGCAGAGGCGTCAGAAAGCGTCAGAAAGCGTCTATATGAGGGAAAGGGCTAATGGAGCTGTAATACACAATTCAACCAAAGAAATGAAACTTTTAGTGTTTTTCGGTTTAATTTGTGTGATATTCTGTGAGACGGCTACTTTAAAAACAACAAAAGAAGTATGTGTAAAAATTACATATAATTAAAAGTTTAAAACAAAGTTGAAAACAGTGTTGGAAAATAAGAAATTGCTTGGTTTGAACCAAAATCACATTATTCCATAATGATTTTAAGTTTAACCCTTTCCCTCATATAGACGCTTTCTGATGCCTCTGTAGTAGACAACTTTTTGAAAACATAGTGACATAAGAAGAAATTGCTCAAAACGAGCAATTTCTCCTTTTGCCACAATGTTTTCAACTTTTAAGTTATCCAATTATAGAGATCTTCTATCTTTTGACAAAATATATTCAATGTTGTCTGCTGCAGAATTGTCGTATGAGGGAAAGGGTTAATCCCTTTCTCACATGCAACAAACAATGCTGCAGAAGACATTGAAAACATCTAGGCAAAAATAAAGGAAATCTCTACAAATTAAAGTTTGATTTTTTAATAGCGTTGAAATCAATATGGCAAATAGAGAGATTGCTCATAATGAGCATTTTCCCATTTACCACAATGTTTTAAAAAGTTGACTGCTGTACGTAGAGGCATCAGAAAGCGTCTGTAAGTGGGAAAGGGACATACATTTTGTATATTTTTTTTTTCCAGATCTAGTATATCACCGGGACCCTTTTGGACATCTAACGCCCAGTGTAAGGGTAGTGAGGACCGTCTGTCCGAGTGTCAGTGGACAGAACTTGGAACTGTCAGCCAGTGTACTAGTTCTAGCAGTCAGGCCGGGGTTATCTGTTTCGATAATGAAGGTAAGTGTAACAGTCCTAAGCCCTTTCCCTCATATAGACGCTTTCTGACGCCTCTGCAGCAGACGGCTTTTTGAAAACATAGTGACAAAAGAAGAAATTGCAAAAAAAGTGCAATTTCTCCTTTTGCCACAATGTTTTCCACTTTTTGTCATAGGTTATCCATTTAATTATGGAGATTTTCTATTTTTTGACAAAACAGTTCAAAGTCGTCTGCTGTAGAATTGTCATATGAGGGAAAGGGTTAAAGATCCGACCTGACCATGGCTGGACCGTAGGACGTCTTGGTCCAAAAGTGAATGCTCTTCCACATCGATACAAAAGCTAGCTGAAATAGCAATGCAGTATAAGAGTTCTCTTAACCCTTTCCCTCATACGACCATTCTGCAGCAGAAGACTTCGACCGTATTTTGTCAAAACATAGAAAATCTCCATAATTGAATGAATAACCTATGACAACAAGAGTTGTCGGAGGACAATATAGCTCGCCTATCAGGGATATCGTCTATCAGGGCCTACTTCAGAACAGTTATAGCATGGGTATAAAGTCCAAAATCCAAAAGTGGAATAATTCAGTTGAAATTGAATTTACAAAAGAAAGACAAGAATTACGCGTAATTAAATGTCTCACTGTGTCCCCTGCTTTGACTATCAAGGCAAGTGTAAAAGACAAAAAGTAAACAAAACCTTAACATTGAGCTAAACACAATTTTTTTAAAACAAGAAATAATAAAAAAAAAAATTCAAAAATACAAGAAATTTAAAAAAAAAAATTGAGCTGAACACAAAGTTCCAAAATTCAAGAAAAAAAATAAAAAATAAAAAAATAATGCTCAAAGTTCAAAAATACAAGAAAATTAAAAAAAAAAAATGAAATTAATCCAACAAAATATGAAGAAGCTATGCCCAATTTTCAAAATCCAGCAAAAAACAAATGTTTTACCCCAAAAAATATGAAAGCCCTAGAACCAGTACTTATTGAGAAAAAAAAAAAAATCGAAACTTTAACGTTGAGCTAAACGCAAAATTGAAAAATACAAGAAAAGAAAAAGAAAAAAATCCAAATGTTTGAAAAAAATCCATTCCAGAGTTATGGGACTTGACATACAAGGTCCCCTAATGACCCTGAATAAGTGTGTGAAGTTTGAAAGCAACAGCATACACAGTGTCTGAGAAAAGGCCTTGCACGCAAAGGTTTGACCAAATTTCAAAGTCCAAAAAGGGGCACAATTCAGTCAAAATCCATTCCAGAGTTATGGGACTTGACATACAAGGTCCCCTAATGATCCTGAATAAGTGTGTGAAGTTTCAAAGCAACAGTATACACAGTGTCTGAGAAAAGGCCTTGCACGCAAAGGTTTGACCAAAATTCTAAGTCGAAAAAGGGGCACAATTCAGTCAAAATCCATTTCAGAGTTATGGGACTTGACATACAAGATCCCCTAATGATCCTGAATAAGTGTGTGAAGTTTCAAAGCAACAGCATACACAGTGTCTGAGAAAAGGCCTTGCACGCAAAGGTTTGACCAAAATTCTAAGTCGAAAAAGGGGCACAATTCAGTCAAAATCCATTCCAGAGTTATGGGACTTGACATACAAGGTCCCCTAATGACCCTGAATAAGTGTGTGAAGTTTGAAAGCAACAGCATACACAGTGTCTGAGAAAAGGCCTTGCACGCACAGGTTTGACCAAATTTCTAAGTCCAAAAAGGGGCACAATTCAGTCAAAATCCATTCCAGAGTTATGGGACTTGACATACAAGGTCCCCTAATGATCCTGAATAAGTGTGTGAAGTTTCAAAGCAACAGCATACACAGTGTCTGAGAAAAGGTCTTGCACGCAAAGGTTTGACCAAGCTGGCAACGCGGACGCCAACGCCAACACCAACGCCAACGCCAACACCAACGCCGGGGTGATAACATAAGCTCCCCTATTTCTTCGAATAGGCGAGCTAAAAAGTGGAAAACATTGTGGCAAAAGAAGAAATTGCACGTTTTCTTCTTTTGTCACTATGTTTTCAAAAAGCTGTCTGCTGCAGAGGCGTCAGAAAGCGTCTATATGAGGGAAAAGGTTATACATATACAGTCAAACCTGTCCTAACAACCACCTTGGAATAGCTGTTCCCTGTCTAAAACGACCATACTTTTAGTTTCCCAAAATAAGCATTTTCTGTATTACTGACCCTGCAATTAAAGACCATCTGGGAAAAAAAGACCAGGTTGTTCACTTCCCATGGGTGGTCTTTAAACACAGGTCTGACTCTACTTTGACTGCATAAGTTACTGTTATCCCTTTCCAACATACAAATGCTTTTAGAAGCTTCTGTAGCAGATGACTTTTGAAAACATTGTAACAAAAGGAGAAATTGCTCAAAACGAGCAATTTCTCCTTTTGTTACAATGTTTTTAATTTTTTCAGTAAGCATACCTTTATTTATAGAGATTTTCTGTGCTTTTGCTTGTATATTTTCAAAGTCATCTGCAGCAGACTTGTTGTAAGTGGGAAGAGTTGTTTGGTGTGTTACTCTAAGTCTTGCAGGTTCAGCCTCATTTGAGATTTAACCCTTACAAAGCTGATTCCTTAACGCTTTCTGTCATATGACAATTCTGCAGCAGACGACTTTGAACAGATTTTGTCAAAAAATAGAAAATCTCTATAATTGAATGGATAACCTATGACTAAAAGTGGAAAACATTGTGGTAAAAGGAGAAATTGCTTGTTTTGAGCAATTTCTTTATCTGTCAAAAAGCTTTCTGCTGCAGAGGCATCAGAAAGTGTCCATATGAGCTAAAGGGTTCAAAGGGACTTGTCTAGCTTTTCATTTAGAAGAGTCCAAAGTCAATTCTAGGAATATGAAGATCAGTTCTAGTTAGTTGTATTGTTTTACAGGAATATTTTATCAACTGGGCGGTACTGGCGAACTCAGATACGGACGAGTAGAACTGTCAATCAGCGGGGAATGGAGATCAATTTGCAATCTATTTTGGGACTTCGAGGAGTCACATGTCCTGTGTAAAATGTTGGGGTACAGCACGGGGGATGTGTACAGTGGGGCCATCAACAGGTCGCTCACTGGTCCCGTTTGGGAGGTGAATTACCAATGTGAGGGACCCGAAACGAACCTGAACCTTTGTGTTTCAACTGGGTGGAGGGTGTCTTCCCAGGCCACATGTGCTCAACATAACAACGATGCCGGGACATTTTGTTATAAATCAGGTAAGATGTAACTCATAGGGAATTAATAACCCTTTCCCTCATATAGACGCTTTCTGACGCCTCTGCAGCAGACGGCTTTTTGAAAACATAGTGACAAATGAAGAAATTGCTCAAAACGAGCAATTTCTCGTTTTGCCACAATGTTTTCCACTTTTAGTCATAGGTTATCCAATCAATTATAGAGATTTTCCATTTTTTGACAAAATATGTTCAAAGTCGTCTGCTGCAGAATTGTCGTATGAGGGAAAGGGTTAAAGGTTTTCAATTCAGGGCAGAGGACTAGATAAAGAAGAGTTAACAGGTGCGGAAACCACACTCATAAAAACCTTTGGTTTTGGAGGTCAAATATTAAAGGATTTTAGAACATGTAAAAATCGTCTAATATTAAGAGATCTGCAATCATGTTACTTCATATTTCGGCTCCTCCAACATTCATTGCAGTTGATCAGATCTCTAGATAAGAGGGCAGTCTAAAATCCTTATTTGACATTCAAACCCTATGTTGTGCGAGACGATTCTTTTGAGTACCCACAACATAGGATTTGGTTGTGTAATAAGAGAGATATTGTGGGGAAAAGACCAGTTCACTCCCTCTTATCTAGTCCTCTGCAGTTGATTGTTGTTAATCATTTACACACACAGATGTACAAAATTGTTCTTCATTGAGCTTAAAATTGGGAGATGTCTTGGTAGAATGTCGTAGAGAGATTTCAAACACAGTCAAACCTGTTCTCAAGACCACCTATGAATAGCAATTCCCTGTCTATAGCAACCACACTTTTAGTTTCCCAATTACTCATTCTCTGCATCAGGTCTCCGGAAAACCCGAAATTGCCGGTCTGAACCGAGTTTTAACTCGCCAGACTGGTTTCAATCTTAAAACTTGTAAAAAAATTAGTTAAGATATCGAGAGTCTGCATAATTTATATAACCTGTAATTAAAGACCACCTGTGAACACAGACATTATTGTTGTGTTCCAATGGGTGGTCTTTATACACAGGTTTGACTGTCTACAACTAGAAAGAGAAATGTTTGTCAGCTACATCTGGATGTATTAGTTCCTGGTTAATCCCGTTGATAGGTATGTAAGTTGTTATTGTTAAGGCATGGTAGATTCCCTGCTGTAGCTTTTCCGGGGACTCGAACGAACATCCACGGAAAATCCCCAGAGTATTCAGAGAACTTTCCAGGGATAATTTGGGATAATCTGACACTTTCCATGGAAACTCCAGCACATTTAAGAGGAAAACCCGGAAATTCCATGGACATCTCGGAACGGTTCCATGGACACCCCGGAACGGTTCTGTGAACACCCTGGAATGGTTCCGTGGACCCCAGAGTATTCAGACCATTTCCAGCGTTTCCGCATCTTATCAATAATTTCCATGGTTTTTTCCATGGTATCCCTGTATTTTCCATGTATTTTTGTATTTTCTGTTAAGAGTCCCCGGAAAAGCTACAGCCGGGTTAGGATCAATCTGGGCTGCACAGTACAGTAACTTTTAACCCTTTCCAACCTACATAACATCTGCAGCAGAATAATTTAAAATCAATTATGCATTAATTTGGAAAATATATCTTTAAATCAAAGTATGATTAGAAAGAGATGAACACAACTAAAGGAGGCTAAAGGAGAAATTTGACATTTTGAGCATTTTATGCTTTTGTCCCAACGTTTTCAAGAGTCGTCTGCTGCTGATATGTTAACCCTTTCCCATATATAGACACTTTCTGACACCTCTACGGCAGATGACTTTTGAAAACATTGTGACAAAAGTAGAAATTGCTCAAAACGAGCAATTTCTTCTTTTGCCACAATGTTTTCAACTCTTTTTTAAAAGTAATAATACCAACATTTATAGAGCTTTTCCGTGTTTTCGCCTAGTTGTTTTCAAAGTCGTCTGCTGCAGATGTGTTGTATGTGGGAAAGGGTTTAAAAGTGTCTGGAAGTGTTGGGAAAGGGTCAAGACCAACAGACTTACTTTTGGACAGAGAGGATGAAAGTGCAGGAAGATCATTATCTACATTTCTCATAAACACTGCCAGGTTTGCTTTAAAAAATCAAAGCACTGAAAGTGCTAACAGCAAGGAGCTAACTGAAAATTACATTTGGAGATGTAACTACAGTTCCAGAAAGTCTAACATCATAACATGAACACTTTAAAATTGCACTTTGCTATGTCCAGTTATTGAATAATATAGGAATTGAATACGATATACTAAAATTTGACAAAGTAGATTGAAAGTACAATAATTGAATAAAGTTGAAAACATGGTGACAAAAGGAGAAATTGCTCATTTCTTTTTTCGTTGCCATGTTTTCAAAAAGCTGTCTGCTGCAGAAGCGTCAGAAAGCGTCTATATGAGGGAAAGGATTAAAAGAAAACCTATTCAATTACTGAATACTCTCTTTTCCAACTGCAGTGAAGTTGTCAACAGGAGTTGGTAGAGAGACGGATCAAGGGGGTGTCTTGTTATATAGAAATGACCAATGGTATAGCACATGTTGTGATGGATTTGATGACACGTCTGCTGCTGTCGTTTGTCGAGAATTGGGCTTTGAAGATGGGCAGGCACTTTCATGTTCTTCCTTTGGTTCTTTAAGTGAATTTCCCTTACTAAGAACACATACAGTAAGTTTTGTATTGCCATTTTTTAAGTCACCTGAACCATGTTCAAAGTGCTCATGGTGAGTTTATTTGATTGCCCTCTGTGTGTTGTGTATCATTCGTCCAGCAATATCTCCTCCGATGTAATAAGTCGGATAATGAGGCTGCAACTTTATAGCGAAGCATCACCTCAATGTCCTCTCCTAAATGTTTAAATATTTTCGGATCATGCAGAATTCTGGTTTTCATGGCAACCGAAAGAAAAAACTTTAAAATTCTTCATATCCCAAACTGGATATTCAAATAATTTTGTGACAGCCTATCAGATTCTTTCAAGCCATGCTTATTGGTAAAAAAAAAGCAATGGCTGCCCAGAGGGCGAGGCTGTTTCGCTTTATATGGCTATAGTAAAAATCTGCTGTAAAAAAAGACGACAATTTTATGTCATTAATATTTGATATTTTGTATGTTATTAACAGATTGGTTGCAATGGTGATGAGACGGATGTAAGAGATTGTTTGATTGAACAAAGTTGTCAAGGAAACCAATATGCCTCTGTTGTCTGCTATTCTTTCTTAAATACGACAGGTAACAACATTTTTTTTACAGCTGCCAGGGGCGTAGCTAGCCCTCTATTCATGTGGATTCATAATTGTGCTAGGATGGTCCGTAGGATTATGCTCAGATCTATTGTTTTGTCACCGGAGTTGAACACCTTTTTTTTTTCACGGGAGTGGAACGCCGGCCTTTTTAGTAGGCAGGGTTCTCGCAGGGTCCGCCGCATGTATTAGGGAAGCACTTGGGGCCAGAGGCTCCTGTCACACTTTTTTTTTGTCACGCAAGTGGAACGCCGGCCTGTAGTAGGCGGGTTTCTTTCAGAGGCCGGCGCATGTATTAGGGGAGCACTCGGGCCCAGATGCCCCTGTCACACTTTTTTGTTTTTTATTTTGTCACGGGAGTGGAATGTCGGCCTTTTGTAGGCGGGTTTCTCGCAGAGGCCGCCACATGTATTAGTGGAACACTCTGCTGCTGGCAGGGGAAATGTGAGCCGGGGCCACATATGCTATAAGGCAGGTCCCGCCGTCTACCCGTGCTTACGGCGAAGTGCAGGCCTTGTTTCAAGCTAGCCCTCCGCTGCTGGCGGGGGAAATGTGAGCCGGGGCCGCATATGCTATAAGGGCTATTATAATTCAGTTTAGAAATGACAAGAATCGTTTGATATAAGCATGTAGTCAAGTACGCATACTGCAACTTTGGCTGATTTTTTTTTTTGTCAAAATCATGTGGATGCAGACGCGTACTCGCGTATAGGCAGCTACGCGCCTGGCTGCATGATTACTAGTCTTACTCCTCTCATTAATACGCCATTTCATTTAAAATCAAATAGTAAGAAGTTTATCCATTTTACATCAAAATACAACTGCATGATGTTAAAGATGTGTATATCCGTTATATCTTTGACTTATCATAATTTAAAAGTGCCACCAGAAATTTAAGCCTTTCCCACCCTGCAGACGCATTTTGACGCAATAGCAGCAGACGACATTTGAAAACATTATGGCCTTAGGTGAAATTGCTCATGATGAGCAATTTTTCCTTTGGCCAAAATGTTTACAACTTTTTTACACAATTAAACTATCTTTTATGGTGATTTTTCAGGTTTGTGTCACTATGTGTTCAAAGTTGTCTACTGTAGATTTGTTGTATGTGGGAAAGGGTTAAGAAATCAATGTGAGAAATAGATCTTCCGAAAATACATGAATACATGTATATTGTTGCTGAAGTAGGCTTTCATTCTTTTTATTCTGTACTGTTCAGACAACATTCTTTTTCAATTTAGAAAAAATAGAAAACAAAACAGTTTTATTGCAATATGTATTACTACCAAAATGCTTATTTTTGTAGAATTAATCGGTTATGAAATGGGATATTACAATGAACAGAAAATATATGTTTATATAAATTCGAGAAATTGCTCAGAATAATTTGCAACAATGTCTTCAAAAGTCATCTGCTGGAATTAAGTTACCAATATTTATGATATATTTAAGAGTTGTCAATTATGGAAACATCTGGGTTATATATAAAGTTTTATTAAACGAGTTCAAGAAATTTACTATTATGCGAGCCTTTGGCGAGCTTAATAACACATTTCTTGGACGAGTTTAATAAAACTTTATGAAATAACAACGAATGTCAGGTTCTTTTTATCACATGACAAAACACAAAAAGAAAATCGTTTCTTTGTTGTCAAAATATAGTCCCAACATGTAATACTTTTAAAATAAACTGTTAACTAATCACACACAAAAATATTTTTATGACCCATAATGGTCCCTTTTCCTGGTCCATCTATCGTGACGTTTGTGTTTACTGGATTATGTGATACACCTTCTCAGCCATTTTGTAAACATTCGCGGATGAATACAAAAATAGTGATTTGGTCATTTTATATTACACATGTGACATATAAAGAAATACGTAAAGGGTATATATGATCGGATGCAAGCATTGTCATGTGATAAAATGTTATACCTGAAAAAGTACAATTTTGAAACATTGCGAGAAAAGGAGAAATGATAAATTATGAGTTTTAGAGACATAATGACATCATATTTGTTTTCAGAACCTTCTCTACCAGAGAAGAAGAAATCCTTTGACTCAATACCAGTTATCATTGCAGTAGTTCTGTTTGTCGTTCTACTAGTCATAGCTGTCATAGTCACAGTTTGTGTCATCAAATACCGACGCAAAAAGAAGATAGAGAGATCCAAGCAAGACTTTGATGGGACAATTGTGGCGGAGAATAATGACGGGACAATTATAGTTACAAACAGGTTGACTGGTCTCGTCAGTACGCCAGAGGTGTCCCGTGTACAATATAATCGAAACAGAAACGAAGGTGAAGGAGCAGTGTCGTATCATAACGCTGAATATAATAACTTAAGTCCTCATGATAACAATGGATATTCACATCTTTATGATAACCCAGATCCATCTAAAAACACAGAAGATGTTGACAACTATGAAAAGATACCAGTTAACAACAGGAACACGGATTTGAATGTTGAATCATCAGATGCCATCCGGAAACCACAGTCTGAAAGTGGTAATCCTGGGCCTGGAACCAATAAAACTGTGATTGATATTAAAGCTGATCCGTCAGCTTTAAATTTTAATAATCATATATATTCAAACAATGCGGGGAAAGGGGATACTCCCAAAGCCGATGACCATGTCTATGATGTACCAAAACCTCAGGATGCAAACAGACTGAGTCTTTCACAACAAGATGAAGTACACATCTCAAAAGATTCTGTTGAAAAGGAATAAAACAACAACCGCCTTAACCTTTCCCCACTTACATCCAATCTGTAGCAGTTGACTAGCCAATAAGAGGATTGTTTGATTGATTGTTTGATTGATTGGGGTTTAACGCCGTTTCAACAATTTCTCATTCATATCACGGCGGCAAGTTCACCTACTCATGTATTTCCTGGCTTTCTCACACCAGTACACCACACAACATTTTTTCCAAGCAACTGGCTGCTTTTTCACATGGACTGTAATGTAAGCCCATTCAATTATAGAGATTTTTTATTTTTGACAAAATATGTTCAAAGTCGTCTGCTGCAGAATTGTTGTATGAGGGAAAGGGTTTAAGTTTTGTTTTCACAGTTACAAAGCTTCATATTATTTTTCTGTGATTACTAGCATTGTTTTTCATTCAACTTGTATTTACTTATTGTGCTTTCTTACACTGAACAAAAATTATCTATCTTTATTTTCATAATTTCGCATTTTACAAGTGTTCATAATATATACTCAGATATAGATTATTTTTATTAATGATACGTTTTGTCTTTGTTTGTATAGTCCTTTCACATTCAACTGCTGCATGTTGAATATGTAAATAGGTCAGTTTACATAGACATCATAGTTTTCACTGACCAACAGGTCAATGTGCAGGAAGAGTAATTGTGTTTTTAATCCCTTATTGATTTTACCCGAGGTTCTATAGGTTTGGCCTACATCCTCCTTGTCTGAAAATAACAAATGGGCCCAGAAAAACTTCTATAATTAAAGGTATAATTACTTGATTTTTTGTTTGAAAACATGGCGGCAAAGGATAAATTGCTGTCTGAAAAGGATGGCATAGTAGTTAATATATAACTAAAGCTTATTTTGAGGATAAATTGATATAGAGTGGGAAAGAAACTACAATGAGTAAGCTCTGTAAATAAAACAGTAATATGTGCTTGACAAAAAGTATTCATCTTGGAGAGACAGTGTGTCATGTGAAAGATGTGAAAGGTCAATATTCAAAGTCCAATGTCATAAACAGATAAAGTAGTTGTAACTTCTAAATTCTAAAGGGGGTTTTCAAATAACCAGAAATAATTGTTCATCTTGAGCTTGAGCTTGCACAGGCTATTATAGACAGTATGCCTAGTCCGTGGATTGTCAACTATCTTAGACAGTGATTCATGTGCAAGAGTCAGATATAGCTCAAATGCGGTGTCACTAAACCGAGTTTGGTAGAGTCCGGTAGTCAAATATTAACCAAATGAGTGAAATGTCAAATGAGTGAAATTGAGCTTTCTTGACTGATTGAACGATCTACTGGCATCATTGGATTTCAAACGTACTGACATTGTTAACGAATTATCTAGGTCAATAAGTCACTCCATTTGACATTATTTACATGATACGAGACATTACCTGCTGATTTCTAGAATACAACAGTCTTACCAAAACTATAGAGATAAGATAAGTGGAACTTGTAGAGAAAACGTGTATAAAAGAACACAGTGCTTATGCAATAACATGGGCTTTTAGCTCACCTTAGAACGTGAGGGTGAGTTATTCTGAACGCCCTATGTTCGGCGTCCATAGTACGTCAACCGTCGACCGGCGTGTGTCGTCTGTGTGTCAACATTTTCTCCTCTGTAACCTCTGGGCGAATTGGCATGACATTTTACAGAAAGCATCCTCTCAATGTCCTTACTGAAATTCCTTCATTTTGTTTATCCACGCCGATTTCTGGTTTCCATGGCAACAGGATTTTCTTTAACAACTTTCTCCTACACCGATTGTCAAATAATTCGTTGAAATGATCCTTGGGTGACCCCCTATCAGACTCCTTCAAGCCATGATGGCTGGTTGATAAACACGGCCACTATGGGATGGGCTGTTTTGCATTATATGGCTTAAGTGACAACTTTAAAAATCTTATTCTCTGGAAATATCCAGCCGATTTCAAAAATAATTTGTAGAAATGTTCCTTTGGTGACCCTATAGCAGATTCCTTGAAGCTATGTTGAATTGTTATAAAACATGGCCGCTAGGAGAAAGGGCTCTTTTAGCTTATATGGCTATGTTGAAAAATTAAATTTGTCTCCTCCCAAAGTATCTGTCCGATTTGCACTTAACTTTGTAGAAATGTTCCTTGTTGGTCCTTTACGAGATAACTTGGAGCCATGCAGATTGGTCGAAAACAAAATGTTGTAAGCGACCACCAAACCAACCGGAAGTATGTCTACGTTGTCAGCATCCGTGTATGCAGGAAATAGAACATTTACTATTTGAATGTCCCCTAACGGACGGGCATCGACTATGGAACGAGTTCTATGACGAAAACCATTCATTAAGTTCTGATTTATGTGCTATGCTATTATGTTTACCTAGACACGAACTCATCACATACATGCTTGGCAAAATAGATGACAAACTTATCAATGTGTTAAAAGTCGAACTGTACCCTTCGTTTCTAACTATCTGTGCCGATCTTCTGACAAAAGTATACACTTAGAAATGTAACAAGACGCGTATTAAGAGCTTAGTGGTCACTTTACCAATCCCTCTGTTGTTGTTTCTATTTCGCTTTCGGAGAAAGTTCAACCTATCCACATGCTGATCCTACTTGGGAACAGTGACCGCGTCACCTAAATATAGTATGTACTATCGAAGCCCTTTGGTTAAACTTATGAAAGAGCCTCGATAAGCACATACATATTGTACTTACTGTTAAACAGCTACTTTGTACTTATATAGCATTTGAACAGGTGGAGCCGGGTCACTCTAAAACAGACCTCAGAAACTGCCGATCAGCGAAGATTACAGACTGTCTACACCTCCGCATATTAATATTAATATAGACTGACTGAGATCTCCTCTGATATTCACCTAGCGAATTATTTCATCGTTAAATCTCATTGGGTCTGTTTTGGGGTGAAAAGACTCAATACATGCCGTTTTCTCATAATTTCTTTTTATTATCTATTGTTTACTTTCTATTAGTTGTATACATGTAACTGTAATTGTAACCATTATGTAATTTATTATATGTAACTCTTCAGAAAATGGAGGCAATAAAGATGTATAATTGCATAACTCAGGTGAGCGATCCAGGGCCATCATGGCCCTCTTGTTTTAATCACTGTGCGTATGATACATGTAATACGCTACAGTTCAGCCATACATTGCATTAGGTTTGTGTAAAATCTGTATATTATAAGCAGATATACATTCAATTCGAATAAGGTCAGTTGTATAACTGTTCATATTTTGTTATAAAACATGAAGGCAGAATTGAAGATTGAGCGTAGGAGTTACATAAACAAAATATATACCTTGCAAACCGACATTTTATAACTGTGCCAAGTAGGCTACTAAATGCAGCTAGGGATTACTATTTACTGATGGTATGTGTTACGATTCCAACAAATAACATGTTAATTAGTGGAAAATTAGAAACTAAATATGCCCCTTGTTCAGGAATGTCAGTCCATGTTCACGCCTGAAAACATATAAGCTGGGCACCAAAGAAAATATCAGATACACATTGAAATTTAAGATATTACGTATACAGCATAGTTAGCATTTCTTTGGCAACAGTTCGCGAAATTTGGCAATTTATTTAAGATTCATTATCTCTTCCCTACATATTGATAATTTCTCACCACTCTGCAGCAGGCGACTTTTGAAAACATTGTGGCAAGACGAGAAATTGCTCATGATGATTACTTTCTCCTTTTTTCCCACAATGTTTTGCGCGGTTGTGAGTTATTTACAGGGGATGGAACTTGGTTGTAATGCCCTTGTGGCTGGGGATTGTTAAATAAAAATGGCAGCCATAGTCTATTTAAGATTCATTATCTCTTCCCTACATATTGACAATTTCTCACGACTCTGCAGCAGGCGACTTTTGAAAACATTGTGGCAAGACGAGAAATGGCTCATGATGATTACTTTCTCCTTTTTTTCCACAATGTTTTGCGCGGTTGTGAGTTATTTACAGGGGATGTTACTTGATTGTAATGCCCTTATGGCTGGGGATCGTTAAATAAAAATGGCAGCCATAGTCCGACCCTTGCTTGAGCCGTGAGAGCCGGCTAAATGGGTCTGGACGATTAAAGTCGATGCAATTATTGAGCTCGAGCAGGGGGGTTTCATACCTTATATGAGCCGTACCGCGAGAAAACAAACAGTATGGCCTCTGCGTAATGTATCGACCCAGATCAGCCTGCGCAGACTGATCTGGGCCTACACATTCCGTCTCAGAAGGATAGAGGTATAGAGTAATGATTCCTGAAACAGAAAATCCACCAGAGGCGAAAAGTGTCTATCCGGGTAAGCCTGCGCGGCATGCTTAAGCTGATCCGAGACGATACTTTACGCAGATTCCACAATGTTGTTTTCTCGTGGGGCTCTTTTATATTTTAATCTCTATGACAAGTTAAGGTGTGGGTGATGAGAGAGAGA
>JASEVX010000002.1:135983330-136023673 GCA_031761405.1 Serripes groenlandicus | reverse complement strand
GAGCTTTCACTCACTTTATTGTGTATAATTTGAATGTTCTCATTCAAATAACTAAAACTTATATAAATTAAATACTTAAAATGATGCTCATCATAGTGCTTATACTAATAATTATCTTCATTAACCCTTTCCCTGATACAGACGCTTTCTGACGCCTCTGCAGCAGACGGCTTTTTGAAAACATAGTAACAAAAGAAGAAATTGCACAAGACGTGCAATTTCTCCTTTTGCCACAATGTTTCCCACTTTTTGTCATTGGTTATCCATTCAGTTATGGAGATTTTCTATGTTTTGACAAAATACGTTCAAAGTCGTCTGCTGCAGAATTGTCGTATGAGGGAAAGGGTTTATATACAGTGTACATTTATAATGCGTTCTTGAGTACGAGAGGAGTTTAACTTATAATTGAACACACGGGAACATACTTAAATACATATCCAAGGTTAAACCTTTGATTGTAATGTGATGTTAGTTTAAACCATTGATTGATTGATTGATTGATTGGGGTTTAACGCCGTTTTAACAATTTATCAGTCATATCACGGCGGGCCAGTTCACCTACTCATGTGTTTCCTGGTTTTCTATCACAGTACTCCACACAACAATCTTCCCAAGCAACTGGCTGCTTTTCCACATAGATTTAGCCCATTGGTGGAAGACGAATGACGCATGTCGCATTGACTTTTGTCAAACGTCGAAAAGAAAGTTGGCCAAACCGGGATTCCAAGTCACAACCCCTGGATTGACAGCCCGCGTCGTTACCGACTGAGCTAACGGGACTCGGCTAGTTTAAACCAGGGACACTATATTACAATATAGTGTCCCTGTTTAACTAATTAGTCCCCTCCCGGTCGAAGACCGGTTTGGGGACTATAGGTTTGGTTCACCATTATAAGGCAGCGTGTCGCGCACAAGACCCAGGCCTGTCTTTCAAATATCAAGGCAATACTTAGAGGTCAAAGGTCGAAATGAGTACTGTTTGATAGGACTGTACCTTGTCCGGCTCGCATATTAAGCATCCATCATATGATTTCCATGAAACTTGGAACAAGCGTTCACCATGATGAGGCGGCGTGTTGCGCTCAAGACCCAGGCCTGTACCTCAAATGTCAAGGACCCACTAAAAGGTCAAATGTCAACATGTGTACTGTTTGATAGGACTGTACCTTGTCCGGCCCGCATCTCAACTATGCACCATAGGATTCCCAAGTTAAAAAGCACACATGTTCACCCTGAGTAGGTGGCGTGTCGCGCACAAGACCCATGCCTGTACCTTAAAGGTCAAGGTCACACTTAGAGGTCAAAGTTCAAAATGAGTACTGTTTGATAGGACTGTACCTTGTCTGGCTCACATCTCAACCATGCATCATAGGAATCCCAAAGTACTGGGCACACCATGATGAGGTGATATGTGGCACACAAGACAGGCGTGTTCTTCAAATGTCAAGGTCACCCTAAGAGGTCAAAGGTCAACATGAGTACTGTTTGATAGGGCTGTACCTTGTCCGGCTCATATCTTAACCATGCATCATAGGATTCCCAAGTAACTGGGCACACATGTTCACCATGATGAGGTGACATGTGGCACACAAGACACAGGCTTGTACCTCAAAGGTCAAGGTCACACTTAGAGGTCAGTGGTCCGGTAGGGGACTCTTGTATTGTTTGCAATACGACATTAACTTGTTTATTTTACATCGATTGCGAAACAAGCTTTAAGCTTTTAAGCTTATATTAATCACGATAGATGTTTGCTTCCTGGAGATATAACAAGTTTATGTTCTGTTTGAGTTCCATTACAGTAATATATTATCAGTTCAATATATATAAGACCTTTTTAGATCCCATCACCTAACTAAGGGTCAGTAAGATATATTCTGATAACTCTCCGTCTTCGGAGGTGAACTTATAGCTTCAAACAACATCTCCTCCTTAACTAATGGACCAATTGCAAACCAAACTTCACGGTAGACCTGGTTAAAAGGGGAAAATGTTGCACTTACCTTTTAGATATCTTCTCTGAATCTACTTGACTGAATACAAAATGAATCGGTAGACATATTCCTTTACAGAAATTGTTCAATCAGTATTCAAACGTTGAAAAAACATGATAGCCATGCGGTTATCACAAAAGGGGTAAAATTACTATACTCCTTTCACCTTTCTTATAGAAGTGCTTGTCTGATTTTAAATAATTTTCAGTTACCCTCTTCATAATTTATATAAGCCATATAAATGTTAATGCGGCATCAGAATGACATTTCAAACTTTAACCCTTTCCCTCATACGATAATCCTGCAGCAGACGACTTTGAACATATTTAGTCAAAAAATGGAAAATCTCTATAATTGAATGGATAAAAAAACTATCACTAAAAGACATTTTTTCCCTTCCCTTGCCTCCCCTTCTCGGACTCTTTGAAAGCATCTTTCCTTCTAACCATTGTTTTTAAACAAGTAAGTGCAAGGCACAACATTATGAAAGAAGTAAAGGGTTCAATACTCACAGTCTCCAACATCATGCGTCACCTTCCAGCCAGGGCCTGACCTCTAAAAAGTAAACGAGAACGGAACATTGATGCAAAAGGAGAAATTGCTCGTTTTGAGCAATTTCTTCTTGTGTCACTATGTTTTTAAAAAGCCGTCTGCTGCAGAGGCGTCAAAAAGCGTCTATATGAGGGAAAGAGTTAAACGTAGGCATTTCTTTCGAATAAAAACGCTTTTTTCAACCTGTTATAACTTTCTTTCGCTGTATAACGCATTAACATCGCGTTACTACGCATTTCGCTTTTACTTTGTGTTATTATGCCTTGTTTCGCGTTACTACGCTTCTTTTTTTTTGGGGGGGGGGGGGGGGGGGGGGGGGCATTATCACGCATTTTTCGCGTTATTACGACTTCAAAAAACTTTTTCTCTCAAATGGTCCTAATAGGATTTCATACAATTCCATCTAATTCATAACATATTTTTCGTTCGTGCCATTTTCAAGTTTGGCAATTAACCCTTTCAGACGACTTTTGAAAAACACTGTGGCAGAAGGCGAAATAATTAGCAATTTTCTCCATCTGCCATGTTTTCAACTGTATTTAATAATTAAACTGTAGAGATATTTCATGTTTTTGTCAATATGGTTTCAAATTCGTCTACTGCATATTTGTTGTATATGGGAAAGGGGGTTATGTACATATTTTGACAAAATAATAGTGTTTAATAATAATAATAATAACAATAATAATAATATAATAATAATGATAACAATAATAATAATAAATAATAATAATAATGATAACAATAAATATACTACTACTACTACTAATAATAATAATACAAAATATAATAAAACATAATAACAGTCAACACAGTTTTTCACTATTATTTTTTAAATGAATAAATGAACATCATTTAACTTACTGAATGTTTGATAAAATAAGTTGAACAGAGAGAATAAAGTTTGTAGGTTAATCTTCGTCAACGAAAAGGAGTACATCGTTGATATTAAATTAAATTCTGAAGGTTATCCTCGTTTCGATCTAATTGTAAAATTACCCTATAAAGAGCCTTAACTTCCATTTGACCTTTTATTTATGCGAACGTCGTAAAATAATTTTTATATATGCATTGCTACTATGCTAATGGAAAATGAGTATATCAGCCTTCCCACGAGAAAACCAACATTGTTTGTTTGTTTGTTTGTTTGGAGTTTAACGCCGCTTTCAACAGCTTTGGTCATATCACGGCGGACAGTGCACCTACCCATGTTTTCCTGGCTTTCCCACACCAGTACTTACACAACATTCTTTCGAAGCCACTGACTACTTTCTCACATAGATCAGAGGTGAGAGGCAATGGAAAACATCGCCCGAAAGAACGCACCAACATTGTGGACTCTGCGTAAAGTATCGACCCGGATCAGCCTAAGCATGCCGCGCAGACTAGCTCGGACAGACACTTTTCGCCTCATGCGGATTTTCTCTTTCAGGAATCATTACTGTATACCTCTATCTCCCTTAGACGGAATGTGTCAGCCCAGATTAGTCTGCTCGGACTGCGCAGGCTGATCTTGGTCGATACATTACGCAGAGACCATAATGTTGGTTTTCTCGTGGAACGGCTCATATTGCTAAAGGCTTATTCACCCATATAAACGATGTTTATATCTATGTATATTTAAGAGGCGCTTTATGAAAAACTAACCCTTTACGCAATTAGTACACGTGTACAAAATGACCTATCTACGCATCCATGCTTTTAAAGGCCCTGTCACACACTACCGATGTACCTCGCCGAGACTAAACAGGAGCACACAGTTAACAATGGCGAGAAAAAAAAATCCCAATTGGCTGTAGCAATACCGATGTAGTGCTATATCACATCGCTAAGAACGGTAGTACATACACTCAGCACATCGTATTCAGACGCAGATTTGACGGACTTCTATTGGAGAAAATTAAAATGCTCTAGAATTTTTAGTTTTCTTAAAATGTTGCATAACATATTGTTTTCACATACCCGTGGGTGCCAATTGTTCCTCTGGCTGTGTCAGAGGCTGGTTGGAACCGATTCCGAAGGTGGGAGACCCGGATAGTGACGTCCTGTCTCCTGGTTGTCACACGTGACCTGCCTGATTTTGGTCGGTCGACAACAGTACCAAACGAGTTGTATCGGTTTTGCAGCCGGGTTATAGTGCTCACATGGCAGTTAAAGCGTTGTGCGACGTCTCTACAACTGACGCCAGCCTCAAATAATCCAATGGCTTGGTTTCGGATGTTCTCGCCGAGACGTGGCATGACTATAAACCTTTCGTGTTTCGTTTTAACGTGTTTTCCTGCTTTGCAGGGTTGTGTAGTACGGCGATACATGTATCGAATTCAACACGATACACGTGCTCACCGTGCGCACGGGAAAATGTGATTTATAATAACCCTGGCTTTTTCAACTTTAATTACACCAGACAGAACTACTGACTTAGATAAAAGCATTAATTCACAAATATATTCATTCTATATATAAATAATACCATGATGAAAAATGTGCGTTTCTTTTTGCGCTGAGTGTAGTTAGTACATCGGCAGGACTACGGTATCACATATATGTAAAATTACAGTACACATTGATGCCACCGGAGATCCGCCGATCTATTACGGGGCGCTACCGACGCTTTACGGACATTAACGAAGCCATAGCGGAGTACTGCCTTTCTCGGCGCTGAAATAGTTAAGGATCTAAAATGAACACAATTTTATAAAAGTTTCTTGAAACTTTCTGTTACTTATTGGCGAACATTGCAAAGCCAGATCAGGATGCACTGGTTGATCTTGATCTATGCTGGTCAAAAATATCTTACGGTTGTTTCATAAAGCCGTTCATTTCTTTTATCATCCACGATTAAGTTGACTATATATTTACTTCTAATTTTAGCAATACAACAAACTTTCGACTGGATTTATATTCTTTGATATTTTCCCCCTCTCAAATACAAGATATTGCAATAGCACGACCTCAGGTTTTCAATGTGACTTCATCATTAACCCTTTCCCACCTGCATACGCATTTTGACGCAATAGCAGCAGACCACGTTTGAAAACATTGTGACCAAAAGGTGAAATCGCTCATGTTGAGCAATATCTCCTTTGGCCTCAATGTTGTCAACTTTATATCTTTTATGGAAATTGTTCAGGTGTTTGTCACTATTTTTTTTACAAAGTCGTCTGCTACAGATTGTTTCTGAATGTGGGAAAGGGTTAATTGAGCCAGTACCTGAGAAAAGAAACAAGTTGCCTCTTGTGAACAGTTTAGAAAATGTAAAACTATCTGTCCTACCGAAAATATGAATTTGAGAGTGGTAATGCTATCCCTGCAATCCTGGGAGCTGAGAATTTATTTTACGCCGTTTTCAACTGTTTTTCATCTCAAGACTGTTACATCAACGGTAATGCTAGCCCCGCAATCTTGGGCGTTGAGAATTTATTTTACGCCGTTTTCAACTGTTTTTCATCTCAAGACTGTTACATCAACGGTAATGCTAGCCCCGCAATCTTGGGCGTTGAGAATTTATTTTACGCCGTTTTCAACCGTTTTTCATCTCAAAGGCTGGTACATTAACGATTATGCTATCCCTGCGATCCTGGGCGCTGAGAATTTATTTTACGCCGTTTTCAACTGTTTTTCATCTCAAGGCTGGTACATTACACTTTTAAGTTTATTGAAAACATTAATATATTGCATTAATATATTGCATACTCTGAATGGATCAGTTCGTTCAGTACAGTCGATAAATATGAAGACACTTTATTGTCATGAATTTTCCTGGTTGGATTTCTATTGGAACTATTGGGTAATATGATAATTAAAAAAAGTACTATGTGGACCGAATGATATATTCAAAGTTAGAGTCAATTAATTTTCACTAGACCAACAAGAATTTATGATTTTGGATTTTTTTTCATTCTGGCCTGATGCATCATTACTTGTCTTATATGGTGGGAATTTGTGTTAGATAAACAGTTCTATATGCACTTCTGCATCTCCTTTTAACCGAACACAATTCTACCTTTAGTACTTTCAGTACTTTGATTTGGTAGGATGATTACATTTTGCACACATATTCAATTTGCTTAAGTACTTCACCATATCACACGGGTTTAAAGGTCATTTGGATTTATTTTTTATTTTTATATGTTGGTATATTTTAACTTTATTTATATTTAACAATTACGTAAAATAAATTCTCAGCGCCCAAGATTGCGGGGCAGCATTACCGTTGATGTAACAGTCTTGAGATGAAAAACAATTACGTTTAACTCAACGTTAAAGTTTCATGTTTTTAATTTTTCTAAATTACTCCAAGTGCTAAATATTTCAAACGTGGTTCGTAGTTGCATCTTATGTCATACTTCATATTGAACATTAAATGCTGAGTGTGGTTTTATTTTTGGGTTTAAAAACATGAGTTTTGATGTATTTTAGAGGATTTTGAGAATTGGACATAATTATCTTCGTTATTTGTTGTTAGAAAGATTTTAACTTTTTTACAAATAAATATAATAATAATAATAATAATAATATAATAGATAAAATATTTTATGAATTGACGTCATATATTGTTTTTCGCTTTCCAATTTCGTGTATTTGGGACTTATTAGATCGACTTCATTTTTTGCACACACATTTTGTCTTTGTATTTTACACTTCTATTTATAGTCAAAGCAGGGGACGGCGAGACATATAATTACGCGTAATTCTTGTTTTATCTTCATGTTAAAAGCCTCGGGTTCGCGTTGCGACCCGCGGTCGGATTATACCAAAGACTTAAAACTTACCAAGGAAACGCCGTAATATAACTGTAAAAATTGTCGTAAGCGGTGATAAACACCATGCAAACAATCCTCAATTTAGTACCAAAAGCTTCTGTCTTACTAAAGGACAAGAAAAAAAAAAATATAAAGAGACATTTCAATGGATTATATATATATATATTTATACTTTCAGAATGCTGTACAGTAAAGATTAGCAACCATAGACTATACACATAAGACAATGCTGTCCTTTATCAAACAATGTTTCCTGTACATATACATCTTGTTTACAAAGTCAAAGCAGAGAACTGATACTATTGAGCACATCAAACGTAAATGTCGCTCTCAACGAGATGTTGCTTTTGATAAGCCAGGCCTACCGGACACAGTTGATGATATTTACGAAACCCCCGATGGCTGGTCTGAATTCCATTCCTTTGTGGGATTCGACCGAGATGGTACCTGTATCCACGTCAACGTTACAAATCAAGGTAGTGAAAGCAGGGAACTATGTGTACATTTACCAACCATTGGGACGCTTTGGTACTCCGAAACAGACGACGATTACAGCAAAACCACCGGGAAGAAAAGAGTTGTGATTGAAACGGTCGATCCAATGACAAAATGGAAACTTTTCTTCCGTGGGCATATGCAAATGATTTTGCAAGACGATGTCAAACCGAAAACATGTTTCGTTCGCTTTCACTTCTACTGGAAAAGCACTGGTGACCCATATGACTTCTGGTTGGATACTCCACCAATGAAACTTGCTCGCGAATGTTCGAAATTACCTCTGTCTGACGCAATGTTGCTTTTGTCATCTAAGTCTCTATGGTTCGAACAGTGGGGTGAGTTGCGCGGGAGCTTGCTTATCGATGATACTGAATTTACGATACGAATGCCTGCATGTAGAGAAAGGAAGTATGTTTGCCGCAACGCATTTGAAAATAGGATTCAGTCGGTTTTGTCACAGGTTGTTGAAATTGATGACATTGCTCACAGATTCGGCAACAAGACAATTGAATTTAGAAATGGACATCGGCTGAAATTCGGCCACGTAATATTCCCATCAATGGAAGTTTATTCGACAGAACTAGAATCAATTGAGGTCGGAGCGTCTAAAGGTACCTTTAACATACGATTTTGTAACAACGCTGTTGAAGCTGCAGAGAGATTAGGAAAAACCCTGCTTCAAGATACCAACAGAAAAATGCGGTATAACAAATATGAAGTCGATGGTAAGAAAGCTTCAGGAATCACACTAGTGACTAAAGTCAATAGCCTAGCTACTATAGCAAAGCCAAATAAAAGAACAGAAGAAGTGGATATTGAAGATGAAACAATATATCTGATTGATATAACAGACATGCGGTGTAGCAATAAGAATTTGGTAGGAGGAAAAGCTGCCAATCTTAACTCGCTAGTGAAGTACGGGTTCAATGTTCCAGTAGCGTTTTGCATTACAGCAAATGTATTTAATAACGTACTTAATGATAACCCTGATCTGATAGAGTCTGTTAAAGGTATTGAGTGCTGTATAAATGAACTGAGACTAGAACAGTTAAAAGGTGCATGTGAAAGGGTCGTCCAGTGCTTTGGCAAATGCACCATCAATGTCAACGTTGTCTCGCAAATCGAAGCAAAGATAAATTCCATGATTGCGATTAATGACAAAGCTGTTGCTGTCAGATCATCGGCCATGGGTGAAGATGGTGAACTGCTTTCCGCAGCAGGGCAGCTGGAGACAATTCTTGGTGTAAAAGGTATTGTTCAGGTCATGGAAGCAATAAAGCAATGTTGGTCATCATATTTCTCATTTCAAAGTGTGGAATACCGCCGACAGAACGGACAGGTAATCGTGGATGGAATGGGAGTTATAATTCAGGAAATGATTCCTTCTGACGTATCAGGAGTAATGATGACAAGTGATCCTGTATCAGGCAGAGAAGACAGGATTCTTATTAATGCAAGCTTTGGACTCGGAGAAGCTGTAGTGTCTGGTACAACGGAACCAGATACGTTTGTGATCGGGCTTGACGACGATGATGATAAATTTACAATCCTGAAAGAAACCATAGGAGAAAAAACAGTACGTGTTGATTTAACGTTGTCGGGTGGAACATGCGTTCAGGAAGTTGCCGCAAGTTCAGAGACGTGCTTATCCAAAGATATGATATATCAACTGTGCACTGTGGGGAAGTCAATAGAATCTAAATTCAGACTGGACCAAGATATCGAGTGGGCTGTTAGTGATGATAACCTGTATATACTACAAACTCGACCAATTACTTCCATTGAAGAAGAGACAGAGACAGACTTGTTCCACGAGTTTGACACACCAGCTATTGGAGACCGAGAATTAATCACTACATGTAATATCCAAGAAATGATGCCTGGAGCAACTACACCATTGACAGCGACATATTTCATAAGTATGGTAACTGATGCATTCTCCTATACATATACACACATTTGTAGCGGGGCTAAAAGGATATACCACCCTATTGGTTTTGCCGCCGCCTGTGGTAATAGTTGCTTCTTGAACGTGGCCCCACTTTACGTCTATGGTGCCAATAGCGTCGGAGGACTTAAAAACAAAATATTTTTGGAAATCGATCTGCTTGGCGAAGAATGCAAGGACGTCACAACTGATGATATAATGAATTACAAAGGGACTCCGTTGAACACAAACTGGCAGCTCATGAAATGCATTGCATGGAAATTATTCTTTGCAGCACCAAAACTAGAGAAAGATTTTTCAAACTGGGAAATGAAAATGTACGAATATTCTATTGGCGAAAATTGCGAAAACGCTCACACTCTTTATCAACTTATCGATGCGGACAGATTCAATTTATATCATGCTTGTAGGATTTATTTCTACTTGATGGACAACATGTACGCAGCAATAATGAAAAGTATCATAATGGGAGGTTCGCAAGATTTCACAAGAGAAAACAAAGAAGATTTGTCGAACCTTCTTATTAAAGTCGGAACTATAAGTGCAGAAGTTCCTCAAGCAATTGCAAAGTTAGCAAATGCCATCAAAACGAGTGGAATATCGGAAAGGTTTGTCCGACTTGATGACAACGAAAGTCTCACATTATTACAAGATAACAATGAGCTGAGACGCTTGTTTGATGATTTCATGAAATACCACGGACATCGCGGTATCCGCGAGGCAGAGTTTATTGAAAAGAGTTGGTCTCAAAATCCGTCAAAATTGATAAAGTCTTTGAAAAGCATTTTAGTGAACGGAGTTGCCGAACGAAAAGATGACCGAATAGATGAATCCAGGTTAGGAGAAATAATAGATAACATGAACACCAAGGTTACCTCTTTTCAACGATGGCTGATCAGGAGACATTTACTGAAACGGACATTGAAGAAGATTCAGGACAGAGAACGAGGCAAATCGCTGATTATTAAAGTTGCCGAGACGTTTAAGAAAGCCTACTGGTCTCTGGCAAAACTGATGGTCAGGGAAGGAAGGATTCCAGAAGAGAGTCTGCTGTTCTTTCTGACGCACCGTGAGATCGGAGAACTCCTTGATACGAGGTCTCCGAAACTGATCAAGAAAGCTAAACGGAGAATGAAGATTTTCCCTCGGCAACAGGCGGCACATTATGAACAATTTAGCTTTGGATCACCAAAGTTAATGGTAGATGATTGTCCCTTTTTGGTATCACTTGAACCATCTGCTGTACTTGAAGGAATGCCTGTAGGTAGTGGCGAAGCAATTGGAAGGGCGTGTATCGTTTCTCAAGAGGAAGATGTTTGCAACATTAAGAAAGGTGACATACTGGTTTGTCGGTATACAGACGTCGGTTGGTCCCCATACTTTCCATTGATAAGCGGGCTGGTGACAGAGATCGGCAGTATATTATCACACGGTGCAGTGGTAGCCAGAGAATGTGGTATACCTTGTATTGTTAGTGTCAAGCATGCAACAAGGCTTCTGAAATCTGGGGATATGCTTCGTATTCATGGTACCAAAGGTACTGTTGAGAAACTACATGGTTAGCTGATTTTGGATTTGTGAGCGATGCTCATGCAAACAGTGAAGACCCATATCAGCCAGCGTATCCGCACAGTCTGATCTGGCTCTTTACTGACCGTACGTTCAGAAGTCACAAAACACTTATGTAAAGGAGTATCCATTTTTATTCGGGCTCAACTGCGAAGCGTGTAATAATACCGTTTGGTTTGGTTTTAGCAGAGTACCGCTCATATGCAGTGTGAAGATTCGGATACCGTTACTGGAGTGTTTCCCCGTGTAGTAGTTTTCGCATGGAATATATTCAGTTGAACTTCTTATAGTAGTTAAGTGCTAATAAAACGCCTATGCAATAACCATACTGTAGACATCCTACCAAATAGTGTGTACGTCAGTGCATATGTTGTGCCAACACTGAGATATCATAGATATATAATATGGCGGTACCCATAATATGGACATGGTCTCAAGTAAATATTTGTACTTTGGCTGTGCTCATTAAACAGTGATACTATGATATAACCCGAGTACTGAATACTTAATTCACTAGTATTTATAGTGTTGCGGACTTTAAAAAGACCTTTTGGATCGGCATAGTAAAGCCTACGTCAGTGCTAATATGGTAATTAAACAGCGACATAATATATATAGACATGATAATTAATACTCTGTACTTCAGTGCTGAAATTATATTTAACCAGCGGTACTATTATAATACAACATGTGTACCCAAAGGCTTGTGCTTCGTGAAAATTGTGACTAATTCAACAATTTGCTATATTTATATATATCAGGGACCGTGTTTTATTTGTCCCTGATACAGTCAATAGAAACGTGCGCCAATTTCTTCCGTTAATCTGCATGACACACTCCGGAGAATTGTACAAGGTAATGGTGAGGCGCGAACAAGGGCAATTAAAAATATGTACACAAATTAAAATAAGTTTAGGAGCCTCAAGATGGACAAGGCAAAGTAGTCAAGCATCTGGTTATACAGGCGGACAGTTGATGGGTGGAAGTAACATAGATAGCTGGTATGACTGTATGGCACCACCAATCTGTAAGAACGGCCCCTAACAGCTGTAGCGGCTCAGTCGAGGAACTGAAGCATATGCATATGACCTAGCTTCCATTATAAGACGAAGGGTGGCCAGCCTTCCCACTTGCAGGCGCATTGTGAAGCATACATGACTTTTGCAACACTCTTTTCAACTGTCTTCCGTCATGATGCTTTCTTTCCGGGTTTTTCTTTAGAATTGCCAAGACGATCTTGACGTCCTATTAAATGTTTGAAAAGGTTAAAACTATTATAAAGTAGTTCTCATTTGACAGATGCACCGTCGGGAACCTGAAGACGGTTACCAGGCTATTATTATAGTCATCAGTTCGAGTTTACCCGTTATACCTAATGGGATATAATTGAGATACTGTATGAGAAAAGGTACAAGTTGGCATTTCTGAACAGTGCATGTTCATATTAGTCTGTTAATCATCAGTTATACAATTTGACAGTAGTTTCTAACGAACTAGAGCAAGTTTATTCCTTGAATTAAGATCCTCCATTAAAAGGGGAGGAACATTGTTAAATAATTTGGACTATTGGTATACCATTTACTTAAAATATATGTATTGAAAAATCTATGTTCAATGCATGGTGCTTGTTCCAAAATGTGACTGTCTTCGATTTGGTGGTAATTATTGTTCTGGTGAACTTTTATCAAAATCGGGCGAAAATGTTGCCTCTAGAGTGTTCAAAGGGTTTATCTAAAGTTTGACCCAGTGACCTAGTGTTTGACCGCATATGATCCTGTTTGGACTTAATGTGAACTGTATACATATATATCTTGATCCGACTGTGTGTATGGACATACTGATCTGAATCTACACTGCTCACAACTGCCAACTATTTCCTTTTCGTAAGACAGGCCCATTAGGGATAATCTGTAACATCTGACAAAAGCAATCCAGTTGTTTCATAGCAGTACCAGAGAGAACCTTGGCACTTAGGAGGAACATTATAATATCTGTCCGATGTGTGAAAAAAATAACTCTTGTATTTTTACAGACGCTTTCTGACGCCTCAGCAGCAGACGACTTTTGTAAAATGTATGGCAAATGGAGATAATGCTCATAATAATCAGTTTCTCCTTTTGTCACAATGTGTGCAACTCTATTCAATAATTAAACTATGAGTTGTACAGAAATTGCCAATTATTTCGAAGTCGTCTGCTGTAGATTTGATGTATGTAGGAAAGGGTTAAAAGAGCTCCATTACAGGAAACCAGCCATATATCATTTGTTACAAGTAAAGTCATGGTTTAACCTGTTTCAGCATAGTTTGATCAGGATCTGCACTTCTTTGAATGTAAATTAAAACTAGGACTATCACTGAAGATGATAAATACCCCCAAAACAGCACCTTGACCTACACAATAACTTAATAAGTAAAATGGCCATAACTCTGTAAAATAACATGCAATGGTAAGACGTAAGACCTTTAGGATATGCACATCTCCTCTTGGTATAGAAGCTTCATGTAAAATTTTATTGAATTCCACCCAGTGGTTTGTAAGAAATAGGCCGGACAAAATATGGCTTCCGACCGACAGCCCGACTCCTATATACCACCTCTTCTTCGAAGGGGTATAATAAGATGGCAAAGATGTGCAAACAGATTGTTATCTACTCTTGAAACAAATACCTCACGCTTGATTTTCCCTGAAACACAGTTCAATCACAGTTGCCAGTCTCGTTAAATATCTAAAAATAGCTTTTGACTATATATTGTCAATATATGGTCAAATGCTATTTTTAGATTTTAAACGAGACTGGCACCTGTGAGTTCAATAAAACAAAACAAAAACTAACACCAACAAGGAAATATGTGTCTGTATTTATTTGCATGATATAAAATAGTTTGCATAAATCATTGATATTTTATATGTCTTAAATGATTTCCTAACTTTACAGCAGTTTCTCTGATATAGATAACATTTGATGGCCATGATTGAAAACACTGGATCCAAAGGAGAGACTGCTTATTCTGTGTGATTTCAACATTTGTTGGCCATGATTGAAAACACTGGATTGAAAGGAGAGACAGCTCATTCTGTGTGATTTATTTCCCCCACCATGTCGATCAACTCGGCATCCTTGTCCATGCATCAGAAAGAGTTCCAAGATTAACCCTTTCCCATATACAACACATCTGCAGCAGACGGCTTTGAAAATATATCCCAAACATAATTGGAAACTCCCTTTAACCCTTTCCCACATGCAGACGCATTTTGACCAATAACAGCAAACGACTTTTGAAAACATTGTAGCCAAAGGTGAAATTGCTCATGATGAGCAATTTCTCCTTCGGCCACAATGTTTTCAACTTTATTTCACAATTAAGCTATCTTCTATTGAGATTTTTTAGGTTTTTGCCACTATGTTTTCAAAGTTGTCTGCTGCAAATGTCGTATGTGGGAAAGGGTTAAATGAAAGTACAATAATTTAATAGAGTTTATAAAACATGTAGACAAAAGGAGAAATTGCTCGTTTTGAGCAATTTCTTCTTTTGTCATCATGTTTTCAAAAAGCCGTCTGCCCCAGAGGACTCAGAAAGCGTCTATATGGGGGAAAGGGTTAATGGCATCGTGATCAATGCTATTGGTTCTTTTCTCACAATGGATTAACTCTTTACAACCTACATACACTATCTGGTATCTCTGCTGCAGACGACTTTATTCAATAATTCTTCGTCATATGTAGAAAATTTCAATTTGTTTTTGTCAAGTCGTTTTCAAAGTTGTCTGCTGCATATGTGTTGTATATGGGAAAGGGTTAACCTTTATTTAATACAGAAGACCTTTGATAACACTGAAGGACAAAGAGAAATAACTAAAAAATAAGCATTTTCTTTCTTTTCCAAAGTGCTTTAAAATTTTCAGATATTCAAAGCTTTAAGTAAGGTGTTTATCATGAAAGTAAAAGAGTTTTTCGTTCGAGCTGTGAAGTAATTTCAGACCTATTTACAACAACATTTTATCAAATATCATCTGTAAAAACATCATTTGTAGGTGGAGAGTGAAGATATCACACCCGAAATCTGCAACAATTTCTTTCCATGCCAAACACAGCTCGTTCATGTCCTAGTTACACAGAACTCTGGATAAGGGGAGTTTTGTTTGTTCTAAAATCCTTATTTTACCCTCTATCCCTATGTTGTGGGTACTCAAAAGAATGGTCTCATAGAGACGAATCTTTTGGGTACCCACATCATAGGTTTTGGTTGGATGATGTGAGAGATATTGTGGGTAAAAGAGCTGTATACTCCTTCTTATCTGGACTTCCGGGTTTAGCATGATATTATGGCATAAAGCACAGCTTTGTGACTGAACAACATTTAAAAGAAGAAAATATTAACATTGATGACTTGCATGTTTCATAGTGTTGTAATGAGCTACTACTATTGTGAGACAACCTTCTGCTTTGAAATAACATAATAAAGTTGATATGCATATGTGAAAAGTTTGTTTAATAAATAAAATCCCTATTTAACAAAACAAGAGGGCCATGATGGCCCTGGATCGCTCACCTGATTTTTTTTTCACTTTAGTTATATAAGCCCCGCCCCCTGGCGGCCATAGTTTCCATCCAATCAACTTTGATTGAAGGAATCTGATAGAGGGTCATCCTAGGAACATTTCTACAAAATTATTTGAAAATCGGCCTGACACTTTTGGAAGAGAAGATTTTTTAAGTTTTCACTATAGCCATATAATGCAAAATAGCCTTGCCCACTGGCGGCCATGTTTTTCGACCAATCAACATGGCTTGAAGGAATCTGAAAGTGGGTCACTTAAGGAACATTAACAATTTTTTTTGAAAATCTGCCAACCATTTTGGGAGAAGAAGATTTTTTAAGTTTTCACTATGGCCATATAAGGCAAAATAGCCACTGGCGGCCATGTTTTTCGACCAATCAACATGGCTTGAAGGAATCTGATAGAGGGTCATCCGAGGAACATTTCTACAAAATTATTTGAAAATTGGCCTGACACTTTCGTTGGTGAGGTCATTGAGAGGATGCTTTCTGTGAAGTTTCATCCCAATTGACCCACTGGTTACTGAGGAGAAGAAGTGGACGACGGACAAAAGGTGATCACAATAACTCACCTTGAGCAAAGCTCAGGTGAGCTAACAAGAGGGCCATGAGGGCTCTGTACTGTTCTTCTGGTATTAACCCCTTTTCCTCATATGGACGCTTTCTGACGCCTCTGCAGCTGACGGCTTTTTGAAAACATAGTGACAAAATGTTTTCCCCTTTTTGTCATAGGTTATCCATTCAATTATGGAGATTTTCTATTTTTTGACAAAATACGTTCAAAGTCGTCTGCTGCAGAATTGTCGTATGAGGGAAAGGGATAACAGCCAGTCCTACATTCTGGTATTGTAATGCATCTGCAGCAGATGGTTTTTTAAAAACATGCTGGTCTCCTTTTGTTGCAATGTTTTCTACTCTTTTATTTAATGATACTTTCGTTTATCACTTTCCCATACATAGACATATTCTGACACCTCCGCAGCAGACAATATTAAATTCTAAGAACATTGCCGGAAAGAAAGAAAAAAATGTACATTTTCTCATGCATAGACTTATATTATCCTGATGCATGAAAAAAGAAGCTATAGTATTCTTTTACCACTTACTTTCTTTCTCATTTACTCTTTAATAATACTTTAACCCTTTCCCTTACATGACAAGTCTGCAGAAGAGGAGCAATCTCTACTTTTGCCACAATGATTTCAAAAGACGTGCTATTTCAGAGGCGTCAGAATGCTCCTGCATTTGGGAAAGGCTTAATTAATTAACATAAAGAAACAAAACCTGGTTACTTGGAACCTACACATCATGGTCTCAATGCAAAACAGTTGTAATTACATCTGTTTTACATTAATCCAGGGTCTTTCAAATAGTACTATTTGAAAGACCCTGATAAATCCATCAACTACAATGGGTTTTTTTTCCAAAAAAATAAATAAAACAACAAAAATGATATAAAACAACATTTTCTAAATGAAAGACATGGACATGATGAAATAGTGTGTAGATAGATGGTTCGGAACTCCTTCCAAATGAAATGGTTTGGAACTCCTTCCAAATGTATTATACATGATACTTTGTACTCCAATTGATCCTATCCCACACTTAGACATTTTTTTTTATGCATCTACAGCGGACAGCAGACACAGCTCATAATGATTAATTTCTCCTTTTGCCACTATGTTTTCAATTCTTTTCAATAATTCAGAGAATTTTCATATTTGTGTACAGATATATGTTTCCCTTGCTGCAGATTTGTTGAATGTGGGAACGGGTTAATTCTCCATATGTGTTTGAAGAAGAATCTGGTTTATCAGCACAAGTTATGCAAATCAGAGAAAATCACCATTAACTCTTTCCCTCATAGGACAATTCTGCAGACTACGACTTTGAACATATTTTGTCAAAAAATAGAAAATCTCTATAATTGAATGGATGGATGACCTATGACTAGCAATTGAGCAATTTCTTCTTTTGTCACTATGTTTTCAAAAAGCCGTCTGCTGCAGAGGCGTCAGAAAGCGTCTATATGAGTGAAAGGGTTAATAAATTTGTAACCACATGCAAATGGCTGTAATAACATTGTATTCCCCCATTCAGATGCAACTGCAGAAGAAAACGTTTTGAAAACTTCCTGGATAAACAATTAAAAGATGTAGTTTCATCCATTTTGCATGAAGACAATGAAAAGTGTATTTGCGCGAAATATCATTTGATTATAAAATTTCAACTATGATTACTTTCTCCCATTTAAGAAGAAAATGATTAACCCTTTCCCAATTGCAGACTTCTTAGGAAATACTATTCAATTATTATATTTACATTTTAGTGATTTTTCAAACTATAACCCATATGTTTTTGAGGTCATCTGCCACAGATTTGATGTATGTTTTAGAAGACAGATTCATACTTAGTATCATTCCATGGACCATTTCAACCCTTTCCAAAATAAAGACGCTTTCAAATGGCTCTACAGCAGACAACTTTATAATTAATTCAATAATTCTTCAATTTTCCATATTTTTTACTTAATATTTACAATGTTGCCTGCTGCAGATTTGTTGTATGTTAGAAAGGGTTAAATAATGCAGTAATTCCAGATACAGCACATAAAGTTTTTTCTTCTCTTCACAACATGGGTAGTTTGGTTTTGAAACTTATAGTGTTTGCCTATGACTAGTTTAACACAGAAGCCTAATTAGAATGGATTCATAAATGTCTGGCTGATCCAGGTACCATACAACGTTGAAACATGGAGCCCATACTGATAATGATGATTATGACCTCGCTCTATCTTTGTTATCCAACTAAACTGTACCAAACTAAACAATTGAATGGCTTTTTTTTTTAACCAATTCCCACATACAACAAGCAATTTCTCTTGTTTACATAATGTTTTCAACACTGTTTTAAAACCAGCTTTCCAAATGAGCATCGGTTTCCTGTCTTCAATAGATCTAGAAGATCTTTTTTAGTAGCAGCACTTTCTCTATCTTCATCGATAAAAATTCACAATTTATCTATCCTTGAACTCCAAGTTGGGTCATTTTGATGTATCACATCATAAAGTTCCCGGTATTCCAGTCATCTGTTGCTATGGTTACACGAAATGGCAGATCCATACTGTATCACATCACTTGAGCAAGCATTACATATAAATAGCACTAAAACCAGTCTAAAAGACTGGTTCCCAGTTTTGCTAACTTTTATCTATTTCATCCATGCACTTTTTCATATAAGTCTGTGGATCAGCCATATCTGAAAGAGCTGAATACACCATTTCATAAAATATCTGAGGCCATATTTTATTCAGTTCATTGCGTTTTCTGTCTGTAAATATGGCCTCCTTTGTCATTTCATTTACGTAACTCCGGGCAAATTTTTTCTTCCCAGTGGTTTCCTGAAAGTATAAAGATGTATGTTAACCCTCATCCTGCTGAATTCTGCCATTGGTATCATCATCCTTGGTTGTTGACAAGAAGGACATTAGGTTTATTTAGTATTTTCAGTACCTATCATTTTGCTGACTTTATTTGTTTGGAAGCAAAAAATCACTGATTTTGAAAGAATGCCACTTTCCTTAGGGTTTTATGGGAAAATTGTCATTACATAATTTTTGGCAAACTCCTGTATCACAGTTTATTTTCATCGGTAGAATTATACACATCATGGCATGTTTTCAACATCATTTCATTTATATGACATTGATTGATTGATTAAGGGTTAACGCGGTTTTCAACAATCTTTTCTGTCATATCACTGTGGCCGGTTCACCTTCTTGTGTTTCCTAGCTTTCCCTCACCAGTACTCCACATAACATACATTTCAAGCAACTGGCTGCTTTTCCACATAGATTGTTAGCCTGTTGGTGAAAGACGAATGACGCTGGACACAGTGACAATTTCTCAAACGTCGGAAAGAATCTTGGCTGTGCTGGGATTCAAACTCACAAGCCCTGGACTGAAAGCCTGAGTCACTTCCAACTGAGATACCAGGGTTCATATATGAGCCGTTCCACGAGAAAACCAACATTATGGCCTCTGCGTAATGTATCGACCCAGATCAGCCTGTGCAGACTGATCCGGGCTGACATATTCCGTCTCATGGGAATAGAGGTAAAGAGTAATGATTCCTGAAACAGAAAATCTAAAGGCGGCAAAAAGTGTCTATCCGGGTAAGCCTGCGTGGCATGCTAAGGCTGATCTGGGTCGATACTTTATGCAGAGTCCACAATGTTGGTTTTATCGCGTGACGGCACATATCATGATAACATCGTTATATTTTCATGATCCTAGGGGGGAATCCAGAGGACTAGATAAGGTGGGGTAAACTTGTTATTTCCCTTCAATATCTCTCTTATGACTTAACTAAACTCCATGTCGTGGGTACTCAAAAAGAATTGTCTCACTGAGACCTTTTTTTTGAGTACCAACAACATAGGGTTTGAGGATCATAGAAGGATTTTTGGTAATGAAATACTATTCTTATCTCGAGCATTTGGTGTCTAACTAAACGCATAATCTAGGAAATGTGCCTTTTCCAAGGGGCACTCCAGCATTAGAGAATGAATCGAACCAATGGACATGAACATAAAAGACATGTTACCTGTTTGACTGGATCTGGTTGGTAGGTGAGCCCCGCCCGGCCTACAAACTCTCCCTGGGATTTATCTATTCTTAATGTACCATCGAGAATTTTGCGAGATTTCTCTTCGCTCATAGTAAGTAACTGTTTCCTCCTGAAACGAGAAATTAAAGTGTGTTACTATTACAGTTTCCATGTATTTTATAAACCTTTCCTACTACTATCATGCAGACCCATTTGCATCAGATGACTTTTGAAAACATTGTGGGCATATAAAGGAAAAGAATGCTCACAATGAGAAATTTTTCTTTTATCAATGTTCTTCCTAGATACTTTTCAAGTCAAACAGCTGCAGTTTTATTCAAATGTGAGGAAGTGTGAAGACAGGGAAAAAAATCTCTCTTCTCTTGTTAATTTAACTCTTTTATTGAACATTTAAGGAATACATTATCAGAAATATAATAAATAATATAATTTTCTTTTTGAAAAAAAAAACACCCATAAAAATCTATGACTTGTCTTTGCCACTAAAATAAACAAGGGCACCGCAAGCGACCGCCAACACTCGTCCAATTTTTGAAAAAAGGGGCATTACTGAATAATTGTTAAAGCCACAGTTATGTGACTTGGTAAAGACATGCATATTGTTCTTAGGAACATATGTACCAAGTTTCATTTGGAAATGTTGATGTTTTTTTTCGTTATGTGGTTTAAGTTTAAGTTCCAGATGAAGTAAAGTTTAAGTTTCAGGTCAGACGACTTTTGAAAACAGTGGCAAAAGGAGAAATTGCTCATTATGAGCTTTCATTTTGTCAATTATTATTGTAAGTGGCTTATTTTTTTGGTGCAATTTCACTTTGAAACAGACAATCAAAACAAAGTATAAAAGGTTTATATATCTAAAATGATTGGGCCATTTATTTTGCCTTTGTCAGATATTGACATTCAGAAAGGTTTTTTATCTAAATGCTACTTAATAGTTCCTATAATGATGACATATCTAATCTTAACCCTTCTTCAGACATTAATGATGAACAATTTCTCCTCTTTTTGCAACAATGTTCACTACTCTATCCAACAATTATTCTTTCATTCAAGATTTTCTTATGTTTTTTTTTCAATTATATCACAACATTTCCTTGGTAATTAAGTTACCAGTATAACTGGTCAATTAATCCTGACACCAGCCAGTCAGTCAGGCTGTTAACCCCACAGTCCTGAGCGCAAGGGATGGAAAACCATGTCTACCACTTTTAAAAGCTTTACCACTACATCAGTGTGAGAGATACAGATTTTCTTTTTGTCTAGGATGCTTAAATAACAAACAATCATAAATGATCAAGTTCTTCACCATGGTTGAACCCTTTCCCAATAACAGACGCTTTCTGACGCCTCTGCAGCAGAAGCCTTTTGAGAACATTGTGACAAAAGGTGAAATTGCTCATAATGTGCAATTTCTCCTTTTGCCACAATATTTCAACTAAATCATTAGTTCTTTTCATTTATAATTGGCTTCCATATTTTTGCCTTGATGTTTTCAAAGTTGTCTGCTGTAGATTGTTGTTTATCACATAAATACCCTTATTTTCAAGTTGAGAACAAATCACGGATAAACGATATCCAACATGTGTGATATCAAATACACGTCATACACGCGACTACTGATGACGTCATTTTGACCTTTATCTTTATTATGTTTATTGTTAAGTTGTTAAATTTTACACATTGAAAAATGCAATAATACGTTATTTTGAATAAATAACGAGTCTTAATTGTTTAAAACATTGTTTGTTTTTTTCTTCTTATTCAAAAATGATGAGGACTACTTTTTTATGCGGTGAATCACAAGTTCTTATGAAGAATATGTTATTCGGTCTTTGTTTTGATGTTGTCAATATTTTTCATTAAAACACACTGTTTAGGTGATAAAAAGAATCCATCACTCGTTTTACTTTGGAGAAGATTTCTTAAATTCGTCTCGAAAAAGAGAGTTATTAACCTCGCCAAGAGGCTCGGTTAATAACCGTCTTTTTCTAGACTCATTTAAGAAATCTTGATCTCCAAAGAAAACTCATGATGGATCCTATATATGTGGAGAAGGGTTAATGTGGTCTGCTTTGAAAATATTGCAGATAAAAAGAAATATGTGGAAAATTGTAAATACATGTACATGTATTATACTTTTGAGAGTTGAAAGCATTCAGGGAAAAGACGAAATTCCATTTTCCAAAATGTTTTCATAGAAGTTGTCTGCTTCAGAAGCACCATCAGGTCTTCTATACCACTGTACAGCTTAATCCTTACCCACATACAGCAAATCTGCAGCAGAAGACTTTGAAAATGTCTGCTAAAAAATATGGAAAATCTCTAATTGTAGGTATAATTACTGAAAAAAAATTGAAAACATTGTGGCAAAAGGAGAAATTGCTTGTTTTATGTTTTCAAAATTCCTCTGCTGCAGACGCATCAAAATGCGTCTATAGGTGGGAAAGGGTAAAATGATTCATAAATTTATCAAAAGGTGTGTTTGAATGCCCTATTACTTTCTATACCACTGTTTGAATTCTTTGTACCAAAGGGTCGTTCAATTTCTAAGAGAATCTTGAAATGATACCCAAGGTGCATGACTGTCAGAGGTCCAGATAAGGAGAGGTATACGGCTCTTTTCCCCACAATATATCTCGTATTATCCAACTAAAACCTCTGATGAGGGTACAAAAAAGAAAAGTCTAAATGAGGCAATTCTTTTGAGTACCCACACTATAGGGTTAAAGGCTCATATAAGAATTTTAGAACAAGCAAAAGGCCCCTCATATTTTATTGTATATATATATGAAAATATTGTGACAAAAGGAGGAATTGTACATATAATGAGCAATACTTTCTCCTCTTGTCATAATGTTTTCAAAAGTAGTTTCAGCAGATACTTCAAAATGCATCTGAAAGTGGAAAAAGGTTAAATATCAAGTATTAACAGATTAATATCATGGGAGCTATTTCTCCTTTTGACACAATGTTTTCAACACTATGCAATAACTTTTTCCCCACATACAACAAATCTGTAGCAGTTGATTTATTCAAAAATATGGAATTCTCTATAAAATAAAAGATCAAGGTAAATATTGCTCTGTATCATAATGTGGGAAAGGGATATTTTCATTCGTAGATATTTCTTAAAATTTCCCCGAGATGTTTTCAAAGTGGTCTGCTGCAGGTTTACTGTATGTGAGAAAGGGTAATAGGTTTACCTGATATGATTTTTATTGTCATCATGTGAACAATTCAATATCAGTAAAATTGGAAGTATTATTTTGTTACAAAGTAGAAAACATTGTGTGAAAAGGAGAAATTGTTCAGTCCTTTTCCTACAAATGGACTTCTTATAAAAATCATCTGCTGCATATAAATTATTCCCTATAAATTAAAAATTCAATTAAATTAGAACCAGAAAATATCATAAGAGGTAATAAATAAAACAAACATATCATAAAATAGCAATACATACGCATCAGAAACCATATTTTTCGATGTGGGAACAATTAGAACCAGAAAATATCATAAAAGGTAATAAATAAAACAAACATATCACAAAATAGCAATACATACGCATCAGAAACCATATTTTTCGATGTGGGAACAGTCACAAATTTAAAGCCAGCTCTAGTCCGATTGCCCATTTTCCCCGACTTAATATCTTTGACAGACTTGGGCCTCTCCATATAGGCATCATGAATATCCTCTAAACCCGATTTCCCATGCACTGACCCCATGCATGTTGTCTACACTTTCTCACTGGCCCACGTCAAAATCAAACCAATAATTGGAAACTTGTTATAAACGACAACCTATGCTTTGTGTCTTAAAGGTTTGTGTCACTAACATTGTCTCTTGACTTTAAATGCACCCATTTTTTTTTTACCTATATATTGTCTTAAAAACGTCCCTTTGTTGCAGCTAGAAATTAAGAAATTTTCATAAATATATCTCATGACAGTTGATTACTCATGAAGAATCAAAACATACAATTTTCCCTAATAGTATCTATTTTTCCGAAATTTTACAACAGAAAACTTTTGAAAATGGCAAATGACATAATTGCTCTGAAAGGATTTCGATATATAAAATGATTTAATTTAACTCTTTTATAATGGTCACTCATAAAAACTTCTTGAGGAGAATTTTGATTCATTGACTGGAGTTTGTTGTCATTTTTAACAGTACATGTATTTCAGTAACAGGTATATCACGGCAGCAAATTCACCTAACCCTTCCAACATCTCGATGCTTTCTGATGCCTCTGCAGCAGAAGACTTTTGAAAACATTCTAACAAAAGAAGAAATTGCTCAAAACGAGCAATTTCATCTTTTGCCACAATGTTTTCAACTTTTTTCCGATTATTATACTTTCATTTATACAGATTTTCCATGTTTTTGCATGATTGTTTTCAAAGTATTCTGCTGCAGATTTGTTGTATATGGGAAAGGGAAATCTACAGCAGACGAATTTGAAAAACACAAAGGCAAAATTATTGAAAAAAAACCCCAGATGAGCAATTTATCCTTTTGACACTTTGGAAAACACAAATGCAAATTATTCAAAGTCTCTATAAAAGAATCATCGTTTCTCAGGATGAGCAATTTCTCCTTTTGGCACAATGTTTTCCATAGTCCTCAGCTGCGGAAGCGTCAAAATGTGTCTACAAGTTGGAAAGGTTTTAAATTGATATCCGGATCTTATTTGTACTGCAATAATACACTGTTTACAAATTGTTACAAGAAATCCATTCATTACAAATCCAACTAGATCCACATTAGTAACTGTTAACGATCATTCCAACACTTGCTCTGAGTAAATAATTATGAAATATATACGAGGCCATTATTTGTTTTAAATTTTACACAATGTCTTTACGATTTAAATCATTATTTTGTCAATTTAATTTTACACAATGTCTTCACAATTTAAAACATTATTTTGTCAATTAAATTTTACACAATGAGTATACGATTAACAACTAATTTTGTTTAACCATTTCCCACATACAGATTCCTATTATAGATGTCTTTTGAAAACATTGTGGCAAAATGAGAAATTGCTCAAAAGGAACAATTAATCCTTTTATTAATATATTTTCAACTCTATTTAATAATTTGACTTTTATTTACAGAGATTTTCCATAATTTTGTCAAAATGTTTCTAAAGTCGCTTGCTATATATTTGAAAAATTTGGGAAGGGTTCATTAATACTTATTTAACCCATATAACCCTTTTCCCTCAATACATGTAATCCTTAACCCTTTCCCTCATACAACAATTCTGCAGCAGAAGACTTTGAACATATTTTGTCCAAATATTGGAAAATCTCTATAATTGAATGGATAACCTATGACTAAAAGTGGAAAACATTGTGGCAAAAGGAGAAATTGCTTGTTTCTTCTTTTGCAGCAGACAGCTTTTTGAAAACATAGTGACAAAAGAAGAAATTGCTCAAAACAAGCAATTTCTCCTTTTGCCACAATGTTTTCCACTTTTAGTCATAGGTTATCCATTCAATTTTAGAGATTTTCTATTTTTTGACAAAATATGTTCAAAGTCGTCTGCAGCAGAATTGTCGTATGAGGAAAAGGGTTAACATGTACTTTAAATAGCCTTCGGTTAGTAGATACATTGAATGTATAAAGAACTAATTTGTTGAATAGGGTAGTTTAACCCAAGTAAGATTCTAATCCGCTTTTAAAAACGGATTTATACTCATTACAATACACTATTCTGTGATTCTTTCTTTGTTTTCTTAATTGATTATGTTGGGTTTGCCCATGCTCACCTGTTTAAACCTTTCCCACATACAACAAATCTGCAGCAAACACCTTTTAAAACAATCATGCAAAAACATGGAAAATCTCTATAAATGAGAGTATAATAATTGAATGAAATTGAAAACACTGTGGCAAAAGGAGAAATTACTCGTTTTAAGCAATTTCTCCTTTTGTCACAGTGTTTTCAAAAGTCGTCTGCTGCAGAGGCATCAGAAAGCGTCTATATGTGGGAAAGAGTTAACATAAATTAATCAAAACCTACACCTTTTTCTGTTATAAACTGAAAACAGATGGATCTTACTTTCCAAGGAAATGAAAAAATTGTCTCATATTACTATATATTATGCACAAAACTTTACTGGCCAAAATCAAATTTTATGGTTCAAGGAGAAATGTGACCATTTCTGAATTCTAATCCCTTTTCCTCATAATTAAATATTTGCACATTTCCACCATATCAGTGGTTCACCCTTTCCCTCATATAGACGCTTTCTGACGCCCCTGCAGCAGACGGCTTTTTGAAAACATAGTGACAAAAGAAGAAATTGCTCAAAACGTGCAATTTCTCCTTTTGCCACAATGTTTTCAACTTTTAGTCATAGGTTATCCATTCAATTATGGAGATTTTCTATTTTTTGACAAAATATGTTCAAAGTCGTCTGCTGCAGAATTGTCCAGAGTTTATTTCAAGGTCAGGTCATATAGCAAAGACGTTTACCCTTTCCCACATACAGACATTTTCTGACGCATCAGCAGCCTACGAATTGTAATAACATTGTGACAAAAGGAGAAATTGCTCATCATGATTGCCATAATGATTTCAACTTTATTAAATAATTGTTTTTTCATTTATATAAGTTTCCATACTTTTACCAAGATGTTTTTCAAGTCATCTGCTGCAGATTTGTTGTACATGGGAAAGGATAAACAATGCAAGTAGTTACTTCCTTCTTTGACACAAAGGATTACAGAGATAGCATACTGATTGATGCAGTGGCTGGTGTCAGGATAATTATTGTATAAGTAGTGGAGAATGGAGATTAAATACCTCTCAATTGATGACCAAACAAGAAACCGCTGAAGACGGTAAGGCCAGATTGTCTGCAATTTGACCTTAAAAATCGACAAACCAAGGTCAAGGTCAAAGTAACCATATAAATCAATAGAACTTGTTACTGGTTACCTTCAGGCAAAGTTTCAAGTTTGTAACCCCAGTGCTGAGATTTTGCCTCAATCTGAAACCAAAATGTTGACGGACAGACAGACAGACATCTGAGCACAAGAATAGACACTTGATGGGTTCTGTCTATATCCTAAAGCCCACCCACTGCCCTTAGCCCTAAGCCTTTATAAGACACTTTGATAAGTGTTTTTTTTTTATAATTTTCTAATGGGTATCTAATTAGCGTATTAATGCTATTTATTCCGTAAAAGGGTGATAATTACGGGATAAACCGTACCCATGTTGGGTAGTACCCAGCAAGAAAACATCAAAGGAAAATACCCAACAAATGCCCATCCGTACTTGTTGGGTTCTGTCTATATCCTAAAGCCCACCCACTGCCCTTAGCCCTTAGCCTTTATAAGACACTTTGATAAGTGTTTTTTTTTTATAATTTTCTAATGGGTATCTAATTAGCGTATTAATGCTATTTATTCCGTAAAAGGGTGATAATTACGGGATAAACTGTACCCAGCAAGAAAACATCAAAGGAAAATACCCAACAAATGCCCATCCGTAGGCATGTCTGTCTGTCTGTTTCCTTTGATGTTTTCTTGCTGCGTACTACCCAACATGGGTACGGTTTATCCCGTAATTATCACCCTTTTACGGAATAAATAGCATTAATACGCTAATTAGATACCCATTAGAAAATTATAAAAAAAAACCACTTATCAAAGTGTCTTATAAAGGCTAAGGGCTAAGGGCAGTGGGTGGGCTTTAGGATATAGACAGAACCCAACAAGTGTCTATTCTTGTGCTCAGATGGACACATGGACGGACGGACATCGCCAATCTATAGACCGGAATTGTTAGAGCAATCTGGCAATTTTTTTTAAAACTGGCATAAAATACTATCTTTTCAACTCTTTTCCATATATGGCAAATCTACAGCAGATGATTTTAAAATCATCTTGGCCAAAAGATGAAAAATCTTTATCAATGTAAGTCTAGTTATTAAATTGAGTTGAAAATATTGTGGAAAAAGGTGAAATTGCTCATCATAAGCAATTCCACATTTTGCCACAATGTTTTAAATAGTCGTCTGCTGCAGATGGGTTAAAATGCGCCTGTAAGTGGGTAAGGCTCAACAAGAGGGCCATGATGGCCCTGGATAGCTCACCTGAGTTATGCAATGTGATTTGTCATAACAACCACAATAACTCATTTTGCTGTCAGGTAATCTAATACAAGGTCCAAGAGGACCAGTATAGATAGCTCCATTGCCACATTCAAGGTGAAATAACCCAAACCTATATGGTCAAACTAACATGATTTGAGGACACTGACAGAAAGCTCACGAAAGATATAATATGTATGTACCAGTAAGTATTTCAGAATCAGACATTCATTTTCTAAGGAGATAATTATTTTCTAAATCTTACACTATAGCCATATTAGGCAAAATGGCCCTGCCCCATGGTGGCCATGTTTTTCAACTACTCAATATGGCCTTAAGGAATTTAATAGAAGGTGTGGTGTCTACAGAATTATGTGAAAATCTTTCAACCAGTTTGGGAGGAAAATATTTTTTGAAGTTTTTTTCTTTAGATTGCCATGTAAACCAGAATTCTGAATGGATTCCAAAAAATTGAAGGATTTTGTTGAGGACATTGAGAGGATGCTGTAACGTGAACGAGCACATCTCATGTACACAACAGGGAAAAGTAAAATTTGATAGGAATGGAAAACATTGGGTGTGGAGGGAGAGATAGAATTATCTCATTATACTGCTGCAGAGGCACCAACAAGTTGTTTGTATCAGGGAAACTTTAATAATTTTTTATCCATTTCACACCTGCAGACGCATTTTGACGCAATAGCAGCAGACAACTTTTGAAAACATTGTGGCGAAATGTGAAATTGCTCATGATGAGCAATTTCTCCTTTGGCCACTATGTTTTCAAAGTCGTCTGATGCAGATTTGTTGTATGTGGGAAAGGGTTAACAGTCTGTAAAACCTTTCCCCAATATCATTTTCTCTTTTTGTCATATTACTAACATTATGTCTTGATATCTGCTTTTCTTTTTCTAATGGAAGGTTAAATGAAGCAAGTGTTAAAAACACTGCAGAAAGAGGAAAACTTGCTCAAAATCTCCTATAACCACAATATCTTTAACACTTACTTTCCCTCATACAACAAATCTGCAGCAGTCGACTTTGAGCATATTTTGTCAAAAAATAGAAAATCTCTATAATTGAATGGATAACCTATGACTAAAATTGGAAAACATTGTGGCAAAAGGAAAAATTGCTCATTTTGAGTAATTTCTTCTTTTGTCACTATGCTTTCAAAAATCTGTCTGCTGCAGACGTCAAAAATCGTATTTATGAGGGAAATGGTTAAAGTTCTGTTACAGACCCATCTAAAGTGAACAGTGTTGGGTAAAGAGTTTACAGATGCTTAATGACGCCTCTGCAGCAGACAACTTTTGAAAACATTGTGACAAAAGAAGAATTTGCTCAAAATGAGCAATTTCTCCTTTTGCCACAATGTTTTCAACTCCTTTAAATGATGTAACTTTCCCTGATAAAGATATTACAGAATCTTGCCCAGATGATTATTTTCCTGTCAAGAGATAAGGAGATAATGAAGATATTCTGTCATTCAGGGCGAGATAAAAAATAAATAGATGAACTAACAACCCCAGTCTATTATAACTGTACAGAGAAAGAAAGCTCCCATCATTTAATTTTTTCCCACATACACAAAGTTCTGCAGCAGAAAGCTTTGGAAATACCAATGCCAAAAAAGAGAGTTACATATCTATAAATGAGGGTATAATTATTGAAATTTAAATGAAATCATTCTGGAAAAAGGAGAAAGTTTGAGTATTTTTTTTCAAAAAGTTGTTTGCTGCAAAGGCCTCAGAAAGCATCTTTATATGGGAAAGGGTTAGAGTTGGAATAAAACAGGTGAGGTAACATTTTTAGCTTTTTGTTAGAAGATGCATTTACGTATATACAACATATCGAGGGCTTGGCGTGAAACGGTTGTAACTTAAATTGGTATTTTTTTACCAAGGTTAATCACCTCGCCATAAAGTCTTAAGAAGTGTTAAATCATTTTACTTTGTAAACATTGGAAATTTAGGTGCCATTGCTCGTTCTGAGCAATGGCACCTAAATTTGCATTGTTTACAAAGGGGTCAAAATTGCCCCTAAACCAGGGTTTTTAAAATAGGTTTTTAGTTACAACCGTTTCACGCCAAGCATTGTAAACATTGTAGGTAAAGGAGATCTTGCATGTTTTCTCAGTATCCAAAATGTTTTCACAACTTGTATGCTATAGAGGCACCTACAATTGTCTGTAATAAACCCTTTGACTGTGGGAAACAATTTTGTGAAGCCAGTGCACACAGGGTATAGATCTAGGCCATCAGATGTACCCACACTTTCTGACCAGGCTTTATACTGTTTGCTGCCAAACTCAACAATTTTATCATCTTATGCCTAGAAGGGACCCTTCTGAATGCAAAGCTGAATCAATTCCATTTTAAAACAAGAGCTGTCCATAAGACAGCATGCTCGACTATTTGCCATTTGATTCTATAGTAAACAGTGGTTAATGAGATATGTGCATGATAGTACCTTGCATGCCAAACTTTAACCAAATTGTCAAAGTCAATCAAGAGCCATAATTTGTACTGAATGTATACAAGAGTTATCTAACTTGACTGTCTGACACCCCTGAAGTCATGAATCTAGTTTCAAGTCAATATCATTAGTGGTTACTGAGATATGTCATTGATAGTATTTTGCATGCAAAACTTTAACCAAAATTATAAGTTTTAAAAGGGGCATAAATGTGTCAAAATCTAGTGTCGAGTTATGGGACTTGTCCTGCAAGGTCATTTGATGATGTCCAATAAGTGTGTGAAGTTTCAAAGCAATAGCATCTGTGGTTTGTGAGAAAAAGCCTTGCATGCAAAAATTTAACCAAATTTTCAAAGTCAAACAAAGGCAATAACTTGTTATAAATTCATAAATGATACTGGCAACCAGAATCTACCATAGCATAAAAATAGTTTCCAGAATCAATTTTCAGACTCCAGTGTCGTTTAACACTATACAACCAGACACTAGTATCATTTAAGGAACTGGATATATAATTTTTAATTTCTTCAACTATAGTATGGACACAGACCCTTATCTATATGTCTTATTTCAAAGGTGTAATAGTTCCCTGTGTATAAAATCATACAAATAAATGAAGTTTTAGCTTCCAGCCAGGCTATGTACATGTAATCTGCCGAATTATAACGTTGAAAAAGTTTCAGTTTATCTTTCGGATCGGATAAACAAAACTAGATTCTGGTTGCCAGTATCGTTTATGATAAACAATACTAGATACTAGACACTAGACACCAACTTCACCTTACCCAATAATTATACATTCATTTATATTGATCCAATATTTTTGTCTGGATGATTTCCGGTTGTCTACTGCAGATTTGTTAAATGAGGGAAAGGGTTATAGTCGAGTAGGAAGGTAGGGTCCCCATGCACCCCAAGGATATATTTTTTTAACCTACATTTTTGTTATCCTCAGGGTATCTAGTAAATGAATTTTTATGTTCCCAGTGCGAAATATTGTCCCATGGGGTCCATTGGCGGCCATTTTGGCGGCCATCTTGGATTTCTTACGAAAATTTATAATTGGCATAACTTTTGAACCAGACATGATACAGAGACAAATTACCACATTTTTTGGTGTAATTTGGGCATAACAAAACGAATGAGATAATTATTTTAAAGATTAAACGAATATATAAACCATTTAGATGTAAAAAACGAAAAACAATCTTGTAAACATTTTTACTCAAATTCTTCCAATTATTCATATGCGTAATAACGGACCATAGCAGTTTATATCATCAACGAGGCATATGTCTGTGGATGCTGTAAGGAACTATAATTGCTAGTTAAAATGTTATATGGTTCAAAACTTGTGAAACAGGATGCGCGTTACAGAAGCGGGTATGTTATGTTTGCAGTCACAACTACATTATCTATTAATCATCATTAAAGAGCATATAATAATCAAGCTCTTGCTCATCCTCATCTCCGTTGTTGTCCTCCACCTCTTGAACAGTTTCCTCCAGCAAGTCAATGAGGGCAGGGGATAGCATGGGGCCACACAACCACACTGGCTCCAAGATACCCTCATCCGTCTTCTCCCAGCCTTGTCCAATACCATAGGACTTTGGGTGGGAAAACATTGCCTGGTTAGCTCGCTTGTAAGAAGCGAGTCGGTGATTCAAACGCTGGATGAGTGGGAGAAGGTTGTCCGTGCACGGCAGGGAGAGATCCAACTTATATTTGGTTGTAAGCTGACCATCTTCCCCCACCATCTTCTAGAGCATGGTGCTGCGCACACCATTCACTGTCTTCTCCCGAGCATGGCCAAACATTAGACATGTAAATGCCTCTATGTCATCCATCACTCCCGACATCACAGTCCATTCAACTCCGAGTGTTCTGCGTAATACATCTTTACTAATCACTTAATTGGAAAGTAATACTGCAGAACATCCTCAATACAGAAAGATGCTTACCTGAAAACTTTGTGGTACATGGGTAGGGATTGTAGCTTTTCCAGGGATCCAACCTTGTCCTTGCCCTCGAAAGCCCTTGTTACATCTTCTCCTATGAATACATACAGTCCAAGAAGAGTGGTGCAGTAGTCAGCTCCTTTTAATTCCGCTACTTCACTTATGTTTACAATTTATTTTGCAATGCTTTCCAGTCCCGGTATCTACGTAGATGGTTAGTGCGATGGAGTGGGCATGGTGTAGGAGTATCATGAAAATATCGGTGACTGGCGTCCTTACTTCGTCCATCGTAAGCAAAAAACAGGTTCGCCATATCACCGTTGCACTTATGAAAGAGTGCCAAGTTGTTTGTCTTCTATGTTTAATACTATTTTATTGCAGAAGAAATCAATACATGTTTATAATACATTGCACAGATTATGTGTACATATAAGCAGCTTACAAGAAGAATTGAAATGCATGCAAATTAATTAATTAATTAATAGTTATATTGAGTTGCTTGTCTTCACAGCATACTGCAGCATTACACTCAGACGGGTATGGTCTATAACACTGAGCCAGAATGTAGCGGTTTTTCCAAGGAGGCCAGCATGCACCTTATCTTCAAAGATCACATACCTCTCAAGCATAGTAAGAGTTGACGGGTCCTGTAATACGAGCGCAAGTGTCTCCTGGGCACAGGTCTGGACGAGACTAAGCAGGGTCGCTGGGTTGATGATCTCAACCCTCTCCTGCTCATTTAATCTCCAGCAACAGTCGCTCCATAGCTTCACTGACTGTTTTGAGACAGAACAGGGCTTTGGAATATGCTTTTCCTTTAAGCACACTACCAAGCAACCACTTGTAACAAGACCAGATTCAATAAGTATTTCCCAGTAGCCTGATCCGCTGCATTTGTGACTTTCCACCATGCCCATGTAGTCCATCCCAGTATCGAAAGCGCCTGGTGTGACCACATGCATCTTGTACTCCTCTGGGAATTTCCAAATCAGAGGGAGGGCTTTCATGCAGCCACCAAGATCAAATGTGTTGAGGACATGCTCCTAACCAACTTCCTGTGTAGCATCAGCTGACCGCTTCAGAAGCTCCTTGATGACTGATTATTCAGTGAAGGGGTGGTTAATAGGGGTAAAATAGTTGATGATTGTTAGCTCCACTGGCTGAAAGCCAGTCGAGCTTATGTCATGGCGAATTGTCCGTCGTGCGTGCGTGCGTGCGTGCGTTAACTTTTTCCTTTAAACGACTTCTTCTCCCTAACCACTTGGCCAATTTGGTTGAAACTTCATGGGAAGCATCCTCTCAATGTCCTCTACTAAATACCTTCAAATTTTTTTGATCCATTCAAAATTCTGGTTTCCATGGCAACCGAAAGAAAAAAATAGTGAGAACTTAAAAAATCTTCTTCTCCGAAAGTGTCAGGCCGATTTTCAAATAATTTTGTAGAAATGTTCCTTGGGTGACCCTTTATTAGATTCCTTCAAGAAATTTTGATTGGGCGAAAAACATGGCCGACAGGGGGCGGGGCTTTTTTGCCTTATATAGCTATAGTGAAAACTTAAATAATCTTCTTCTCAAAAAGTGTTCAGCAGATTTTCAAATAATTATGTAGAAATGTTCCGTGGGTGACCCTCTATCAGATTCCTTCAAGCCATGTTGATTGGTAAAAAAACATGGCCGTCACAGGGCGGGGCTATTTTGCCTATATGGCTAAAGAGCAAACTTAAAAAATCTTCTCCTCCAAAAGTGTCAGGCCGATTTTCAAATAATTTTGTAGAAATGTTCCTTGTGTGAACCTTAATTAGATTCCTTCAAGAAATGTTGATTGGGCGAAAAACATGGCCGCCAGGGGGCGGGGCTTTTTTGCGTTATATAGCTACAGTGAAAACTTAAAACATCTTCTTCTCCGAAAGTGTTCAGCCGATTTTCAAATAATTTTGTAGAAATGTTCATTGGGTGACCCTCTATCAGATTCCTTCAAGCCATGTTGATTGGTCGAAAAACATGGCCGCCAGAGGGCGGGGCTATTTTGACTTATATGACCATAGTGAAAACTTAAAAAATCTTCTCCTCCGAAAGTGTCAGGCATATTTTCAAATAATTTTGCAGAAACATTCCTTTGGTGACACTCTACAAGATTCCTTTAAGCCATGGTGGTTGGTAAAAAAATAGCCACCACGGGGCAGGGCTGTTTGGAGATTTTATTTTTGCCTTATGGCCGTGGAGCGATACTGGCCCTCTTGGGCCTCTTGTTTTTTGGTTGGTTTGGCGCCAGTAGCTGAGATGAAGCCACCAAACCCTGTGGCAAGTTGTTTCTCTCCGCTGATTCCCACTACCCGAGCAAATATCCAGACTCGATAATCCTTGATGCACTTCAAGTACACTCCATTGTTTACAGTGGGCGGAGTGATTACAGATCCTTCAGGAAATAAAGGACCAACCAAGGTATATATATGAACAGGAGCTAGAGTCTCAGGTGTATCCACCTTCAAGGATTGTATCTTGTTTCTCTCGTAGAGGGGAAGTGCTCGATCTTGGTTAGTGGCATCAAAGTCAGGTTTCACCTCCTGTATCATAATCCAGCCGGTGCTGTTTACCACTTTTGAACCATGTATGTTCGTTGTTATTGTGTTCATATTGTTCCACTCCAGATGGAATACGTCGTTGCCTTCACCAGTTATAATCCGAGGAGTGAAGTTGGTGGAAACCTCATCCAGAACCTTAGCCAATACTGTTTCAAGTTCCAAACCGAAATTTCACCTTCGTCACAGCTTGGCAGATGTTCTTGAATAGTACAGTAACGATCACTATATATAACACGAAACAACTACATGTATAACAATGCTTACTATAGGGTTGACAAAACAAATACACACACCAATCTGGGGATATATCATACCTGGCCAATAAAGAGCACAATGCGTCTTATCTTCTCACTCTTCTTTGCGTCTGTATCCCCAGATATGACAATACTCAGGAATTTCTAGAGGAGTTCATCTGTTGACTTCACATCTAGATCATCAGCTGTCGGAGGCCATGGAAGTGACTGACTCTATGAACGCCCACTGGATGATACTACGGAGGAGCTTGGCCACGTCCTCGTACTGGTCATTGGATCCCAACTTATAAGCGTAGACTACCACATCTACTACCGAGATGCTGGCACTGTTCACCAGTGTATATGTGATACAACTTTTGTCTCCTGGAATGCTTTTAGCAAATGCAATCAACTCATGATTCGCATGCCTTTCAAGTCGGGCCTTTTGCTTCTCACTTCTGTACTCCGTACTGGGGAAGCCATTTCTCTCCAACTCTTGAATGTAGAGAATGTGTAGAGATGCAAGCTGTAAGACTTTGTTCTGCCTTATCACTTGGTCTCCTATCATATCAAGCACATCATAAAATGCCTTCAGATGTACAGTGACTGTACGATCCTGATCTGTATAAATAGCACGGCTCATATTTCTGGCTTCATCACGAATGTGATTGATGTAATTGAATTTCAAGTTTTTCACAGAATATACATTATGGAGGGAACAGTTGACTACTTACATCGGGATCGTACTTGTGATGTTTTTTCAGAGACGTGTGACGTAGCGGCTTCAGATGTGTTCGGTGGTACACTACACTTTAAAGGATCCATGTTTTTAGTAAAAGCTTTGATAGCAGCCGCGATGGTAGCCGATTGAGTCTAAATCTGCATCAGCAAGACTTTCCGGAATGCGATTACAGACAGCCTCCATGCGGTACTGTGAATCATATGGCATCAGGAGACGCCGGTTACGAATTCCATGGTTGCTGAGCTAGCTTTTTAATGACAGATCTCTTGATACCACTGAATGATATAAATTCTAGATGCTGGATACCACTCGCGTGGGATATACATGTTACAGACAGACACTTTAGCAATTATTTTGACCCACCACCAGTATCTGTTTTTTTGACTGCTTAGCTACCACCATCATAAATACATGCATATATAAGTATTGTGTCTACATATACCACCAACAATTTCATAATGCAGTTAGAAGAATCAACCTTAACAAGTAAATTAGCATTAGTTTTTAAGCGGTGAAATACTTTCCTGTGAAATATGTAACAGACAAACATGTTAATTGTGTATACCTGTTGATAACTATTTGTTCCAGATATATTAGAAGGAACGATATTTCCTTTATCCCTCTCAATATACCTAAAACGACTAATATTCTAGTATTGCTCCTGTTAATCGATCCTCATGCACTGATTGTAAACTACACATCTTTTTCATTTTTTCCCCTTATTTATGAACACAATTTGTTTAAATAACAGTCTGATCATAAAAAGAACCATTTTAATCGCTTCCCAATGCTCAAGTTACATAAACAAGAGGGCCATGATGGCCCTGGAATCGCTCACCTGATTTTTTTTTTCACTTTAGCTATATAAGCCCCGCCATCTGGCGGGCATAGTTTCCAACCAATCAACTTGGCTTTAAGGAATCTGATAGAGGGTCACCCTAGGAACATTTCTACAAAATTATTTGAAAATCGGCCTGATCCTTTTGAAGGAGAAGATATTTAAAGTTTTCACTATAGCAATAAAAGGCAAAATAGCCCCGCCCCCTGGCGGCCATGTTTTTTGACCAATCAACATGGCTTGAAGGAATCTGATAGAGGGTCATCCAAGGAACATTACTACAAAATTATTTGAAAATCGGCCCGACACTTTTGGAGGAGAAGATTTTTTAAGTTTGCACTATAGCTATATAAGGCAAAAAAGCCCCGCCCCCCCCTGGCGGCCATGATTTTCGACCAATCAACATGGCTTAAAGGAATCTGATAGCGGGTCATCCAAGGAATATTTCTACAAAATTATTTGAAAATCGGCCTGACACTTTTGGAGGAGAAGATTTTTTAAGTTTTCACTATAGCCATATAAGGCAAAAAAAACCCGCCCCCCTGGCGGCCATGTTTTTCGACCAATCAACATGGCTTCAAGGAATCTGATAGAGAGTCACCCAAGGAACATTTCTACAAAATAAGTTCAAAATCTGCCAACCAGTTAGGGAGAAGTAGAATTTTGAAGTTTTTTTCGTTTCGTTGCCATGGAAACCAGAATTCTGCATGGATCCAAAAAATTTGAAGGAATTCTGGTGAGGTCATTGAAAGGATGCTTTCTGTGAAGTTCCATCCCAATTGACCCACCGGTTACTGAGGAGAAGATGTTGAAGATTTTTTAAGTTTGCACTATAACCATAAAAGGCAAAATAGCCCCGCCCCCTGGCGGCCATGTTTTTGACCAATCAACATGGCTTGAAGGAATCTGATAGAGGGTCACCCAAGGAACATTTCTACAAATTTATTTGAAAATCGGCCTGACACTTTTGGAGAAGAAGATTTTTTAATTTTGCACTATAGCCATATAAGGAAAAATAGCCCCGCCCCCCCTGGCGGCCATGTTTTTCGACCAATCAACATGGCTTGAAGGAATCTGATAGAGGGTCACCCGAGGAACATTTCTACAAAATTATTTGAAAATCGGCCCGACACTTTTGGAGGAGAAGATTTTTTAAGTTTTCACTATAGCCATATAAGGCAAAAAAAACCCGCCCCCCCTGGCGGCCATGTTTTTCGACCAATCAACATGGCTTCAAGGAATCTGATAGAGAGTCACCCAAGGAACATTTCTACAAAATAAGTTCAAAATCTGCCAACCAGTTAGGGAGAAGTAGAATTTTGAAGTTTTTTTCGTTTCGTTGCCATGGAAACCAGAATTCTGCATGGATCCAAAAAATTTGAAGGAATTCTGGTGAGGTCATTGAAAGGATGCTTTCTGTGAAGTTCCATCCCAATTGACCCACCGGTTACTGAGGAGAAGATGTTGAAGATTTTTTAAGTTTGCACTATAACCATAAAAGGCAAAATAGCCCCGCCCCCTGGCGGCCATGTTTTTGACCAATCAACATGGCTTGAAGGAATCTGATAGAGGGTCACCCAAGGAACATTTCTACAAATTTATTTGAAAATCGGCCTGACACTTTTGGAGAAGAAGATTTTTTAATTTTGCACTATAGCCATATAAGGAAAAATAGCCCCGCCCCCCCTGGCGGCCATGTTTTTCGACCAATCAACATGGCTTGAAGGAATCTGATAGAGGGTCACCCGAGGAACATTTCTACAAAATTATTTGAAAATCGGCCTGACACTTTCGGAGGAGAAGATTTTTTAAGAATTTTGAAGTTTTTTCATTTCGTTGCCATGGAAACCAGAATTCTGCATGGATCCCGAAAATTTAAGGAATTCTGGTGAGGACATTGAGAGGATGCTTTCTGTGAAGTTTCATCCCAGTTGACCCACCGGTTACAGAGGAGAAAATGTTGACGGACGACGGACGATGGACGACGGACGCCGGACATAGGGCGATCACAATAACTCACCTTGAGCACTTCGTGCACAGGTGAGCTAAAAAGTAGTCTCATTTGTCTCGGTGTCATGTCTGGTTCAAAAGTTATGCCAATTATTGATTTTCTAAGAAATCCAAGATGGCCGCCAAAATGGCTACCAACGGACCCCATGGGACAATATTTCGCATTGGGAACATACATTTTCATTTACTAGATACCCTGGAGGATTTCAAAAATGTAGGTTAAAAAAATATATCCTCGGGTGTGCATGGGGACCCCACCTTCCTACTAGACTATTAATACAAGTCAAAGATATAATAACATAAGACAGGGATTTAACGCTTTTCCACATACAACAAATCTGCAGCGAACAAAAAATTGAAAACATACAGGCAAAAACATGAAAAATCTACATAAATGAGAGTTCATTAATTAAACAAGAGGGCCATGATGGCCCTAGATCGCTCACCTGATTATTCAATGTGATTTCTAATGCAAAACACATCAAGACAATTATTCTGGCCTAGTGACTTATTTTTTTTTACCTGATATGACTCATATTCGAACATGGACTAGATATCATGAAGACAAACATTCTGACAAAGTTTCAACTTGCCCAAAGTAAAAATGCAGCCTCCGGACTTTTAACAATATTTTCCATCAATTTCGCCTAGTGACCCATATTCGAACTTGGCCTAGGTATCATTAAGATAAAGATTCTGACCAAATGTTAAGCTGCAGAAGTAAAAAGTGCGGGTTCTACAGTGTTTACACGATTTTCCTTCAATTTGGCCTAGTGACCTAGTTTTTAATTAGACATGACCAATATTCGAACTTGGTCTACATTATCATCAAGACAAACATTCTGATAAAGTTTCAACATACTCAAGTTACAAA